>JAFIDM010009631.1:150131730-150156628 GCA_023159025.1 Thereuonema tuberculata
TATGACACCGCTACCACCGACATCTACACACTCTCCCCCCTACGTCCCACTCCTTTCCAACTCAACTGCGCCCCCCCCCCCCCCCCCCTGTATAGACTATTTCGGTGGAAAGTTTTTTTAAAAAAGCGTGATAATTTTTTGGCTTCCGTTAACTTATCTACCATTTAATTTTGGTAAAAGTTTACAAATAAAACTTTCAAATTTTTATTTAAAATTAATAATTAGACTGATACAATCCAATACCTATTATAAATATTATAAAATAATAATATATATCTACACAAACCCTTGTAACTTACAGTCTTTATAAGAGAAACAGCAGAAAAGTTTTAATTAAAAAAAAACAACTAATAATCTTATTATCTATATGAATTTTGATTTTGGTTTTTACGATTGAATTTATTTCATTTTTGTTTTACTCCAACTAAACTTATCACGTTCTCTTTAAAATGTTAAATATCATCTGTAGCTCATTTCACATTTAATTTGCAGCAAATCCTTTCCTTACATAAAGTAGCACTAAAAAAAAAAAGCCTTAATTTCGAAGCTTGTAATGGAACTGGAGCTTTTGACATAGTTGTCAACAAAATTATTTCTTTTCCTGCATTGTTAGAAACAAATGGAATACCAGCTCTTTTGTTTTTAATTGTAATTACATAAGAAATTTTCAATTTGTCTTTCATTAATCATAGAAAGGAAATTTGTAGAAACAGTTTGAGTTAATGGAGTTGAAAGGATTTTTTTTTTTTTTGAAACAACTCTTTTCCAAATGAGTCGTTGTCTAGAAACAGCGCAAGAAAGTGATAAAAATTCTCATAAAATAGCATTAGAAACAAAACAATGTCCATCTGTTTCGTAAGCGAATTTTGCGCACGATTTAATAAATTAATCGACTGTAGGCCAATTTAAGTAAATAAAACAGATTTAATTAATTTTTTGAGTAATAGGAAATTTTCTACCATTTATATTCAACAGGTATCACAATTTACAAATAAACATAGATTTTCGTTTGTTTCGTTTCCAAATAAAACAAAGTAAAATCATGTAGAAAAGTTAAGGAATAACCTTTTAAGAAAAGTACACTTTTAATTTCTTTCCCATGAAAAGCTTGTTAGTAAAAATCTTGATATTTATTTGAGAAAAAAATAATCACTTCTTTACATAGAAATTATCCTTATTTAAGTTACAGTAAGGCTTTGAGCAATCAAATGAGTTTTACTTATTTGTTTACTAATTACTCAAAGTAAGAATATAAATAGAATAGAGTTATCCAATGATATACCGCCCTCGACAAGTTTTTCCGGGGGCGACAACAACTTAAAAATTATCTTAAAAATTTAAACAAGCCACCAAAAAGTTTTTAAGTGGAATGTTTTTGGTATTTTTTTCCTCATGACAATTAAGTGTGTGTGGGAAGTAGTAGGTAAACCTAACGGTAACAGATGGTCCTTTAATATCTCATTACCGAACTTATTGTGAAAATCAATGCGACATTTCATTAAAACCTATAATTAAACCCTAAAACATATTCTTTAAAAAATGTAACCTTAGCATTTAATTAATGTTTGTTTGTATTGTTAAATACAGTATTGGGCAAAACAAACAGTAGTGAAAGACAGAAAGACGCCCTATTATAGCGTGGAGATGGGGAATGTTTTAGTACCGTCTGTCTTGCTAATTACTGTAGAAACATTATCATGAGGCAATATTATCTTATAATAACAATAATAAAAATAATAATTAAGGTACAAATGTGACTTCAGTCTTAAAATCTTAGATGCTCTAACACCCTATTTGTTTGACAATTCGAATCTTTAACAATTGAGGCGTATTCACAATAGAGCTGTGTTAATGAGTCATATCTGGACTTTTTCACGATATGATTCGAATCTAGATGGTTCTTAGAAATGTCTGAATTCTAGTGCTGTTACCATACGAATTTTCATGAATTTCACACAATTTGTAGAACATATTTCAGAGGTAAATAATTCACTTTCTAACGAGGTTTAAACTTTGTCGATATATTTTTGTAAAAATTAAATTTTATTAAAAACTAATCAGTGCCGTACGTTGTTTCCTGAGAGAAAGCGGACAGAATGCACGCAAACGCGCTTAGAAAACGAACGCTGAACCATCCTTTCAATCTTTTTTAAGAATTTGAACGCAATTCGTCTATTTGATCCTGAATTGTCTTCGTCTGGCGAAAAAGACCACAATAGAAAAAAAAAAGTTGCAAAATTATTTCCATTAACTCGTATCAGTGCAAATAATAATAATAATGTTTTATTCTTAAAATATTTCATTTTAGTAAATGAACTTCAAAACTTTCCATTGCCTTCTAATTTGTGGTTAACTCATTCTGTTTTCAGTTGTGATAAGTTAAAACTGATCCATGTCGTTTCTAGATGAGTTAAACAAGTCTTTCCTTAATTCGTTACACGAATCCTTCGCGAACTTATCAAAAAGGGATCTTTAACTGCCAAAAGAATTCATTGACTCGTTGTGAATATGATGTTTTTAAGTTGTCTGTTGTAAGATCTACTTAAAAAATATTTACATTATGATAATTACATTATGATTTACATTATGATATGATTTATACATTATGACATAAAGTCATATCTAACTTAAATACCTTTTCTACAGTATTGAAAAGTACAGTTATTAGAATGGAGAAGCCTTCATTATATTTATAGATCCTTATTCTTAAGTAATTCTTAAAGAAATCAAAGCAAACTGGTTTAGATTAATAGGACACATTCAAAGAATGAAGGAGCTCAGTAAGGTGAGAGAAAATTGTGGAATTTCCTCATGGGATTAGACCAAGAGCCCAGCCTCAGAAATTCTGGATTGATAAGATGACCTTACTGAAGTAAATGTTTCAGCTGAAGGAAGGCACAGAAGTGAATGGAGAGCCATTGCAGCTAAGAGCTTTAAAGAAGAAGACAGATGATAAAGCAAGAAACTAAGGATCTTAAATATATTATAAATGGTAAGTTAGTCATGACAAGTGGAAGAACAGTGACGTAAACTTCACTGTCTTTATTTTTGTGTGTCATGTTTGGAAAGAGGAAATTATTATTAAGTGTATGGATTACCGTAATTAGCGACAAGATTTCATAACAATCTCATTCTGATGATGATAAAAGGAAATAAGATAGTTAAATTACCAAGCACTTACTATTAATGAATGGAGACCTTGTGTTCACAGTACATCCTGAGAACAAGTTTCGGAGGTTTTTTTTTTTTTTTTTTCTTTTGGCGTTCAGGAACAAAGAACCTCTTAAATACTCAGATCTGATTGGAGGACGGAATTTCATAGGTTAGAAAAACAGTGGAATTCTCCAATTAAAAAAAAAAAAATCACTACGCAAATGAAGCTGCTGAGTCAACCTACAAACGAATGAAATGAAATTAATTTATTTATTAAGTAATTAAATCATTTTTATTAATTTGTTTATTTTTTCAGAGAAAATAAAAAGTTTGTAAGATTTATTACAGAAATGCCACTAAACGCTTAGTTAAAAATAGACAGTTGATATGAAAGAGACAGTATGGGAACAGTCCAAAGGTGGGTGTTTGATACAGACGATGAAATCTGAAAAAGAAAAGGATTAATTTGAAAATAAAAAACATAAAAGTCATTATTTGAACTTTATTAAATCTTATTAAAAACTTTCAGTTCATATTTGTTCTGTTAAAGTTCTCAGAAATTTATAAAATAATATGTTAATTTGTAATTTTATTTGTAGTACTGAAAGGAACGATGACTATTGTTTGTAAAGTATTACGTTATTTTTCTTCATTTAAATCAATTCAGTAATTTATTCAAGGCGTGGATATTATTTTATATTTCAAAATAAAACAATGTTTTTCGTTTGAATTTTTGTTATTTTTTCTGTGTGAAAAATTGTTTTAAATGAAGGCAGTTTTTAAACCTCCATTTCCCACGCTTTATGCTTGTCCTTGAACTGATCATAAATTGTGATTCGTGTAAATGGGATAAAAAATGTGATTTAAAATCCATAAGGTTCGTGTAAGCAATGTTGGAAATACATCTGTTCTGTTGTTGTTTACTTTAATTTATTAATAGCAGAAAAAACAGTATTTCATTTACCATTTTTACGACCTCATCGTCTAAATACGTGGAGATTAGTTGTGTAGTAACAATAATTATTTTTATTGCTAATAAATTATTATTTGTTAATCATTAGTAATAAATGGAAATTTCCGTTGAAATACTAATAGAAACAATGTAATATTTAAATAACATTATTTGTAAATATAGATATTATTACGCTGTTTATAACAAAATGGCTGTTAATGAAAGAGGAATATAATGCTCTTCAGTAAATGGACTTTAAATTCATAAATTATTAGAACGATTCTACAATTGAAATCCACTCATTAGAAACGTTAGTGATTCAGTGATCAATGATACAAAGGATAAATGATCACTTGGGCGTTTCAAGTCACTAGATTAAAAAAAAAAAAGACATTTATATCTTCTTCTTCTTCTTTTTATTTAAACGTAAACAAAACAAAATTTGTTTTGTTTACAAATGAAGCATTTCAGTTTAATATTCTGAGTAAACCTGGAAAAAAAAAAGTCTTTCTTTGTTTTTTGTTTAAATTGCTGTTCCAGTGTTTACCAAAAAATCGCTCTTAATTATTAATCATAAAGCGAGCTACGATTTTATTTTATTTTATTTTACTGTACTTTATTTGAACTATGTTTCCTATAGGAGAGAGAGTTGTCTATAATTGCAAATTCATAATTTTGTTGTCAGTTATCAAAAAGTTCAGCGAATTAATCCGGTATTCCTAGTTAATTTAAAGGTTGAAGTTTCGAACATTAGAAAATGCTAAGAAAACAGAACTAAAATGAAAATGATTGATCCTATAATCATTTTTTGAGAAAGGTTTAACGTATACGTTTAACGACATTGAAGCAGAAAGTTCTTTGCTTGTTTATTTATTTACTTTCTATTTCGTTACTTCGTAAGGAAATGTCATAGTTTGGAAGAGTAAAGTTGGCTTCTTTCAATTTCCTGTATTTCCTAAAATTAAAATCTATTTTACCAATACTTTTCCAGCTAGTGGAGAATCATTACTGAACTATCAGTGGCTTCTACTGGAGATAAAAGAAAATTTAATTCCAAAGTAACATGGTATTTCTAAAATTAAAAGAAATTTTATTTTCTAATTACTTCGTTATCATATTAAGTGTTTTATTGTGGAAGTTTCATCCATATTCTTTAACCTTAAATACAGCAGATGACATGTTAAAAGTTAAAGGGTCCCCACTACAGGCCTTGCAGGTCCTTGAGCTCACGGGAAGTAAGGCTCCGGCGTTTCGTGACCAACGGGACTACGTTGAGGTCGGATGACAGATGAAATGTAGTAAACGTTAAATTGTATTTTTAGAGCACATATTTAGAGGAAAACTTTTTATTGTCGGATAGAATCGACTTTTTTCTTCATAACGTCATTGAAATGCTTTAGTTGAATTTCCAATATTGTTTTAAAGTATTTTAAATAGAACTTATTACATTTAGTTATTTAGTTCTTATAGTGAATTAAATTTGGATAAAGCATTTATCTATACAAATGAAATTTGTCAGAAATAGTTGTAAAATCAGTTTATTAACGTTTCTAAACTATTTGCATAGGAAATGAAAATCGTTATGATTTCTTATAAAAATATTGAGAAAAAGAATGAGAGAGTGAGAGAGAGACAGAAAAATAAGACTAAATTGGTAAAGACCAAAAAGAAATCCGTAATATTAATAACATAGAGTTTTTGAAATGATTAAATCCATTTTGAAGAAGAAAATAGACAATTTCGTCTTAAAAAATTCATGGCAACTAATTGTTTGCTTTTAAGAAAAGTTTTTTAATTTTGTGGATGGCAATATCGATTAAAAGATTCCGATTTAATGCAGCGAAGCTCTTCCCAGAACAGAAGTCGACAACAACGTGACATCTGTCGGTGTTCTTGTGAAGTGACAGAGACCACAGTCGTATTATTGTTTCCCCTCCTGATTCAGCTTTTTTTTCTGCTGTTCTGCTGATTGGAGCCATCAGCAGTATTGTTCGAAGATGCTTAAACTATTGCAGTTCCTACACAAACACTTGATTACAAGAAAGATTCAATTTATATTCAAAAAAATATTGATTTCAATTTATCTTAAGTCTAAGAAGCTTTATCAAACAGAATTCAATATTTATTGCAATAAACTTTTCATTAATTTCTGGGTAATTTCCTTTTCTATTAAACTTTAACTTTTTGATTTTATAATAACTATGTTATCAGAATATTACAACTGGAAATTCTGAAGTTTCCAAAATTTTTAACAGTTTGAATGCCCAGCAGATAAAAATCAAGAATGAAATCTACATTTTGTTCCAAGCAAGTTTCAAGCAATCTTTAATCTGTAATAGTGGAAGTAAAGGAAATATGCATTCTACAGGTTCAAAGATATATTTACCTAGTTCAATTAGACATTGGAGTGTTTTCCAGTGCTCTAAAATTGAATGTCCTTAAGCCCACTCGACTTTTCTTCATCTGGTAAAATAAATCAATATCACATTACTTGCCATAAATTCGAATTCTGATAATTTTACTAAATCCCCTTTAAAAGTAGAAAACATAGACGTTCTCGATGTCAATAAGCATTTTATACCGATTTAAATATAATATCGCTTTTTCAATAGTTTTGTCGAAGTCACTTCTTTTTTGTT
Organism: Thereuonema tuberculata; assembly: GCA_023159025.1. Classification (NCBI taxonomy): domain Eukaryota; kingdom Metazoa; phylum Arthropoda; class Chilopoda; order Scutigeromorpha; family Scutigeridae; genus Thereuonema; species Thereuonema tuberculata. Next base: position 150,138,475 of record JAFIDM010009631.1, read on the forward strand.
GAGTCATTTTTTACGTAATCTTGAAGAAGGACAACCAGTGAAAGAAGGTTCCAAGTAAATGATAAAAAAAAAACAAAAAAAACAAAAAAACCGATCACTGTTAAAACGATCTAAAGTTGAAACGACTTAGTTTCATTATTCGAACTCTCGTAAAAATTTAATTTATATCCTATTTTTGACTTTGAACTGTTCTGCCTCATTCAAATTACAGATTACTTTATTAAATTACAATTACATCCCATTTACTGTATATTTTATTCTAAAAAAAAAAAAATTAAATAGTAATTTAACAGTGAATTGAACAACGGCTATGTCAATAACTATGTAATTTCTAACTTCGAAAATTATCACTGGAGAAAATTATAGTTATTGACACAGCCATTGTTAAACTACTACTTAAAATTCTTTCTTTTTTTGAATAAAATATACATACATATACATGTATAAGTTAATGGGATTTTTTATGCATTAAAGTGAAAAGAGTGTTTTTATTTCTTTTTTTTTTTATTTAATTCCGTAATAAAAAAAAATAAGAAATGTTTTCAGAAAATTTATTTAAACTCGCTTTTTAGTTACTTTTGAAAGAAAACAAAAGTTTTTGATTCCAATAACTTCCAATGTTATAAATGAAAATGATTTCTTTTTTTAATTGGAGATTTAATTAGATCAAGGGGAGTTTGCAGTTTTTCATTGGTTCAAAAATATGTTTATGTAGTCTAGAGAAAAAGATAACATTTTAGAAATTATCTACTAAACGGGGTAAGAAAAAAAAGTAAATATGATATTGACGACGTGATAAGAGAAAGCTTTTCATAATAATAATTTAAAGAAGCTTAATTAAGATTCTCATTTTTATTAAAATGTTATCCAAGGTAAAATATCATTGGAATCCCTTTTGTTGCTTTTCTTCAGGTTTTCAAAGAAACTGATTATATTGTCTTTATAAAATGGTTTCAATTATATTTTTTACAGTACGCTCCCCAATTTTACCCCTTTGATATGATGGGAAGATGATCCTTCAAAACAGCCAACTATGACCTTGATTAGTTTATGAATTGATAAAAATAAAATTATTACGCAACAATTTTCTTAAAATAAACATTACATTGATCTACTCATTTACATTAAACTAAATTAAACCCTAAAAATTTTGACTACATTTATATTTTTATTAAAAATAAGTACAATATCTTATTAATGCCCAATGCCCAATTGAAAGCTGTTCGTTGGCAGAATTGCCCAACTTAAGTATTCTCGGGGAACAAAACAAAAGAAAAATTAGGTTTTAAGTAGAATATAAAGCATAACTTATACAAAAAATTCATGTTTTTATTGGGAATTGCAATAACATAATTATAAATGGTAAGAGTTTATACCTCTTTTAATATACATAGCTTCCAACTAACAATACCAAGAAAACTCCCTTAATTGCCTGATGGGCTAATTGCTGTGTTTCCATATCAAACATTCTGTTTCTTGACCCTATTTTTTTCTGTACGTTTTTACATTTCTTTTATTCTCACAATCCATGGACTTTACACAGATTTACATGATCAGAAAGAAATTCCGAAAACTGATGAATAGATATAATAACCTTACAAGCGAATTCAGTGCACTGGTTCGCAGTCCCGTAATAACGGACTCCTTGAATTTGAAAGATTTTAGTTTTCACTGATTTCGTACTGTATTTAATAATAAGTAAATTTAATTTCTTTAAAATTTTTAATAAATGTAAAGTTCCTTCAAATTCTTTTCTAGAATATCTTTTCTGAAACCTATCCGATGGTGATCGTATGAATTAAAGAATATGGTTAAACAGTCATTTCTACTAAAGATTATAATCGTTGAAAGAAAGAATCAAAACTTTTTTTCACATGAAACAGTTTACTAAGTTCCGTGAAATATAAAAATTTAGTTCTTCATTAAGAAAAATCACATAAATGACATATTCGTTCATTCATGCTTGGGGTTGTTATTTAAAAAATATCTAAAGTAAAAGATATTTCGATGTTTATTCTCATAATTTAAGCTTTGTTTACTGATAGACAGTGGAGATTCCTAGAGACTGTCTTCTTCTTTTACAGAACTATTATTAATGACGAGGATTACGTAATTATGTAATAAAAATGGCAATGGCTATTCATTTAATAATTCAGAAACACGTAGGCTATTTCTAAGTTATTCCAACTCATTACGCAATAATTCGATCTGTAATGTACAGTATCTATATGCAGCAACGCTCAGGACGCTTCCAAAGACGCTTCATCTAATCGTTTACTTGATACCGGAGCCCCGATTGCAATTTGAGGAAGTGAGGACTACAATAGCCATTTACTCTAGAAAAACAAGAAATAGATATAAAAACAACACGTAAGCAGAGGGATGAGTACCTAAGTACAATAAAAAATTTCATTTTTCGTCCTTACAATATTATTTTATTGAAAATACAAAAACCAATAGATTGTTAGACAAAATCTTTTTAATATATTTTCTGCAATATGCAGTAAATATATTTTCTGTATTAAATAATCTCACTGGAGTAAGAACATTTTTTTAACAGAGTATGAATTTGTTTCTTTTTACATAAGAACTTCGCTCAAAATTTGATTTTTTTTTTTTTGACAACAAATGTATGGCAGATTTGTCGAGGCATTCAGATAAAACCTTTGTTAAAAACTCAATGATTGACTTTTTTTCATTGATATTGCATCAAATTTGTTGAAACTTTCAAACTTATTAAATAATAATTGTTTGAATTAAATTCGGCGATTTCTGTTTCGACATATCACGTATTGGCGCTTAGGGAACTGAAGATGCCATCTTAAATCTAACAAAAATGCGTAATATATTTATTCCTGAGACACAGAATAACTTTTCCTTTTCTTATATTTACATTACAGGCAAACCTCATTTTATTGCGCTTCGCTTTATTGCGCATCGCAGATATTGCGCATTTTACAAATTGAAGGTTTGTGGCAATCCTGCGTCAAGCAAGTCTATCAGCACCATTTTTTTCAACAAGTGCTCATTTCGTGTCTCTGTGTCATATGTTGATAATTCTCGCAATATTTCAAACTTTTTCACTATTATTTATATATGTTATGGCGATCTTTGATCATTGATCTTTCGCTGAAGGATCAAATGATGGTTAGCGTTTTTTAGAAATAAAGAATTTTTTTTAATTAAGGTATGTACAATGCTTTTAAGACATAATGCACACTTAGTAGACTACAATAAAGTGTAAACATAACTTTTACATGCTCTGGGAAACAAAAAAATTCGTGTCACTCGCTTCATTGCGGGTGGTCAGGAATTGAACCCACAATATCTCCGAGGTATGCCTGTATTTGTACAAATCTTATCACGTCGAGTCGATTATTTTGAAAAAAAAAATAAAAAATAATAATTTATAAAGGATTTTTCCATTTAGTTGAGCGAAGTATCGTTCTTAGAGGTAAAACGAGATATGACTGGATAAATATCAAGATTTTTGAGAATGTTTGAAATTATTTCTAAATTCATAAAGTGTTGTTTATTTTTACCCAAATGGGTACCGGGTTTCTTACCTGGGGATTAAAAGCTAGTGAGCATCGAACTCAATTCGTCCGACCTCAATTTCGTCCCAGCTGCTGATTGCGGCGTCTTTACCTCTTGCATTAACTACCTTCTGATGAAGAAAAGATAACCTTAAACTATTTTGACTTTAACCATAACTTTTAACCATTGACACATTGGAAAAATTCTCTGGTCCGATTCTGTTTGGTCAAAGACTGCGGGCTTTAAGAGGCCCATAAAATTTTTATGATGTGAGCGTACTTGGTATAAGACTCTTAGGGGTAATAATTGCAAGGCTTGGATTTTGAGTAAAGCATCTACTTTAATTAAGGTTAAGGTTGAGTCTTGATATATCTGATAAGATATTGAGGGATAGCGATAGTCGCAATCGAAATAGTTGGACAGCTAATATCTTGTGGAGTAGTAGAGCGACGGAGTTACGATAGATTTCTACATCTATCTATATCGCCCGTAACACCCAATACTGGGTATGGACGCTCTCCTACCAGAGGAGTTTAGGCTAGATACCGCAAGGGGGCGCCAACCCCAAGGGAAGAAACGGACAACACAGAAGAAAGGAAAGTGAAACACCCATGCCACTACCGGGATTCGAACCCAGGAACTGGCGCATTGGACGCCACGGCTGGCCGCCGCCGAGACCGCACGACCACGCCAGCACGGCAGATTTCTACATACATTATGTATTGATACATAAATACAGGAGTTCATCATTTTGTTTCATTATGGCAGAGAATGAAAATTGTTGATCAATGAAATGAAGGAACAAAAAGTTAAATGCAAAAAAATTGCAATGAAGAAGTAAGAAAAAGTTTAATATGAGATAGAAAACAACAGTATACGAAAAAGAGTTATATCACATCTTAAAATACCAATAATGTACAACGAATTTTATATGGAAGAAATAAGCAGCAAATGCTCTTAAATAGATGATGGGCAGAATAAAAGTTAAAAAAATGATATGATAGTTTTGTTAAGACATTAAATGAACCTTTACGAGTCTACGTGTGTTTACATTAAAGAATCCATTATTTTAGCTATACATTTCTTTATCATTTTTAGCAAAAAAAGATTAAAACCCTTATATCATGCTTTAAAACTTTGTATACCATTTTTTATCATTTTGCCATTAATAGTTTTTTTTCATACTAGATTATTTTTATACCATTCGACCTTTTTAATTAAGTTTAATTTCATTATTGCATTTTAACTGGAATACGAACATTTTTTGTTGTTGTTGATTTTAACATATTAATACAACTAGTTTATTATCGATTTGATGTAATTAATCTTTGACCTGTTATGAACCGGTGATAACTTAATTAACTAATTAAAAGTCCTGATAACTTGAGGACGAAGTTAGTAAAAACAAAACTAACCAGTTACTCTGACCAGTTCAGATATAGAAGAAAGGATTGATCACTGAGCAATATTTAACATACAGTATATTGAAGTTATGCAATGAAATTTGTCATTAAATAAATACGAGGAATTAAAAAAAATAGTACGAGAATTCATAAGCCTTATGAAAGGATATTTTTATTGTCCTTAAACTTTCATTTTGCCTTATTAACTAATTAGTAAATTATAAATCTGATAGGCATTTTGGAATCAGAGCTACAAAGAGTAAACACTACCTGATTGTTTCGTGTACATTGGGTTCTCAGAAATTAACAATTTTAGATTAAATAATAGAATTATAATATCAGATGTAAATTAGTACTAACTGAATGAAATAATAATAATAATAATAATAATCGGTTTCTTGTTTAATTAAAATTAAATGTAATAAAACCAATGATAAAATCTCATCAACAGGCCGTAAAGGTCGAGGCGAGAGATTTAGACTTCTAGCATTCTTGACAGGTAAATCATGACAGGTGAAGGTAAGTCCGATGCTCTCCCGTCTCTAAACGCGGTCCCAACTTTTCAGAGGATTCGTGAAACTTAAGATCGATCTGGAGGAGAAAGCAACCAGGGGGAAGGAATCCACTTCCAGTAGCTACCAGGCTCAATTTTATAGAAATAATTTTAATAAATAAAATAAATTATCTTTCCCTATAAATTCTGTGATTCTGTCATTCTAAATTAGCCGTTAGAATTTAAAGACTAAAGATACTCTCTTTGTAAAGATATTTAAAAACAATCAAACTCTAAGCCTACAAGATCTCTCTTTTGATTGAACGATGGAGGCAAGAAAAGTGAAAGGACACCTTTCCAAATTGTTACCGATTTCTGAAAAATAAATAAATAAATCCTTTGCCATTAAATCCAATAACTACATATCCAACTGGCTGGAATTTTTTTTGTCAGATAAAAATCAAAAATAAGTTACTAAAAAATGTAATATATTTGACAGTTTAAATGTTGAGGAAAATATCAAAGTAGAATTAATACTATTATTTTTTCCTTTTAATATTTTTATTTATTTTCCATTGTCCGAAGTAGAAATTCTTTAAAATGTATGGTATTTTTGTCAGCAAAGAGTGAACGATTGCTATCACTTTCTCACTGATACTAATTTTTCGTCGACAATTTGTGAGATCAGATACAATTCATTTACGCGAAGACAATGCTATGAATAGACAACATGTCGGGGATAAATAGGTCATCTCTACCAAATAACACGCAATGTAGACCTCGAAATGATGAGAACCTGTTTAGATCTCTCCATTTTATTAAAATCGTCATTTAGTTGAGAGATTTCACTTTTATTCACCCTCATTTCCAGTCGGAATCATTTTCTTGATAATAAAACCATTAAATCGTAAAGCTCTGTTCTAAAAACGATCAACTTATAAATATTTCTATGCAAAAAAATAAGTGATCAAAAGAGGTATGAAATGAAGAAATATCAACATTACAACTTAAAATGAATTTTAGTGATTTTTTTTTTAAAGAACTTGTCTACGATAAATGTAAAATTCTCTGCTTTTATTAACTATCTGTCATACAGACCTTTAATGTTTTATCCTATCACATGCAAAATTCAGTACTGAAATCATAAGAATGATAAACTATTAAAATATCTGATAATGTAACATCCTAAAAAAAAAAGAAAAAGAAGAAGAAAAAAAGAAACATGTGTTGACACGCTCGATATTTTAAAATTGCAGAAATATTTTGATCAGTTATTGGTCAAGTATTTTACACGTACTAAGCGAAATTGATTTCGATTAATTGGGATCTTTTAAAAACGAATAACAATGTTCTTCATATGTATACATATATATATAATTATATATAAAAAAAAACTAAATAACTTTGTCTACTACATGTAATTTTAATTGCTTTATCGAAAAGAACCAAGTATTAACAATACAGAACTCTCTTATCATTAACTTGCTAAACGAAGTATTTGATATAAAATAAAGAGATTTTTGAGAATGCTTGTCACTACAGATGAATCCTCACCTGTATATTGGATACAGATCGTCTGATATAAGTGTTTCTGGAAGCAGGTTCCAATTGAGCACTTCCCACCTGGTCCAGATGCAGAGCAGGTGACTGGCCCATTGATTGCAGTGGGGGATAAAGAGAAGTTATATATATAAAAAAATGGAAAACCCTAACTTTTCCATATTGTAATCAAGAGCTGAAACTTTTATACTTTTTACTATCAATTTTCTTCACACTTGATTTGTTTTTTAAGCTAATGCTAATCAACATAATAAAAACAGCGTCATTTTCAAATAGTCCAATACAGAATCTTATACAGATTTTTAAAAGCAACAGGTGAATCTTTAAAACGTATATAAAAAATTTCACGTCATTGCTTTTGACAGTTAATTTCAGGAAAGGGCTTCAACAGCATTTTATCAAAGACAAAATATATTTTGCTGTTTCAGAGATTGAAGTTTATTTTTGAAAAAGATGATAATAAGTAATTCCCTCACACTTAATTTATTTGAAAAAAAATAATTAAAATAATTATTTTTTAAAATAATAAAAACTACACACAAAAAAAAATTTGGAATTGATGCAAAAGTCTTTTAATAGTTACTTGACTATAGAGATAAACCGAATAACTAAATTGTTTTTTGAAATCGAATAGGCACGTACTGAAATGCAAAAATTCTGTTTTGGAATTAATTGTGTTGTCTACAACATTTCAACGTTTTTTATTTCATTGTATTCTGAAATGATACAAAGTATTTGGATAACGACTTCATCAAACTATGATCGATTATATCATATAATCACATCAAGTTAGTTATTGATGAAATGACGTCGATGTTTAATCGAGATCAAACGGTGAATTTATTTATTTTATTTTTTTTACTGAGATAAGTTCCGCTTTTTAATCATCTGATAGGAGATACATTTCATTTTTTTATGATTGGAAGTAAATTAATTTTAATTTAAATGGAATTACACATTTTTAGCATCCTTGAATCTGAAAAATATTTTGTCTATCTTTTTGTTTTTGTGTCTGTCCATTAAATATTACTGAAATGGAGAATATATCAGAATGTATATTAAAACATATTTTACGTGAATTTTTCTGAAATTGACGAATCCTTGACAAAATTTTATCTACCATTCTTTATAATAAGTAGGAAGAACGGTAGATAATAATGAAGAATATATGCTTTGTTATCTATTAATAAAAATAATTAGTATGTTTTTATTCAAAGTTTATTAAAAAAAAAAAAAAAAGGATTTGGGAAAAAAAAAAAAAAACCACTCGAAAAGGAAAAAGCTAATTTCTTTTTGTGTTCCTTAGATAACTGATTGGAAATTTTTGTTATTATTTTGAATTATAAGAATTTAAAAATTTTTTTATTTTGACTGTTTTAATGTATTTTATTCGTATTCCCAACTTGGATGAGAAATTTAGCTATAGCTTTCTATAGATAGATTGCGTAATTAAATTCTTATAAAGTCAATATTCAAAATCATTGTCATTTACATACACTGTTTTATAAATATTTGAAGTATTTTAAAAAAATATAATTTTTTAAAATTATAACAAATTATAATTTAATAAAATTTATCAAACAAACTTTAACATTATTAAAATCTTATCTGAAAATGCTAATTCTATTTGAAATTTAAATTAGAATTAAATTTGAATTAAATTTTCAATAGAGTATTTCGTATAATTTTTTGATAATTACTAAAATGAATCCTTTTTAAAAAATACTTTAAGAACGAAATGAAAAAAAGGTCATTTTTTTTATGGTAACTTTACACTTGTGTGAAAAATGAAATTCACATCTAATTCATTTTTTCACTCATCCGTATTTCTACATACTAAAGCTAGTGAGCATCCGGTATTTTGATGAAATTTCTTTTTGGGGATCTTTATGAAAGGTTATGGGAATTTTTAAAATTTCTAAAGATCGAGGGAATACAAATAAAGAATGTTGGATCAATACAAAAAACGGATTAAAAAATAAATTCACATCATTAACTATTTGTAAATTGACCTGAAAAAATCCTGCCTCCACTTAAAATGGAACTAATGATAAAATGATACAAGATTTGAATAGAAAATTACAATTAATAATTTATAATGACAATTATTTAAATCTTATTTTTTTTCTTGGAGATAATGATTTTTTTTATATATATGTAAAATTATTCTTATTATTATTGAGCAGATAACTATTTACTTACTTGTTGTTTATTATTTCTCAGTTATGATAATGAGGTTTTTTTTTATTAATGCATAACCTTTTTTCAAAGCGTAAACATTTGTTTTACTGCAATTTTATTATCAGCAAGTTCTATCTTTAATGTAATTATGTAATAAGTTTATCGTGGAATCAATTGGTATGTTTGTTTGTTTTTTTATACATGTTAAGTGTTATTCCCATTTATTCTTTCTTTCTTGAATTATATTTAATTAATATTCTCTACCGTTCCAATAAGAAACAGAAACCTGAGAAGATAAAAAAGTGGTGAGCTTTAGTAAATTCCGAATCTATCTTTTTTTATTCTAATAATCTGGGATAGATGTTTCGGGTTGATAAGTATTCATCAATTAGAAAAATTGCTAATAATTCATAAAAAATGTGAAATCACATTTAGAATGATTCACTGCAAACAAAACACCAGAAAGAGAATAAATATTAAAAGTTACTGTCCGGAAAGCCGCGTTATAATAAAAAAGATTCAGAAATAAGATCATGCTTTAGATTTTTAAGATACAACTAATAAATTAATTAATCATTCAAAATTCAGTTCAAATAAAACATCTTTATTAAGAATCACAGGTATTAAACACAAAATAAAGATATTAAAGTAAGTATAACTTAAAATATAGAAAAATACAGAAAGACACATTGATTCTTCCTTAATTAATTTGAAGCAAAGGTAATTAAGTGTCCAGAATTTTCTTAAGCACATTATTTATAATAAATTTAAAGTCAATTTCTTTTGAAGAAATAAGCAAAACAGATTCAAAATCTTTACAACTGTAAATGGTAAGTCCAAATTTATATGTAAATTGAGAACAATTAATGCGTTTTCATCTTAGGCTTCAAAGTTATTATGATAAATATTTTCTACTCTAAAGAAATTGCGGATTGTGTGTTTTTAAAACTTTTGTAGGCTACTATAATCGTCTTCTCTGCCGTAATCTCAGACAACTGATTCTCTAGGATGTGCTCAAATGATTGTAAATGTCATCAATAGAAAATAACATTATCCAGAGGAGATGTTGTAACACCGTTCACATTACCCGAACTTAAGCTCTCAAAGGAAACTAATAACAAGTTAAAGAAATTAAACAAAATTTAGAACGGTTGAGTACGAATTATGCTAAGAAAACAAAATCAGGCCTCAGGTTTTCATCATTGTTTTTTTCACAACTCTTCATTGTATAAATAATGAATCTTATTAAAGTCTATTCTTAAAGCAACTATTGTCTTAGGTGAGTTTAGGAAGTTCTTTGAAGGAGACTTTCGTATCGACGATCTTGACTTAAGTTGCTACGGTCAACTTAAACCATAAATAGGAAACCATTGTATGCTACGAATCATAACTCTATGTTAACTATCATAACATGGCTAATGATAAAATATGTATACATCCATTTTTTTATAGTTTTAATTTCCTGTCATATCCTTTAACTGCTATATTTTCAAAATCTACTGTAGATATAGTGAAATAAAATAATGAATAAAGTCACACATAAAATTACTGTATTGTACTGTATTGTTATTAAATAAATAATGAATTATAATCAAATTTTTTTTCATAAAAACAAATACAATGCCAAAGACGATGACCTTGACTTAAGTTGATTAAGTTTAAGAAACAGATTTCAATTAAGTTTTTGAATGAAGAGACTGATTTATTTTAATGAATTGGCTTTTTATTATTTACTTAAGCCTTATATCTTTATTTGTTTACTTTTTAAAAACAAAACTACAGTATTAACCGGAAGTCTACTAGAATTAATAGTATGGCCATCACAAGTACGGGTATTAAAAGACTTTTAATACTCACCGTAACTTACTTCTTTTATAACAAGGACAGCCTTGTGTCCAAGTGCTAATTTGTGCTGATTTACTTCAAACTTCCCTATAAATCTCGAAGTGTATACTTTGAATTCTTTACAAGTTTTAACGAAATGAGACCATTGTGCAGATGGACGAACGCTGGAGAATGGAGTTGGAATCAAATGAGGAAAAAAAAATAAATATAAGTAGAAATGCATTTTAGTGTTTTATTTAATTTTGTGAATTATCAGTTGATTTTAAATTCTCTTTTTATTATTAAACTTTACTTGATTTTTTTTAAAACCATGATTTATAATGATAATAAACAATTTATTTACATCACATTAATTATTCGAGACGTTTGTTTCAGGATAAATTGAGAGCATTAATTTTGCTTTTCTTGCCTGAGCTACAACCATTGCTGTTTTGTTATTCAAAGGCTATGAATATTCAGTTGAATATTGCAAATGCTTTTCCGAAGGCAAAACAAGAGAAATTTCTTCGTAGAATATGGATGTATGTTGCATATTCCAATTTAAAAAAATAGAACGAATTAATTTTCAACAGTTATATCCTGCTGCCGAGTATTTGCCAATATTTAAAATTACAACATGGAACAAATTTTTGGGGAAAAAAATATAAGTTCAATGGAGTTTATTTTACTTCATTTCAGTTAAAACTACAGTTTCAGTGAGATTCTTTTCAATCTCAAATATTCTTCATGTATTATTTTTTAATTTTTTATCTCTTAATTTTTTTTTAATAAATAATTCTATTTTAGATAAAGTTAATAATTTTTATTTATGTGTTTATTGATATTTTCTTTTAGTAAGAGTATAAATAAGAAGATGCGCCTATTTATTAGATTTCTGTTCAACTTCGCAGACAGTAGAATAGATAGATATAAAATGTGCGTCCCTGAAGTAGATAATATCAAAAATGGTAAATTATAAAGCGGATAGAATACTTGGAACGAAAAACTTTAAGTGTTTCTCAACTTTTGGAACACAATAAAGAGTCTTTCCTTGAATCAGTTATCTTATCTCAATTAAAAAGAAAATATTTTGTTTATCTTAGTATCATTCCGATATAACTAGAGAGTTAATAATTAGTTGAAGTAGCTGTCGTAGATCTCTTTCATTTTTTATTTACTTGCTTTTAGATAAGTGGAATTAAGGTGGTGAAAAACTTTTTTTAATAGAACCTTTATTTTATGTTTCAGTATCCGATACTAGAGAAGAATCTGATATACGGTTAATTTTCTGTATGTGCATTATTTCACACTAATATACATGTTATTATGACGCAAACAAAGACTGTCGTAAATCTATTGCTACAGATTAGCTATCTTTAATTCCGATATATATTTAGCTTACATTTCATTCTTTTAAATGCACGTAATCTATGTTAATGTGATGGAATTTATTTCAACATAACGAGATTTTTCATTTTGTAGAAACATATCAGATCTTGAGAGAAAAAGAAAGCAAAAATCAAATTATAATAGACAACGTTTTAATCTCTAAAAACTATAAACAAATAGGCTAATTTCTTGTTCTTGCAAATAAAATGAATCAAAATAATCAGAAATAAATAAAAAAAAAATTAAATAGCTGGATAAATAAAAACAATCAATAAATTTTTTTAAGCATTTTCCAAATGTTAACGTATTCCTTGCGGTTATATATTAATTTTTCTTTTGCATCTGTAAACCAATAATAGTGGATTTTTTTTTTTGAAATAAAATAAATAAAAAAAACAGAAGGGAGCGTAAAATAATCACAATGCTTGTATTTACCTTTCAACCGGATTGGGAAATATTGGATTAAACTAGAGAGGAGTCAATATATCCCCTATAAATATTACCTTCTGAAGTAAGAATAATAAACTAAAACTTTTCGCATTAAGGTTTATACAAAATCCTTTCATGAGTACAAGATATTACATAGATTTTTTTTTCTTTTTCATTTAAATATACATGAAATCATCTTGATAACTTACAGTAATATAGAAGTGATGTCAAGAGAAACCAAAAATGTATAATAGTTTTATTACCAATAAATATCAAGGAAGAAAACATAAGTCTACAACTATCACCAAACTGTGGACTTAGGTCCTAAAAAGATTTAGATTGAGATTGTGAACTTTGGAAATTCACTATATACTTCGCTGTAATTTTATTGATGGTCATTTCCTATTATGTAATTGAATAAGCCACCATTATCAAATGATTATTTATATAAAAGGGTCATTGGAAACCTCTCAAACAACAAACATGGCCGCCATTACTGTGGCAACAGAAAGCGGAGCAACCCACTTATTGAATTACAAATTTCTCAGTAGGGGCTTGCTCATTGTGTAGACAAATTATTCCGTTTGATAATAGCCTTAATCAGTTCTTATCAAATTATGTTAGACTATAACAACAACAACAACAATGCTTATCATACAAAGGACAATCGAAGGACAAATGTTAAAAGTGCCTAGGTGTAATCAAATAAATCTTAGCATTTTAATTCCATAGAAATTATAAAAAAGTATAGTGAAAAAATAGACGGCACAAGATTTACCGTAGATTGTATCCACTTAGGCAGGTCTTAAATAAATAAAAAAAGAACGTGTAATGTGGCTTGATTTCTTGAATTCTGACGATTATAGTAGCAGTGAAATTAAGTTATTTATAAACAAGAAGGACTGATAAAGGCTCATTCACGTTATCAATGGGAAAACCTACTACTTTTGAGGGTGGGTGAATATAGGTGGCTTCATTATTCAATACCACCATCCCTCCCATTTTCCCATATTTTCATACTTTAACTGAAAATTGCCCTTTTCAATGCCACGTTCTTCTTCATCTATCTTCCTCCCCTTCACAAAACATGGACCGCTCCTTGATTATCATGGCGTCCAAAGAGCTCCGATTATTTTTTTTCTTTCCCCCCTCTGGTCTTTTTTATGTGGAAGAATGGCGGGGAGGTATGGGTAGAGATGCATAATTGCCCCAGTGCACGCGCCGAGCACGTGTTCACCCCCTCTCTACCATCTGATTCCCCCTCCCCCTCTGCTGTGGGTGGAGACGGCTTTTTTATCCTTAAAGCAGCATTGTACCATCTCTTTTCTTCACATGCCGCCAAAAATGCCAATTCAGTCAATTGTCCCTTTTCAAATAAAAAGTCCTATTACTTATTACTACCATTATTGTTATTTCTTCACGAGCAGACCCTGGACGTGGTTTCTTTCTTTTATTTTCATTTCAAATTTATTATGGTTCGGAAATAATACCATTTGATTTGTATCCTTGTCACTGTTAAACTAGTTGTTAGTTAAGCACCATTTTTCAAAATCTTTCTTTACCCCCTGTTTCTCCTAACCAGAATAATAATTTTGCAGTTTTTATTGGCATCAGTTACCGTTACGAAAAAATATATTGTAAATCGTATTTACATTTCCCTAATATAAGCTTTTGTAGACTATATCGTAAAATAGCCATGATTTCAAAACGGTATTCAAATCCAATTTTTCGATAAAGGCCTGACAATTAAAAACCATGTAGTGTTATAAATTAGATTAGACAATAGTCTAAATTCAAACTTACAAGCTGTATGTTTCAGCTGTTGATTTTTTTGGGGGGGGCTGAATAATTTTTGTTGTTTTGACTATAACATAGATCCGATATTTGAGCTCAAATATGTAATGCCAATAAAAACTGTTGTAAATTTGACAACGGCATTAAATTAAACAATGGTAATGGTTCCAGTTTATTATCTAATTGTTTTTAATTAATTTTTAATTAAAATGTGCCTAACAACTATTCTTTATTTCATTGTTCTGAAATGATTTTTCATTACTAATATGAAACATTATTCAGTCAAATTTTTGATAAACATCTTTTTAAGCCAAAATATTAGTGTCACTTTTAAACAATGAATTCCAGGTCTCAAAAGCACTGACCATTTACGACCAAATTATACACAAATATTAATCTATGTAATGGAGAGAAGATATAAGGAAACAAGCGTTCAGTTGTTACTATGCTCGTAAAATAACGACCTATGAAGGTAATAAGTTATTAAAATTAAACATTAAAGTATTAAAAAAATAGCAACAAAAATACAATTTTTAAGTAACTTAGATTTCATGGTATAAATATTGTCTAAACTTGTTACAAATTAAGACCATATAACTTTATATATTGTGATTGTTTTTTTAAAAAAAAAAAAAAAAAAAAAAAAAGTACATCGATATTCTTACAAACTAACCTTGCTGCCATAACCTTGCTCTAAGGTTCCATTATAAAACATGTTTCAATGTCTGCCTAATTGACCTTAGTCTTTTAATTTCGTATAAGTTAAGATGATAAAATTGAAAACATACTTTAGAGTTAGCAGTCCAATTTTAATGTGCTGTCAACTCTGTCTGTAGTTTTCTCTGTGTTATCAGTCTGCTTTTGCTGCGTAACTCGATCAGATTTGTTGAGAACTGCTGATCTAAATGATCATTTAAATTACCCTTGTATTGAAGCCAAAGTCTATAGCTCCCACAAGAGACAAGTCGTTGCTCTAAAGATGTTGTAGCCTTATCAAGATTGCCAAAAATTTTACTTAATATATGCAAGATCAACAACGACGTTAGAACAGGGGTTGCTTCCCGGATGGCGACAGCCTCATCTTCGTCAAAATTTTACCTTACTCTGAATTTCAGTAATGTTCTCTGCATGGTGAAGCCAAGTACTCCAAAGAATCAACACGGGCTGTAAAGCACTACCGTATTGTTATAATATTTTTAGGCACTATATTCTCTTTATAAATCTCCCAAAATGAATTTCTAATTTAAAAGTCTATGCTTTTAGAAAAGAGAAAAAGAGTAAATAATCAAAACTTTTGCTATATTAATAACAGATAAATATATAGCCTACATAAGCTTAACGTATTAAGAAAACTACATGTAGAATACGTTAAAAGACTTTAGTAAGAAAAATAATAAAATTAACAGAAAGGAAATTACAGCTTTTTATTTATGATTCTTAATTTTGATTTACTGACTTGTTTTCTTCTTTTCTTTTTTCTTAAAATTGTAATTAACATTTTAAATTCCTCTCACTTTTGCCTTGACATTCCTTCAACGTATGAGTTATGCTTAATAAAAGTTAGGAATAACGAACAGCTTATTAAAAGTAAATACATTTCCTTAAAAATTGCAAAACATTAAACGGTACACTGGGCTAAAGTATTTCTTTCATCCTCAATTTCTTATAAACATTTTATTCACACTTTACATCAAGATAAGATCAAAATTTGTTAAGTAAGATTCCACTTATTTTTTAATAAATAGAACCACTTTTAGGGGTTAAAATATATTACGGTTTCTTTACGTTTCAATAATAAGTTGTTATACTTTGTTTATCTTTTTAAATAAAATAAAAATCAAGAGTTGATATCAAGTTAATAAGTTTTTCACCAAATCTGCTTTTACCAACTTATAATCGTACGCAACTTTTTGTTCATTTT
Source organism: Thereuonema tuberculata (assembly GCA_023159025.1). Classification (NCBI taxonomy): domain Eukaryota; kingdom Metazoa; phylum Arthropoda; class Chilopoda; order Scutigeromorpha; family Scutigeridae; genus Thereuonema; species Thereuonema tuberculata. Next base: position 150,155,006 of record JAFIDM010009631.1, read on the forward strand.
GTACAACTTAATTACTTTTTTCTCCTGCTTTAAGAATAAACCAAATATGACAAAATAAAATTTCAGGTCTGTAGCTCAAAGACTTCGTGGCTTTGTTTGTTAATTCACATTAGAGTGGTATTTATCCTTGTATTATTTCTAAAGAAGATAGAACTCTAATAGAAAATGGAATGTATAATTTGTTTTCTTTCTTTAAATGTAAATAGTCTATCATATAAATATCTTGAATAGAATCCCTAGGATACAAATATAGTCGGGGTTGAGTGACGAAATAATTTCTTTTTCCAATCAAATATAACGAAATCATTTTATTTCAAAGTTTTTCCTGCTTTCAGATATGCTTTATAACTTAGCAACGTAAGCAATTATTTCAAAAAAATTTATTGATAATAATACTCTAAAATAGAGAGTATTAACCTTACAGGAGTGAAAAGATTTCGATGATCTTTTACTCAGTTGAATTGTATCAAAAGTTGAATTGAAATAGGTTTTCTGAGATAGCTACTGAAAATCTAATTGTTGAATAATTGGGAAAGATGTAGCTGTTGATGATATTATTTCTTAATAATAGTTATGTTACCGCGCCATAGAATGGCAACACAGGAGGTTGAGACTCCGAAGATTAGCAGTTAACGAGAAAAAGCGCAGTCCTAGTCCGACGCTTGCTTCATTCGTGGGAACCAGGAAGTTACAGCCATTTACAGCTTCATTTACAAAACAGTTTCTTAATAATACAATGTATAGAAATTTCGTTGAAATAAAGTGCAGTTGAATCTCGATAATCCGACATTTGACAGTCCGACGCCGCGTCGGATGACATCACTGCGCTTGTTGCAGACATCTCCCGTCTGCCCCGTGACTCACAACAGTTTCAGTTTAAATGTTCAGTTTTAATTAAATATGTACTCAATATGTATTGAAACAATATACATACTGTAGTACATACAGTACTGTGTATACATAACTTACATTTTCTTGCCTTAGAAGTCAAAATTCAGTTTTAAAAAATCAACCTTTGGTAATCCGACATTTTTGATAATCCGACACTCCCGCGGTCCCGTAACTGTCGGATTATCGCGATTCAACTGTATATAGATTTATAGCTCTAAAGTCAAAAAGTAAGTCCGTAATGTTTTAAACAGTAAGATTTCTATAAGATCGTTGTTAGTTGGCTATCAATGACCTAAGTGTTTTTTCCTATTAGATCGCCACAACAACGAATAGTGACAATTAAAATTTAGTATAAGGTAATCTAAAGTGTGGAAACATCGCTATCTAATAATGGTTTTTTTTTTTTCCTTACTTTTTCGTATCCCTTAAGATTAACAAGAAACATAATTTTAATTCCCAACAATGAAATGTTAGATCGAAATGATATTAATCTACCTAATTGTAAAACAACACATAGTGTTCCTTATTGGTGATCTTTAATTGAAATTTTAACCTGTAACTAACTGTACCCTACAAAAACATTTTTGTAAGTATCAAAACAACAACCATTTCTTCATTTTTAAGCAAGGTTTACATTAAAAAAAAAAAAAACAAAAAAAAAAACAAGTGAATATAATTTTGTGCAAAAGCATAAATTTAAAGGCGACCCATAATAATAAAAAAAAATAAAAA
>JAFIDM010009631.1:150156728-150170842 GCA_023159025.1 Thereuonema tuberculata
AAAATTTTAAAAAATTAGGAAAAAAAAAATTAAAAAAACGCTAGGACAATAAGAAAAGAAAAAAAAAATTATATATACGGATTTGAACCGTCAATCCTCAGTGTGTGAGTCCGAGACGTTAACTATAAAGCTACAGCTGACAACTAAATGAGATGGTTGCATTTCCAAAATTTAAGCTAATGGAGGAAATCCAATGAAAACAATGCCAAATATCTGGAACATGGAGGGGGAGGGGGGCGTTGACACCTGAAAATACCCTATTCCTACGTTGTTTGTGCCTCTGAACACGATGGTGAAATCCGATGGTGGATTCGACCTTCCGTTAGGAAGTTGTTAGGGGTGGACAGACACAGACGGACGGACGGACAGGACAAACGCAATAGCTACCGGTTTTGGTCGCAAACACAATAGCTCCCAAATGGGTCACTAACAAATTCAAATGAAGTTGTTTGTTCATTAATTTTCCTACTTTAACATATTTGGGTTGTTTAAATATGTTTAAAGATTTGTTTTCGGAAAATAAATTCAAGTTCTTTTTTTGCCTTGGTATATTGAAATTATGTTCAAATGCTGTTGGAAATATATTAGTTATGTGTTGTAGCTCTTTAACAATACGTTACCTTCACATTTTGCTTCAATTAAATAACTTATTAATAAATAACAATGTATAAAAGTCATTACAATGGTAAAACAATGGAAATAAAGTCAACCCCTCTGTCGTATTTTTATCAAAGCTAACAAGACATGCTGAGCAGGTAAATCATTAAATTTTAAGTTAAATGCCTTATTTATTATTGAGAGAGAAAGAACAGTCCTACACTGTAAGAGAAATGATTTGAGATTTCCCAATGCCTGGTGAAATATAAAGTAAATTCAAGTTTAAATTTCTTCATATTATCGTACATCATCGGTACAAAATGTCATTAATAATATTGACATGATTTTCTGGCATTGAATCGACTACTTGAAGAAAGAAAATGTCCAGCCTAGAATGGTACAACAGAACAATGCTTCAACTGATGGAATAAGCAAGAATCCAAAATGATTTAAAAATTATTCTATAATATAAAATTAATGAAATAATGTGTAACTTACTAATTATTAATATTTGCTTAAATTATTTATATACAGAATTTAATAATAATGTATGTAATAACTACTGTATCTAGAAACTTGTCCCCTATAGACAAGATTCTGACCAGGCCGCTGTTTTCGTAACTAAAATAGTTCGTAGTTCGTCATTAATGTAGTTCAAACGCGATCTTGTAAGTTGTAATAGAACATCTGTTCCCGTAACAGCAGATGGTGTTACGATAGGATTTGGGATCATTTACTTGCGAAATTACAGGTGCTAAGATTGAGGTTCTCGAGGAAAAAAATAATAACCAGGTTTACTCTGAATTGGAATGTGTGAATTTCAGGAAGTTCCGTATTAATTGGTTTTGATTGTTGTAAAGACATAATAAAAAAACTTCAGAAGGGAGTTCTCCATGTATTGTGATGCTGCACTACAGATTATTAATTCGATCTGAGAACTCGTGAACAATGCCTATATTTTTAGGGCTGAAGTTGAAATTTAGAAGTCATTGATCATTATTACAATATCGAAGCGTTACGTTATTAAATTATATATGAATTATATATTATAAAAGCGTTATTTTGTCTGTCATAAGACTACGTTTTTCCAATTTTGTGACCAAACTATAAGAGATAGAGTGGTCATGTAAATGGATAAAATGTAGATCTTTTTAAGACAAACAAAATGCTACAAAAATCTTTCGAAAAAAGTTTTTGGTTTCCAAGATGGCGCCTTTTAAAGGGTCTAATTTTGACTTTTTCTCAATTTAAACGAAAAGTATAAAAGATGGAAGAGAACATTATCTTGAGAAAATGTTGGTATTTGAAAGTTCTATCGAACGATATATCACTTATTCACAAACGCTTCAGCGTTTCCAAGATACATGCAAAAATGTGAATTTTCGGTGTGTGACGCCGGCCAGCAATACATCCGAGTTATTCGGAGAAGCCACAACAGACCGGGAAGTTATATTTTCTCCGACGATCACAACATTAATTTGCTAAATAAATAAAGTTTGTTTTTTGAATGCTATATATGCAAGGGTTCCGGAGCGAAGCGACGGTACCCGGCTATTATTATTATATATTATAAAAAGGTATATTATAAAACGTTATTCTGTCTGTCATTCTGTAAGCAAAATATTAAATTACAAATTACTAAAATGTTACTGAAATAGAGAATCTATTCATAAAAAATGAAAATATATTAAACAACTGTCCAACTATACTGATTGGCGACGTAAATATAGATATTTTCAAAATGAATAAAAACAGTGTAGTACAGAAATACGTAAAACTTATGTGCAATAATGGTTTCAAAAATCGTCTTTACGGAACAACAAGAAACTGTACAATTCATGAAAATACGAAAACAAATATAAATCATATTTTCATAAATAAACATGATATCAAAACACCAGGAATAATATGTGAAGAACGAATCGGATAACAGTTGAAAATGAGAAAATAACACATCCAAATATAATCTATAAAGAACTAATCAATGATGTTATCAAAACAAAATTCATGAAAATCTACATATATAAAAAAAAAAGTCCTGACTCACTCACTCACTCACTGACTCATCAACGCTCACCCCAAACCCTTGGATCTAGAAAGCTGAAATTTTGCACAGAGGTTTCCTTTATGATGTAGACAAGGAATAAGGCCGGATTTTTCGAAATTCTTAAGTGACAGGGAATAATCTGGCAAACTGACGATGAAGTGTATGGCGGCAACCCCAGGTGTGTGGCGCCAACCCGCAATACACCTGAGTTAAGTGGAGAAGGGCACAACGGGCTGGAAAGTCGTATATTCTCCGATCTCAATATTAATTTGCTAAATAAATAAAGTTTTTTTTTTTTTTTTTTTAATGCTATATATGCAAGGGTTCCGGGGCGAAGCGACGGTACCCGGCTAGTATTAAAATAAAATCCTTCAGTGTTCCATAGTCACAAATTGAATTCCCTACAATTTGACTATCTAAAGTAACCATCTAAATTTCTGAACACGCTTTCTCAATAAATAATTTCTATATTTATCGTAAGATCATTTGTTTAAATGAGATGATCGCTAAAATAAACGGTTTGTTTGAATCATCGTTTGCATTTTATTTTTATTAATTACAACTGAACTATATTTCGAACTGGGTTTTAAAAAAAAAGGAAAAAAAAAAAAAAAGAAGAAAAATTGAAATTTTTTAAGAGGCTATATCTGAGACTTCATGAACGTAATTGTAATATCATGGGTCATTTCATTATAGTGACACGTTTGTGTCGTCGATTGGATTAATTCTAATCGTTTATCTTGTTTTATTCATTAACTTAATTATTCGCTCAAACGAATGATGTAGCTATTTAAGGGAATTAAAGTCTACATACTTGGAAAATAATGTTGTGCCTCCAAAAAGTAAACAAGAAGAAGAAAAAGGAAAATACCTGATGCATTAGAAAGTGGAACATAGGATGAATAATGTTCCCCATTTCTGAGGCCACTTCATGTTTATTACTTTTTTTTTCTTTTGGTTGGCTTTTGGTTCCGAAATCCATTCATGCATAGAGGTCTGAAGAAGTATAAACAAGCAAGACCTATACAAATTAGTTATATTAGTCAAATAAGATTTATATATGTATATACAGCATATATATTTTATGTATATATAAATTTACTTAATTAAAAATAATAAAAGACTACAAAAGATGAAAACTTAATAAACCAGAATAAATGTTCTTTTCTACTTATTACACAAAGCAGCGCCAAAGTAAACTTATTTTGCAAACACAACTTATATAAAGAATAATTTCTGAATTAGGCTTTTATTTCTATTTTCTGACACAAACTTAGATATAAATTAATAATATACATTTTTGCATACAAATATTTATTCAGTATAAAATTACGGGGAAGAGAGGGGGGGAGGCTCTTTAAACTTTGCTTGAGTACCGAGAATTCTAGTTTAGCCAATGCTGAAATGTTTTAATCCAATTAGTGAATAAAGATTAAGACTAACAAATCATTTTTCATTAAAAAATAATGCATATAATATATATATATAAAAGAAATATATATATTTAAAAAAATTCTCCTTGTTATTTACATTGTTTTCTCCAAGTTTACGTATTTATTTCGAACGACTTTTAACTTAGACCACGTGTAACATTTTTTTCTGAATGGAAGCTAGAAAAAAATATGTTTCAGTTAACTTTTCAATTCCGTACTACTGAAAAAAAAATAGTTTCTATAGCGACGAATGTGATGTAATGTATTAAAACATTTGTTTTCATTCATTTTATGCTTTTGTGCTGTTCCACATTAAAAATTCTCTTGACATATGATGATCGACAATCCTTTCCTGTCCTGCAGATCGATAAAACGCTTCAGCAGATAGTGGTGACGTAAAGGCGAACGAATTGTTGCGTAATTTTTACGTCATATTTAGCACCTACGTTATGTCGTAATCTTTATAATTGATTTTTTTTCCTTTTTGTTTTTCTTTTTTTCCTTCCTCTTTTTACGGAAATAATAAAGTTTTCAGTAAATGGCATGTAAACTAAAATTTAGAAAGCGATATAATATTAAAATAAAGTTTGCAATCTTTTGATTTAGATGAGTCTAAACTGTACAGAAATGTAATAAGCAGTATCGGAAAGAAAATGGATCCTACTTTCTTTATTTCTTTTTTTATATTTTTTTTTATTCGTATAAAAACTTTAAAGGCTGGGATTTGTGGATTATAATATCTACCAAATATAAACAATGTATCTTTAAAGTTTCCATATGCTGAAAATGAATTGATAGACGTATCACGTCTCGTCAGCTGGGATAATTCGGTAGATCTGAAATTCACTACCTACTTTGAATGATGTTAAACCTCAGGACGTCGAAACGGATCTGTCCTGCGATGCTTAAAAGATCTGAAACTCTTTATGTTTCGAGGAGTGGAAGCATAAAATTCCTAAATGACTGCAGTAAAGGAATGGCAGAGTTAAGAGTTTTGGTGAATTATTTAGAAGCAAATCCTTTAGAAGAAATGCTGCATCGAGATTTAGCATTATTAATTATTATCAACAATTAACATATTTAATGCTACAGAGACTAGACAAATACATGCCTACACAAAATGCAAACAACGAGGAAAATAATCACTCTGATGTAGACAGCTGCAGGCTCTTATAGTTTTCTACAACGACAGGATTTAGTCTAATTAGAAGAGCTCTTTGAATTGTTAGGGACCCAAAGATATTCGAGAATGTTAACAAAATCTTTACTAGCAAAACTTAAATAAATAAATAACAATATCACTGCATAACTTCAGAATTTAATTAAGGAAAGTTTTTAAGAGAAAGTTTGAAAAATTCCTTCTTTTCAAGAATTATCGTTAAAACTATTATACATATAAGATGTGTAAACTGAGCTGTCAAAGTTCATGTCAGACTCATGCCAAAATTACAATAAATATTTGTAGCATAAATATATATTATTTGAGTATATTACAATTTCAAAATATTCATCTAAATCTCATAAAGAAATTTTAAAAAAATTAACTCAAATATAAGTATAGAAATTTGGAAGTTGCAGAAAAGTTTTAATATTTTTCATTTTTACAGTGCATTTTCTCAGTAAGTCTTCATTTTAAATATGAATCTTGCATAATTTTTCAATGATTGAAATATTTATATAAAAGATCCAAATTCTAAACTTTTTTGTGTTGTAAATTAAGATAATAATTATTCGGACACAGGTTTAATTTTTTTACAATGAAATAATTACTAGAATTATGGCAATATCCCTGTAATATTAAAAGCGATAATTAGGTAAATGACTTTTCAGATGGAATGTTTATAGCATTTTTGTGCTCAAGTGCACTCCATTCTTCTGGTAGCATTACACCGGCAATAGGGAATTCCTTGTAACAATGTTGCAGAATGATTCACTCTTGCCATTTGTTGAAAACAATGGCATAATTGAAAAACATTATTTTCCAGAAAATGAGTTTGAAAGTTTTGGAAGTTGATGAAATGTGATGATACAGCTGCTCTCTTGTGGAGAGTTTTAGAAGCTCCGTTATATCGTTCTACCAGTAAAAAAAACTCCAAAGACCCATTCATTTTTTTTTTTTTTTTTTTTTTTTTTGCAAATAACCCGAAAAAGATCAGTTTTTAGTTATGTCGTTGTTGCAGCAAATAAACGATATATCAAATTATATTTTCTTTGGAATTGTGCTGAAACAAATATAATACAGTAGATCACAGAATTATAAAAATTAATTATAGAAATAAAGAAAAGATAACATATTCTTGATGTTCCAAATGGAGATATTACTTTAAACGACAAGAAAAAGTAAAGAAAGAAATAAATGCAACAGTTAATAAGATTCTTATTTTCTCTTTTGTGATTATATTTTTATTATAACGTACTGCTTCATTACTTCATGTATTCTAATTCTGTCTCATTATCCAATGATTTTGAAATTCGAAGTTATGAATAATATAAAAGACTTCTCAAATAAAACAGATCACATCAGGAAGAGATTCAAATTAAGGATCGACATTCACTATCCACTTTGCAGAGTTCAAAGTTGCATTAAATCTGATTAAACTACGTACTTTGCTGTAGAGCTCAAAATTAGTACAACAGCCAGCATTGCAGCTATATTTGGAGACTGTTCCCGCATTCTTGTATAGTTTGGGAAACTGCACTGGGTAGTTATAAAAACTGAAGAAATCTGAATTTGTTGAACATTGACTGATGTTTCATATTGTTTAAACAGAAATAGATTAGATAAAAAAAGTCAATTAAAAAATATTAAAAATGTTTAAAGTTTCACTATAGTCGTATGTGGTCTTTGGAGTCGAAGGAGGTAAGGCTACCGACGTTTCCTGACCAATGGGACTACGTTGAGGTCGGGGGGGGGGGGGGTAGTCAGACTGACGTCCTTAATTCTTTTGGGGAAAAAAAACCTCGGTATCCATTCTATAGAGGGCTGGGTGGACCTTAGGAACCACATGGAGAAGAATTCAATGTGGAAGAATCCCGACCTCCACCGGGGAATGAACCCAGCTCCTCCAGCCACGAGTCATGCAGATTACCACTTGTCTACGAGACACATCAATTTTATTTAATTTACAAGTATAAATTAATGAAAACAAATTGAGAAAACCATGAAGTATTGAAAAGAATTACAATGAAATACAAAGATATAATATTATATTAAATGTGTATTCATCTGTATACGATATTCATCAGGGTCAGTTTCTGAATACAGAGATAAGATTAAGTCTTGATGTAGACCTAAAACAAATATTCGAACATAAATTACTTAGTTTTAAATAATACTTAAACATATTTGTTGATAACTGTTTTTTATTTAGTGTTTTTCAAAATCTATCAGCCTGGCAAATTCTGATATACAATTTCGTGACCTGAAATAATGAAATGTAATAGTTTAATTCTAATATCGATTGGTTAGAGTTTAAAGTATCAAGCCCATCTCTCTTTAGATTGTAGCCCCAGTCCGACGTTCGTCCCGTCTTCATCCTTTTGGAAAAAAACCCAAACAAACTCAGCCTTTCGTTTTTCAAGAGTGACAGAAGCAAAAAACAGGGGAAAATGTGTTTCTCGCCAAAAATTGGACTCAGAATCTCTAGCCCGTAGATAAGAAGCCTCTACAAAACTAGTTTTGTTTACTAATAATTTTTAGTTAAGTTAAACTCAAAAATAAAATTCTCTACAATACATTTTACTTGTTGTTGTTGTTGTTGTTGTTGTTGCTGTTTTTTTTTTTTTTGTTTTTTTTACTTAATTTTAGTAAAACAGTGATAGGTGCTGAGTAAACGTTATTTATAATAAAACAAACAGTGAACACTTACTTTTCATATCTTTTCTTTCACCAAATTATCCTCCTCTGTAGATGAAGTTCTGTCTTAATTAATTTCTTTCTTGTTTTTCCTGCTAATTTATCAACTTTAGGAATTATTACGTAAAATAAGAACCCGGATAAAGCGCGTTGGTTGTTTTAGAAACTTTTTTCTTGCTTAAGCCATCAGTCGAATCCGACTTCTCGCGCTTTTATAGGTAAATCCATGTAATTTTCTTGGAAAAGATACTGAGGTGGTTTTCCGTTGCCTTCCTTAGGAAGCCATTATGGAATGGCTTTCAAACCTAAAGAGAAATTTAGAAACAATGGCTTACTTTAAATGAAAGCATTTTGTATGTTGAACATAAAATACTAATTTGCAGATTCACGATAAAATTAGGATTTACTTAGAATATGTTCGGAACATGTTTCAGCATCTAGCGATAACCGAATATTAGAATATGCAAAGATCTTGGATTCGAATAAGGAATAAAGGTATTTCCTTTTCCCTGGGATTCTCATTCCATTTTTCGCTTTCTTTCAGATATCTCTCTCTACGTTTGGCCAGTGTGGCACATTGTCCTATATTCTCATCTACTGAGGAAGGTAACAAGTCAACAAGTCCTGCAGCTGGTTGCTAAATGTTGCAAACAAACTTTCATGTCATCGGGTTTTTGTTTTTCTTTTCTTTTTTTTTTGGTTTTGATAAAATTCTAATCTTTGTACTGGATCCTTTTCACACTTTAAACGTGTATTTATTTTAGAGAATGAATACTAACAATAATACTTTTAAGCAGCATATAGACTCCAGAGTCTGTTTAGCGGAGTCTATCTTTTTTTGGCGGGATAGAAGTTGGTTATGCGTCTGATTCTATTTCACTGGGTTAATGATGCTTTTTTGTTTTGATTAGGAAGACTTGAGGCGATTTTTTTTTTTTGTAATTGATTGACGGAAAGTTCGCAAATTTACAAAAGGAATTTCTGCAGTAGGAATCATATTTACTAAATTACAGGAGTAGGAGTCAAAAAAATTCTTTCATGTCATTGTTGTTGTAAATAATAAAAAAAAATAGTTAAAGATTCTTGGAGAAAGTCGATGAAAAGATTCATACTGTTGTTTATATCCTGTAACGACAATTTTTTCTTTTGTTTTTCGAAGCAATTATTTGCAATTAATATACTGAATATCATTAAAATTGTGATTTCATTACAACTTTTTTGTTGTATCAACTGAGATTGATCTTGATTTCAAATGTTCATTTTTATGTAAAGAATTAAAATACAATGTAAATGATAAATTAGAATTAAATCATACTTTTCCATTCAGTGAAGTAGGCAAATGGACGCCTTGAAATTAAAATTGAAACAAAATCTACTTTCCCGTCAACTGATTTTGTAGTTTTAATCGTGTGTTTTTTTTAGGATAAAACAGAATTACGATTTTATCTTTGCAAATGTTAAAAAATATCACTTCAAAATTCTTTAAGAGATTCAGTCTTTGAGTCTTTTCGAAAGAAAACTTTTGAAGCTCTTTAAAAAAACAATGAATATTTCAATTGAAATTAATAAAAATATCTTTCCGTTATCTTTTTACTTTTTTTAAAAATAAAACATATCAATTATAAATTTTTATGTAGTTTTTTTTTATGCATTTATACTCATTTAAACACATTAACGAAAGAAGATTGCTAAGAAATAATAATAAAAAAGAATAGAAGGAAATCAAAAACACATGATAGGAAGACGTGTTTGAGATGGCTTTCCATTGAAATTGTTCTTTGCCAAACAACTTTTAATGATGCTTTAAGAACGTCGTGGAGTTCGAGATTTTTTTCTTCAATCCTGCGCTGTTTACAGTCTTATCTCTGAATCTGTCCATTTACGCATGCTCATTACTTCATTTTTATTTTTATTTTATTTTTTTACTTTTTTTTTTTTTTACTAATGTGCGTTTCAATTTCGCTCTGTCAGATATGCTTTTTTTTAATTTACCTCAATGATGAGGATTTTCCAATTAGTTTAGTACTATTTGACAGTTCACTTTTAACAATGTAAATAAATTTTACATTTACTGTTTTTGTGATATTGCGAATCGTTTTATTAAGAATATTTATAAATGTTTTTGAAGCTGTATTTCTTTACATATTATCTTTGTTAATAAAATTCAAATGATAAATTAAAATTCTTAACATCTTAGTATTAAAGAGACTTTTAAACATTTTTTTTTTATATTGTAAGAACAGAAAGAGTAAAATACGCGTCCCTTTCTTGAGATCGGTGAGACAGATTTTCGTGAAGTTTGATACTGAAGAAAATATTGAAAATTATTGAGCTACTCTAAATTTAAAGATTTAAAAATATTCTGTAATAAAAAAAAGTGTTGATTCAAGAATCATTAGATTACAGTATAAAGAATACAGAGTTATTATAATAGGTAATATCTGATTATAGATATTGTATTATATATGAATGTTTTCAATCACATATTTGCTGATGGTATCCTCCGTTTCCTGACAGCAATCGACTGTCTTCGGAGGTGGCTTACATTTAGGTGGACAAGGAGGACATTTGGGCTTACATTTGGGAGGACAACAACGTGGTGGTTTACGGCAGCCTGGTGTACAGGGTGGTGGTGGACATGGCTCTGGGCATGGCGGTGGACATGGTGGAGGACATGGTGGTAGACATTCTGGTGGGCAAGGTGGAGGACAACAGGCCATATCGTCGTCGTCGTTATCACACATTTTCCGATACAGGATTCAATCGATAGTTTTAGAAAAGACCGAAACTTTTAAAAAATCCGGGTTTCACTCGTGACAATTTTGGAAATGGAGAAGATCGAATCTAGTAGTCACAAATACAATTTTTGTTTTTCAAATTTTTCATTTTACGTTTTTTTTTGTTTGTTTTTAATTCCAATTGATGATACTAAAACATGTTGTCCAGATGAGGAGTAACGGAAAACTCTATTCAACACCATAAGTGTGGTGACGGATCTACACTGCAGGAGATCAAGATGTACATTCAGATATATGAATGTTGTATAATAAGAAGTTATTTATCTTAAACTTAAAAAAGTCAATAAATAATGATCAATTAAGATCCCTATCCTTTCCTGTACCCATATTTACACTGCTGCAAAATTCTTTATAAAATAAATAAAATGTAGAATAAAAAAAATTCTGAAATATTGAGACAAAAGCCTATGTTTTTTTAGCGGTAACCTGCTCTTTTATCTCAAAATTTCAGAGTTTCTTTTTATAATAATACCTTTTAAGTCATTGTATTAGGATTGTAAAATAACAATCCCTTTTGATTTCTTATTTTGAACAATAAAGTAATTTTTTATTTCATTTGCTTTAATACGATTAGAGTTAACGGGGGAAAAAAAAAAACTTCTGATAAAACGAAATTCTTCGACACCATTTTCACTTTTTTAAGCTCTTTTCTTTCTTAACAAAGGATTTTCCTCAAATGCTTGAAAAAAAATGTTAACAAAAAGAAAGTGGAAAACAGGCTAATTGATGCTCAGTTTATGCGAGATAATTTCATTTAAACAGAAATTTTCCCTTCCAAATCCTCGTCTTTTTGCTTGCTGAGGCTTTTCATCATCATTACCCTTACCTCAAACCCATCACACCCTTCATTGCAATAGATTCGACCTGTTTACAAAAATCCATCTTTTGGCAAAAGAAGTGCACTTATCTTCCAAAACCAAAAAGCATTGAATTGATGACAAAATGAAAACGTCCATTTTTATTTTCTTTTTCTACTTTTTTTTCCTCTTCGGAGCTGTTTCTATCCTGAATCCTCACTTGGACAAATTGCTAAATTAATTGGTGGAATAATGTAAATCCCCAACCACTTTCTTGGAGGTCGACAAAGATTTCGAAAGAATATTCAATCATCAGAAACATTTGCTTTATGTTTTTTTTCCTTTCATTTTTTTTTTTTTTTTTCAACAATTAATTCCAAGAAGAAGTTTTTCGGAAGTGTCTTAGAATTGCAAACGTAGAAGATGGTTTGTCTTTTCTAAGGAGGTAAAATATTTCAAAAACCCAAGAATGAAGAAGAGAGAACATCTTATGTTTCTATTTTCTTAGTAAGCTCGATTTAAATATATACATGTATTCCCTTGCTATTCGTATATATATTAAAAATGAATTTAACTTAATATCTGTTCATTAATAAAATTAGATTTACTATGTAATTCTGTGTGATAGTATTTTTCTTCTCTTGAACTCTTTTATAGGTTCTCTATTCTTATTCTTTCTACTTTCTTTCCTTGGTTCACATAAATTCATTTACTGCTCTTTTCTTTAATGCCCAAGGCCTCAGATTAAGTGTAAGTAAATGAAAGAGTGTTAATGTGTTTAGTGCAATGGTCTTAACCTTGGCTGAACTAAGTCATAGTTTAATCATCGAAAGACCCCTGGGCGTTCAAGTGATGTAATGCATAATATATAAATTAGATTCAATATATAATTTCTGTAGATTCTTTGGCACAATTTGAGAATACGCTGGCAGCCCATAACGAAATGCTTGATAACTGTTTTTCTGTAAAATAAGATGAAAGTTTTCATCATGATTCCTCACTTTACTGTCGTAAGCTTCATCTAAAGAGTGTGATATATTGGATTTATTTTTATTTTTTAACTTACAAGTCATAGAAAACTCTAATATTTTCTGTTCAGTAACAAATTTAGCGCTGTTTATACTTGATTATTTTGCTAGTACAACTTCTATCTGACGAATTTCAGAGTTTTCGAAATCGGCTTTCATTTCCTGATTTTGATCGAGGAGAAAAAATTGCTTGCAGACAGAGTCAATGATATCAAAAAGTGAGATCAAGAACAGAACATGTAATTGGATTATTTCCTTTTCAATGGATTTAGGATAGAAAGCAATGAATCTGTGCTGTTAACATTTCTCTTGTAAATTACGTGTATACAGGACGCGAGAAGGAGGGAATTATTTACTAGAAATAAGTTTCTCGTGAACTGCACATTGTACAGGGAAGTTCCCGTACCCCCCTATTATGTTTTTATTATAGTAAGGGGTGCGGGAACTTCCCGGCCACCCTGTACTATAACTAAGAAGTTATTGGGGGGGGGGGGAGGTGACATTTCCATTGCATCTGGAATGATTATATTTTTTTATTTAGTTTTTCGCCTGGATGGTTTAGCCTACAACTACTCCCCAAATAATATCGTTGTATCCCTCCCATTTAAAATTGCTAGATATGATACTGAAAATTACTATGCTATAATAATAATAATCCTTTAATATTGATTATTTTAGCGGAGGCCAGAAGAACTCATTCGAATATTACTAGAGTCATGAAAATAATGATTAGCAGTCTTACATCTTAGTTTTTATCGAAAATTAGTTTTTATCAAAAAAAAAAAACAACGTTGTTAAGGGTGGCTTTGATTCCGAGTTGTTCAGTCCACTTCGAAATGGAAGTAAATTTTCCGCAGATCGATGGTACTGAGCTTAATTTCAGTTAATAGTATTTGGAAGAAAGAATTGCCACGAAAACTAAGTGATTGATGACAATGAAAACGAGTGATGGATTCAGAGGGGAAAAAAAAGGTTTAAGACTGAAGAAAAAACAAAAGTGTTTAATAAGAGATAAGATGTTGCTGGAATCGTTGCAGTGCAGTTGAAGATACCCTAAATTAACAAGTTAAAGAATATATGCAAAGGGCACGTTAAACTTTATTTTCTTCATATTCTATCTTGTACTCCTATTAAATTAAATTAGAAAACTCCATCTACGGATAAATTTCATTTTATTAATGGTGATATTTCGCGGAGAATACCATCTTCCCGCTTTTTCAAACCGTTTTAAATAACAAAGATTAACTTCCATTACATTCACTGGTTTGCACGATACAGACATATTATATTACAATAATTAAAGACATTTTTATAAAATCAATTGTTAATGATTTAACACAACCTATATTTACTAACAATGTAACAATGTATTATAATTATTATCAGAAACATTTTAACACAGCCAATTGTTGCTAACAAGGAATTGGTTCACTGAAATTTCTCTCTCCAGGACATGACAAAAAATCAGAGAGAGAAATTTCAGTGAACCAATTCCTTGTTAGCAACAATTGGCTGTGTTAAAATGTTTCTGATAATAATTATAATACATTGTTACATT
>JAFIDM010009631.1:150171242-150218048 GCA_023159025.1 Thereuonema tuberculata
CCATTAATAAAATGAAATTTATCCGTAGATGGAGTTTTCTAAACTTTATTTTCATTTGAAGATGAATATATGTTCTAGAATAGAGGTTCCTGAAACAAAGCTGCCTCTATTTATTTCTCAATGTAGTTGTTCAAAGTTACTTGACATAAGGGATCTGTCAATCTCTGATTTTCTTCGTGGGATCGAATCAATCATCTTTATCATAACCAAAAAAAAACGAGCTGGTGTTGGGGCTGTAAATTGTTACTCCCTGTTTATTTAGTTGACAACAACCATGTGAGCTCTTTTAGCATTTCATCGAATTGACATTCCCAATATTGAATCAAATCGATCTCGAAACTTGTCAGATTCCTCCACATATCTTTCCTGGGCCCGTCAATTCGTCTACTTCTTTAGTGTTGCTTTGATGATTTTCACTTACCTTGAAAAGAATGTCAAGTTTCTGTCATTACAGTTTCTGTTATGATATTAGCATTACAGAATTTCTTTTTTCTTTTCTTGAAAGTTTAAATTGGCAGCAATTATTTCTTAAAAATCTAAACTATATTAGACTTTATTACTCGTTTTTTACTAATTTAGTCTTCTCACGATTAAGTTAAATGGAAAACTATTATCTCAATAAAATTAGATTACCTAAACGTGAAGTAGATTACCTAAACGTGAAGTAGATTACCTTCCTTTACACAGCAGGGCGTTTATGGCTGATTTATATCAGACATTATAGAATCATTATTTTTTTCTTTTTATATCTTATGATAGAAAATAAGGGTTTTTTAAAAAAGCAATTTTACTTATTTCATACTTTTTTTTCTGTTTATTTAGCAACTTTAGTATTAAGAAGTACAGTGAAACTTGGATAATTCGAACTTGTTTAATTCGAAATTCTGGATAATTCGAATTTTTTGCTCGGTCCCTAGAATTCTATATTAAAATAATGTTAAAAAAATCGTGGATAATTCGAATTTTTCGTACGATTGTCCTTAAAATATTACGGTAAAAATTATTAAAAATAATAAAATAAAATAATATTTATGTATAAAAATCTTCGAGTCACATGCGCTTTCTGTCACGTGCGCTTCCTGTGAATGCGGTTGTAGGCTATACATTTTTAGTTTTTGTGCTTGGGCTTTAAGTATTGTTTCTATGCTCTTACTATGGCATTGTCAAAGCTAAAGCTCCTTATAAGCCACATTAACATTCGCTGAAAAAGTGGCGGTGATTAAGGAAGTGGAAAAAAGTCTTAAAAAGAACTCGGAAATCTCCAAGGAATTTGGAATTCCATCCAACACGTTATCGACATATTTGAAGAACAAAGATAAAATTTTGAGCAGAAGAAATTGCAAAGGAGAAAATAGAAAAAGAACGAGAGGACCTGACAACCCAGAGGTTCGAATCATATGCTATGACTCAAAGATTACATTCAAAGAAGCAATTAAAAATATCTGCCTTTTTTTTGAAAGTAATGAATAATTAAGCTAGTAAAAATTGTCTGATTTAATGAAAAAAAATGTAGCAGTATTCTTAGATAAAGTTTATGTGTCAAATCTTCGATCGTGGAGTTAATCTTTTTTATTTATCTCTTCTGTTTGAGAGAATATATGTAATTCGAATTTTTGGATAATTCGAACTTTTTCTCTGGTCCCTTCAGCTTCGAATTATCCAAGTTTCACTGTACTAAGAAATAGATTTCGTAGACTTGTACCGCAGAAACTCAAGTTTCTAAAATGTGCATTGGTTACCTAATCTGACTACCAATTCACATTTCCTCTTCAAATTTTAGTTTTTATTTCTTGATCTTAATTCTTCAAATGGGTAAAATTGCTTTTGATATTGATAAAAAATTAAGGCAAAAACTTAAGCCCCGCCCTTCCAGGAAAATTGAATTTAGATTTGTTATTATTATTTTACTTATTTGCAAATAAATAAACATAATGTGATATAATGTAACAGAAAATGTTACATTAGCCCCACCGCCCCTTATACTGAAATCCCTGCCTACGCATATGATGTGTACACATAATCTTAATATGGGGTTTCCGGGGTAACTTTGCAATTACAAAAGTCATGTGTAATCTTTAAATTTAAAGTGTTAATATTTTCTTGTTAAGATTCTAATATAGCTTCATACGAATTTCATTTGAGTAGAATAATTAAATATGCGATTGTGATGTTAAAAACAAAATGTAGAATTTAGTGGAAAATTATTGCTAGGGGATTTCGCTTAGGTTACTATCAGTCTGCTTTGCGATAAAACTTTTATCTGATCGTTTTGGTATGTTTTCTTGTTGTCAGTTGTTCTTCTGATAACACCGTTATTTCAATAAAGGCGAATTTCATGGAAACAAAATGTAAGGAAAAAAAAATTAAATTCCACAATGATATTTCTGTTTTTCTTCCAATTTGCTAAAAAAAAAAATACCGAATTAATGCAATTTTATACTCATTAATTTTTAAGAACCACAACACGTTATCAAAATAATAAAAGTAATGGAATATATTGTGGGGTTTCGGCAGCAAAATATGTGGTGTTTTTCGTGGTTGAGTAAAGGAGGCTTAGACTTGTTGGATCTGCATCTGTTTGTCTCTGTTCGACTCTGTTCTTTTATTTACAGCTAACATCGGTATTTAAAGACTATGTACAAAAGGATTTGATTGGTTGTGGCATTTACAAAATGATTGGGTGCTTTAAATGACATGTGTCACAACGGGTTTTTAAACCGTTGTGATTTAAATAAAAGTGAATTAAAAGATGCCACAACCGTTAAAATTCAAAAATAAACAGATCAACAGATAATTACACAGAAATTGAATAATAGAGATTAAAATACAGAAAACGGAATAACTAGAATACACTACGATAAAAATTATGATACAAGTATACAAATAAAGATAAAAATCACTACAATATTACATGAAAATGGATTAGATTTTCAATGTAGAGATGTTCTGAAATTGATCCATTTCACTAAAGACGAAACTTTTAAATGGTGTCAGCAGAAAATTTATATTTTTATTTAATTTACTTTCGAAGACTACGTAATTTTGTTTAACAACCACAATCGGGAGAAATTAGTTTATCAACTTATATTTACAACCATATTAAATCTTAAATGGAAGTCACCTCTTTCCTAATTTCATTAATTGCTACCAATTCAGTTCATCATTTATTTAAATTTTAAACTGAAAGATACATTAAAAAAAAATTAAAATATAGTTAAACTAGTAGTACAATCATATTCCTTCCTCAGTTGAGTTAAAGAGAATAGGATTGGTCTGAAAGTTTTATTGTTTTATTCTATATATAAATATATTAATATATACAATGTATGTAAATTAAATGTAATGTGTCCTTTACTTAATTTTCAGTAAATAATTGTACATGCTAAAATATCATTACTTAAATTCAGTTTCATGTATGATTTTTGATCTTAATAATAATAATAATAATAATAATGTAATAAGTTGCATGATAAAGGTAATTAGTAAAAGACAAATTTGAAATTTCATGGGTTCAATTTAATATGTTTTGTTAGATTTTATTTATCCTGTAGATCAATTGTTAGCAGTTCAGGTCAAAGTCGAATTTCTAAGGATGTTCTTCCTTTTTCATGTCTAGTTTTTTTTTCTCTTTTGATGTTTTCCAGCTGCTGTTTATTTTTTGTTTCCTTGTGGTTTCAGAGAATTTATTTGACATTGGTTTAATAAATGCAAGTTAATTGTATCTACTAATTTTTTTGTTAAAATAGAAACAAATTTCTCGACAAAAAGAACTATGTTCTTTCGATTGCATTCCACAACATACAAAAGGCATATTACACGAAATACTGCTAGTGTCATCTGATAACGAATAAATGAGTGCATTTAATTTGTATTTTGTCAATTTATTATGCTCTTGAAGTCGACATCGAAGGAATTTTTTGACGAAATATGAGATACTTAAGTCTAAATTGAAAATTTCTCAAGGCAGATTTTGTTGCCTGCATTTTTAGACTTCTGAAAGACGCCTTATATTCCCGGTTTGTCTGTCTATGGACACATATCCTACAATACTTCGCAACGGCTTCTGTTAACTCAGTTGTAGGTGGCCTGAATGTTGAATGTTACAGGTGGCCTGACTGTTATAGGTCGCCTGTTAGCTCAGTTGGTTAGAGTGTCATGCTAATAACGCGAAGTTCGTGGGTTCGATCCCCTCATCAACTTTAGTTTTTTTTTTAAATCATTGTTAGGAATTCAGTGTATTAACAAGGTTTGAGTTAAGAATGACGATTATTCCATATTAATAGGGTGGGTAATATAGCATGGGGTCGCAACCAACTCGCGCGAGCATTTTCTAGACCACCCCGGCGCAGTCTATTATAAAGTAAAGGTGACTAAGAAGCCGTTACGAAACACTGTGATTGGTTTGCTAATCACTATCTCTACCTTGTTTTCCTATTAATTTGCTGAAGATAATTAATAGTTTCTGCTAATAAAGTCTTTATTTTGTATTATTAAATAAAAGTCTTTATTTATCTGAATTTTCTATGTGACATAAAAAAAAGCAAGACATGTTAGATGAGTGTGTAGAGACGGAAGTGAGAATTACAGCAAGGCTTAGCAATAAACTATAAGTAAAAAAAGTATGCATTTCATATCTTACTAAGATTAGTGCAATAAGGGAAGGGGAGAGTAATTGGCACTGTTTTAATGCCTAGAGTTCTTAATATGAAAATGTTCTAACTTTTTAAGTAGAGATCCGTAGTGTTGTATTACTTGTCCTTTGATTACATCTAAGTCAAAAGATAGAAAACAAAATCAAGACAAATTATGATTAAAATTCATTCAAATGAGGGTATAACAAATTAACGAAATCCAGAACAAACTATTTATTTTAAATATTTTTTTTTTAAAGAAATATAATGAGACCAAATGGCCTCACCAGTATAATCCGAGAATCGATCAGTATGGGAGCTAAAACTATAAAGTTTATTTTTTTTTTTTTTGTACAACAACAAAACTTGAAACTTGGTATAGGGCTTAAAATAATTACGACTACATGTAACTTACAGTATTTGATCATGCTATTGAAAAAGCAAGTTTCAGTTGGATATATCAAAAGTTCTAATATCAGATTTTTTTAAGAATAACAGCATTTACTTGTTCATTTAAAATCAAAATTTATATTTAATTGTGTAGGATTGTATTGTTTACTCCCAAAATAGCTCGTATTCCGATGTTGCAGGTCGTGTTAGTAGTATCGACACTGTAATAAAACAGTCCTAAAAATATTTTCATTATAATTTGCCAAAAATCAATCTGCAAATTCAGTTAAATATCTTTTATTTTACAATTCCATTTATCTTCTTTTATAAGTTTTTTTTTTTTTAAATTCGACTTTTCTAAATCTGACTGAAAGCAGCGTCGTAGGTAAGTGACCGTAACCATTCTTTGTTAACCCTCACTTAGCAACAGTAGCCACAACAGTAACAGTCAGCAATTAGAATTACACAGTACAACTTAGAGAGGTTAGGATCGGTACAGAACCTTTGATACTGCAGCTAACAGCTCAATATTTACTTCACAAAGCCAACAAGTTGAATTTCGTTTTTGGTTTTATGTAATTTCTGAATAGGCTTATCAATAATTGTTATTATGCAGTAACTGAGTATTGAAATTTAGGATTAATAGGTTTTTTTTTACGAATTTGAATTAAAAAATAAAAGTTTCTTAATTAATCATTAGGTTGTCTGCTATCTTTTAATAAAAGAACGCAAATGATTAATTAAATTTATATTATGATAGAAAAGATGAAGATAATTAAAAAACCTGAGGCTATTTCGTAATTATGAAATATGAAAGTCTTCTTCCTATAATGTTTTTAGTTTTGAAGGAAGTAATTCCAAATTTAATAAAATCTATTTTCAACATTACCTACGGTCAGGAAAAGTTATTTGAAGCATGAAAACTAAAAAATGTATTAGTTTAAACTGATTAATTGCATAATTTAAAAAAAAATGGATTGCGATAAAGTCGGTTTCGTTTTTGCTGTTCATATGGGATCTACATGAAATTCAAAAATTATAAACCGAAGTCTTCGTAGAAATAATTATACTGTGTCGTGTTCTCAATTCAATGGAGATTTTCTTTTTTTTTGGTATGTGCTATGTGACATTGCATTTACGGAAGCGAGCATATCGTTAAAAAGTATTTATATCTGTGCAAATGACACACTCATTAGACTTTCCGACATATACAAAAGTCTCGTTACGCGCTGATGTTCTTAACCCGAAAGGCTTGTTTATAGTCGACGAATAACTACAGCTCTAAAGAATAAGGTTAAACAATTCGTTTATAGAAATCCCAATTATTCAAATACAGTAATAGTGATTCTCTAGTTGCTACCTATCGATAATGCTTGTAGTTTGCAGTTACTGTTAAACTCGTTTCACTGCAATTCCCCACATATCGTTAAAGCATTAATTTTTGAATTTAATTGCCATTCGTGACTATAAACAGCAACACAGAAGGAAAATTATGTTCTGTCGTTGTTATTCCTCAACTAACTTTGGTTTTTAATACGCTAATTAATGTTCAGCTTTCTGAAATAAAAAATTATGTCAGGGCAAATATGCTGAAGAGACTACTAGGGTTTTTAAAAATTATTAATGTTATGACAAGATAACATAATTAAAAGATTAAAAATATAACAACAAAGATTTAAACAAAGATATACATTTTGAAAAAAATTATAAATGAAAAGGTAAAAGAATATACAAATGACTCTAGAATAATCAGTTTTAAATTAAATTAATAATTTCCGATGTTTTATTTTGTTAAAAAATCTACATATGCTTGGATATTTACAGTAAATAAAGTTGTTATACGTTTTAAATAGATAAATGTTGCAATATTAATTTCTTTTTGATTAAAATTAAATTTCTTACTTTTTTTAAAAATACATTAGCTCTTTTATATTGTCATCTGTTTCTCTTAATATTATACTTCATTTCTGAAAATTTTATTTATCTGTGTTCAATAATATCTATTTATTCATAATTTTTATTTGATTTTTTTTCTTTTTTTTTCCCTACAGGTAAGCAAGAATTCTCTTGGAAGTTATTCTGGGGTTTAGACATGTTTCATTGTCGTTGCTGATATGGTTCATCTTTGAAAATTACTATTTATAAATACGGTAAGCTTAAATAATAAACAATGAATACTTATTAATAAAGATGAACTTAAAATGAATGTTTCAGACAAAAATTTCTCCCGAATCAGTAGGCATTTATTATAATCTTTTGTTTCGACACTAAATTGTGTTTATTTTTTCTCTTATCTTTAATGTCATGATACGCAACCTCATTAGTCAGCTTTTGAAACTAAATAAATAGACATTAAATCTGCCAATTGTTTGCATGCTTTTCAATCGGAACATTTTAATTCTTAAAAAAAAAAAAGCTTCCACAGTAATTCTATTCTGCTTACAAGTTCCCGCCAATTCTCATGTGTTACCTTGGATGACGACCCAGAAACAGCTGTTTCGATGATCTTAATGATTATTTGAAATAAGAAAATTTAATAAATAAATAAAAAGCTTAGCTAAATGCTCAATATATGCCAATATATTCCAGAATCCTACTTTGCTGCGAAGCACCAATCAAAACTGGAGAATCTATGTCTTCGACGTATGTAACATATACATACAAAATTGAAGAGATTTATTCAAATTAACTGTTTAAGGAAATAAGTTGGTTAGATTTAGAATTGCAGTACCCAACAACATCTTTGACTTTAATAAGAAAACATATTCCTTTCTCAATATTCAAAGAATCCATACATATCTTTAAAAAAGTATCCTTATCTAAAGTTACTTTATCATCACATAAAATTTTTAAGACGGATGCCTTACAGTCTATTTACAACATTTTGAAACTAACAGTAGGTGGCAAACTTATGTAAACTTTCGTTCTATTAAATCAACATAATAATAAATGGTGATATAAA
The DNA here is from genome assembly GCA_023159025.1 of Thereuonema tuberculata. Taxonomy (NCBI): domain Eukaryota; kingdom Metazoa; phylum Arthropoda; class Chilopoda; order Scutigeromorpha; family Scutigeridae; genus Thereuonema; species Thereuonema tuberculata. The sequence goes on from JAFIDM010009631.1 coordinate 150,179,226, forward strand.
AAATTCATTATTACGAGTAAGGACAACATACATCAATGTCATTGTTAGCCTCACGCAGTTTCAACATATTTTAAATGAATTACAATTTGCGCCAAAGTTGTTAATTAAATGCGAGCAGATAGCAGTCAATTTGTAATCTCATATTACTTGTCCTGCATTCTTTCAATCCTTTTTTTAAAACATGATTTAAGAAATGCTCACAATAATCGTCAGTAGAACGACTTTTTGAAAATTGAAGACGGATCGAAATTCTGTGTATTTAAATTTCCCATCCCCTAAAATCGTCTTCAAAATAACGAAAAAGTCGCTGTAAGTGTAATAATCTAATCAGAAATTATCAAATCCTCATTCTTAAATGAATATTCAAGATTCATATTAAATGGATTCAAGATTTTTAAACAGCACTTTGCAAACATCTAATGTAAAATCTTAGTACAATTTAATTTGCAAAAACAAAGCAAAAAACCTACTGTTTACTTGAACTCTTAAATGTTTATTATAGTTCTAATTACCTGATCGTTATTAGATGTTATTTATATTTTTAATTTCCGGAAATCCGCGAAGCTCAACCCCCTGATGAGATGATCCCTGAATCAAACCCAATTGTGATTTAGAGTGTCCACAGAATATGAACCTTATGGCGTCCAAGAGTACCAAGAGTCTTTCATAGGGGTAAAACGACTGTCAGAGGCTGATCGCACACCTCTCCTTCAAAGGAGAGATTCATAAAAAGTTGTTCCTTTCGTGGAAACAAACTGGAGGATTAATTCATCAATCTCATATTAAGTTCATATTTTAATTTGTTCTGAATGTTTAGCTCCGTTTGACACATTGCTAATTATCCTGTTGATACCATGATTCTACAGCCTATATCTAAATTCCTTCGAGAATATCTAAATAAAAAGATCGACAATAAACTTGTCCCGCTCCCTCTCATTTCTAGGACTTAATCTGGATCTCCAGACGAATTCCTAATTGCTCTGGTTATCAGAATAACTCTTATACCAGTACAGACCTTAAGCACTATTCCAATGTAAACCTAATTCGATTATCAGCATAAAAAAAAATATGTCTGAGTGATTTGGGAGAGTGGGAGGGGGTGTCAGGCATTCAATTGAGTTCGTTTTGTTACCAACCTATTGACGACCATTTGCTGCTTAATCACAACGACTTCCATCATCATATATATAGATCTCTGGTAAAATCTTCAATTTAAACCTTACAAGAGCATATGTAGTTGAAGGAAATTTTTAAATTATATATTTTTTTAGTGTTGTCCCCCTTTTTTTTATGTATTAAACCTTTTTCTTCACACTTGTGTGTCGGCGTCTCCTGTTGATTATAATGTGCACTTGTTAAAATTTTTTATATTATTATTATTATTATTATTATTATTATTTTAGTATTCTTAAATATGTTTTAGAGCCTCTTGTCTAGTTAATATCTTTTGAAAACAGTTACAGAAAATGAGAACAAAATTATTGGGTTGCCATCACTTCAAAATAGAATAAAAATAAACGATTATAAAAGTTTGCAATTTATATTATTTGTTACCTAAAAAGACAAAAAAAAAAAATCAGAAATATTCAGCTGTTTAATAAACTAGAAGAAAGAAATTACTACTCTACTCTTTACACATATTAGTAGAGCTCAAGGAATCTTGCTTTCTTCCAAAGTTTTATTATATTATAAGTTGATCAGTTGTTTAACCAGTATTTTTGATCTCATCGTATGAAAGGGTACGTGAAAGATAGTGTAAATTATGTTAACAACTTCAAATGGTAAGAAAATGCTACTGAATAAGATATGTATAATGTAATAACGATAATAAAAAAGACTGTTTTTGTCAGAATCTTTTTTTTTTCAATTACAATACTTCTGATTATGTAAAATTTCAGATTTCTTATTTATCTAGATTTTATTTAAGCAATTGTAATTCTGTTTTGCCAGTTCTGTATGAATATGGCTTTGCATTGTCTTGTCCGGACCTTTTCAAATTATAAAAATGAAATTTACAAAAAAAAAATATGTATATTGCATCTCAAAATTGATGCTTTGAAGTTTTAGCGATCCAAGTTTTGCAGGAATATTTTGATTTTATGTCTTAGCAAAGTAAAACCCAGAAAGACAAGTTTCAGGTATTTTCTTCACTTACCTCAGCATTACTTGACTTTTGTTGCTAGGTTCGTCCTAGTAACATATCTTTAAGGTAAAGCTTAGGGTGTTTTTCGATTAGTAGTCCTTAAACCAAAATATCTTTTAATCAAAGCGTTCAGGATGTTTTCCAAAATTCAGAATAATACAATAAGTTGAGGCATAGGGGTTGTGAAGGGAAGTAGATGCTACATTGCCATGCCAACGACCAGCAAACGGAAACGGGTTCAAACACCCCAAGAATTTTGGATAGAGAAGCGTAAGAGAAACGAAATTCATTGTGAAAACTTCAACACCCATGTTGTTTACTTGCAGTCACTACATTTTTTTCTAATTCAAATTAGATTATGAAGAAAACTGAAAACAGAGAATCTAATCTAAACTGAAATATAATAATGACCAAAAAACTTTAAGACTTAAGCTCTGATATTTCAAAGGACATCCCGTTAACTTTAGTTCTCTTGCTATATGGTAGGTAGATATTTTCCAGTGGCTGTTAGGATTGCCGAAGGAAGGTATAGACTTCGAGGCTTCAGTGTTCAATCAGATCTAATGTTTCTACTAAAATGTTTCAAAAAAGTTCAAGCATTTACTGTAAATAGCAATGTGATGATACTATTTGAATAATTGATAATAAGAGCTATTATATGAATAGAAATTGTTATTTATCGTATTGTTTTTAAGTAATAAAACAGTAAAAGATGTTTCAGAAGGACATTTCTTAATGAAAAATAGATTTGATTGAGTTAACACCTTTTTTCCCCCTTTAATTTTGAAGAGAAGGAGGCGTTCGATTAATCCAAGCTAGGATAATTGTAACTCGTTTCGGAATTACTCATCGTAGATCAAATTTCCCCAATTAAATTTTTATTATATTTTTCTAACATAATTTCTCTGTGGCTTAAACGGTAGCTTCGAATCAGAAAAAGAAGCCATTCTAAATGATCTTGTCATTCATAGGATATCCTAAACACACTGACATTATCCAAATGCTTTTATTGTCCCGTTATAACGCTAAAAACAAAAAAACAGCTGACACTTTAAATAAGTTTCAACATTCTTATCAAGACTTGAGAGAGACAGAAATAGCAGTGATATTTTGTTGGTTTTCTTTACCAGTAAAGGGAAAAGAGTATGTATGGTAAACTCTTGAGGACAAATACTCTTTATTTAACATTAAACAATATTAAACACATATTTCCTCATATTTTTGACTGTCATTCCTAATCATGGACATTATCCGAAACTGTACTTTACTGCCTATGACGGAGTGAACCTTATCAGTGAGTCCGTTACCGCTTACATCCCTGTGACCTTCCCGCATATCCACAGTCATCTTTTTTTCGACCCACCCGCCTGTCTGCGAATTCTGCAGGTGTTTCTCTCTGTCACCTCCCCACTTTTTTTCCCGATTATTTTATTTCGTTGCTTCAATCTTAACAAGGATAAACGTCGAAAGGCCTCGACTCTGCCTTTTATTTAATACGCAGGTTATAAATTCAATACTTAAATTTATCTACAGAAGCATCCATCTTTTTCTAAACGGATTTGGTTGTAGATTCTAAATTTATATTTAGATCTCTCGTTCATTCAATATATTGGAATAGATGCTTCAATTCAAAACATATTTCAAAATCAAATACACAACGTAAATTCAAAAATAAGTAATTCCATAAATTCACAAAAAAATGAAATAAAAAACTTCAAAATCAATGTAAAAATATGTTTAATGTACAAAGAAACATATTAAACAGAAAAAAAATAAAGTTCTTTTTCAGTAGTCAAGAATTTGATATTTTTTTTTATTTTTTTATTATTTGCTTTTATTTTTTTTCCTCTTTCTGATTTGTAGAAATATAATTTCTAAAAAGTATCTTATTATCAAAACTTACCAAAAATTTGTGTTGTATACTTCTCTGTATATAGAGTACTTTTAATATAATTTTCATTCGTTTATAAATATGTACAGGAGCTAGAATTTTTTAAGGTAAAATATGATGTTAATATAAGTAGATTTTTTTCATCTTAATTATTAAGGAAAAAAATAAAATCGAAGAATTCGGCAAAGTAATTATTCACCTTCGTGGAAATCATTGTGGAACCTCCAAAAATAAAATTAACAAGAATAAATTCACAAAAAAAGAGATGCTTTAAAACTTCATGTGCTAGCATTTCTCCGGTCTAGCTGATGATCGCCAAAGAGAGTGAAACAGCTGTTCTTGGATGTCACCTAGTAAACACTTGGTCTCAATCATTGATGTTTATAATTATTCGCCTGTTCCTTGGATTTTATAAGAAATTTTACCTGCCCAATGAAAATTTCAATGGCAGCCCATTTTGGATATTTCCAGAATATTTTTTTTATTTATTAATATTTCCAATAATAATAATAATGTTTAAAATATTATACTTTTTAAGTATGAATCCGTTGCTGTAAGTAATCTACGCCCCTACAAAAGTTTGAGTATTCAAAATACACTTTCCTCTAACTCTAAAAAAAAAAAATCCTCTAACTCAAGAAGCAAACGGACAATTTTCCATTGTAAAAGCTGTTGAGATTCTGTAAAAGACTCAGCTTTCAAGAGACAGAGATTTGCATCAAAAGCATTAAAGCTTCTTTGAGTGCTAATATATCCCATGAATATTCTTTAAAAGCAGAAGCATTCTTTATTGGCTCAGAAGCAATAATATTTTAAGCTCTGAAATTAAAGATGATAACATGATTTTTTTTCATTATTTTAATAAAAAAAAAAACACAATAAGATTAAAAAAAAAGTAACAAGAATTGAAATTCCATAAAGAAATTGACATAGAGAAAGTAATGGCTTAGAGATGAAATGGAATGAAATTGCTTAAATTAAAAGTAAAGTTAGGAGGGTAGGATAGTTCCCTCTCAAAGACCTTCTCTTTATTCGTATCCATCGTAGATTAATGAAGAAGGGTAGGATGGTGAGGTTCGCTTCGTTTTAAAGCACTTAATCAAATCCATTTTTCTTGTTTGCTTTTGCATAGTGATTTTTCCACGGAGACCAAATGAGGGAAGGAAGAAATCCTGCAACATTATTGTAATGGCTCTTTTTCCCCTTTCTTTCTTTCTTTTTTCTTTTTTTTAATAAAAAACTTTTATCCAGTAATGAACGTCTCTCTCAAGTCCGTTCGCTATAACATACTTAATGCATTAAAAAAAATATAAAGTAAACAGAAATGGCTCTTTGAGATCTTCAAACGAACTTTCATTAAATGCTCCGTAATGTCTATAAAATATAGAGAAAACAGTTGAAGTGTTTTTAATATTCATAAATGATTTCAGTATCATTGATAAACATTCATGCTAAGCCTTTATACTGTGACAAATGAGCTGATGAACAATAGTAAATATTTAGCAATATAGCAAATGATTGGGTTACATTTATTACACAAGTACAATAATGAATTTTTACGTTTATTTTGATTACTATACTTAGTCAATAAATGCAATGCCATCATTTACAATATGGCTTGACATCTTTTAATGCGGTAAATTGAGTCGTCGTTGACTTATTACTTAATACTAAAAATTGAGTTTATTAACAAAATATCTCGTTTATTTTTTAAATCAATTTGAGATTAATTGATAAAATCATTTCAGCATTAACTATACAGAAGTATTTGTAAGTTACTGAACATGTAAGAGCTTACAGAATGCTTTTATGCTATTATTAAGCGATATCATTTTGAAAATTATGATAGTTGCAGGAAGGTTTCAACTACGCGTAAGACAGTTAAGCTATGAATTGACTTGAATTTTTAAACATTCTTTTTTATATGTGATTTCAAATGACTGAGAATTAAAAACCCTCAGATCGATTCCTAATATAGATAGAAAACTTTTCCTGAGTGACTTTCTTTCAAGATGGCTGTAAGGATCGGGTTACCAGTATCGAAAGGATATCAGAAGTCTTTCTTGGAATGATGGGACAATTACGGAGTTCACTAAACCGTCTTACTTCGTATCGTGGATTCAAATCCGGTCTTTTATCATTTCGGGACAAACAATGAAACCAAACGAGTTTCACAACTTCCATCAGCTGTATAGAAATCTAGCAAATCATTTATTTACGATTTCGAAGGATGATAGGTACAAATGTGAAATCTTTATAACCAGAAGACAGATTTGAAATTAACATTGTAATAGCCATTCACGAATAGAAGAAAAAAACATATTATAAAGTAGTAGCATCTATTACGTCACAATAATGTTTCCGGGTGTCTTTGATAACTGAATAATATAATATCCTACGAAGCTGAAATTTTAATTGTAGTGTGAACTCGCTAGTTTTGAGATAATCTGAAGATAAGACCTAGGGATTAAAAGAAAAGAAAAGAAACAAAAACACCAATACATCTTGACGTTAAAGTGACGTAATTATTTAAACATGAACTTTACCATGGAAATTTAGTCTTTTTTAAAATTTGGGCTTTCCATTCATTTTTGGAAAATTGGATCCATAGTGGAAAAGAATGAAAACAAAAAAGAAACCTAAAGGAACAATGTGAGTGGATGTATAGAATTTTATTTGGATGGGGAACAAGATTCGAAGAGTCCTATGGCCACAATTATAATAACAATTATAAATATATATAGTAAAATCTCTGTTTCTGTATAAAGAATATACAGACCTATGAAGATACAGAAAGATTTTCCACATTCAGCCAATTAAATAAAAAAACCGTACTCAAATTTTGGAAGGATGGTGATCTCCAGAGCCTCCAAAACCCCATAGGAATAATTAAAATTCATAGGCATTAAAATTTTATAAATTAAAAAGCAAATATTAAAATTTATGATTTGATTTTGAATGCTCTGCAAACTCTTTTGACCTTTTAAGTTTAGCATTTTTTTTTTTTGTTTGATCATAGACTTGTGAATGGGATAATTATGATTCTGTAAAGTCTCTGTCTTCACAGTGCAGCTGATATCATCATGTGAACTTTGCAGATTATAAATTCCCGCTTTTTTGTTCCGCTGTCTTCTTCCTAATTAGTAAATTTCGAATAAAATCTTCTTCTAGCAGAACTAATGAGTTCACAGAGTATATGAAAACTGAATACGAGAAGTTCAGTGTTCAACCCTTTCGTCCCTGCAATTTTATGCTGCATTGATTTTCTTGTGGGAGTTACAAGTTGTTTGAACTTATAAAAAAAAAAAGAAAGAAAATGCTTATGATTCATGTCTTAAAATTAACTTTAGTTAAAAGGATATTTTAGTACAATAAAAATTCTTTGTTCTTTTTCATACTTTATCCCTCTGTTGAGCATTAAATAAATTTCTGCCTGATGTTTAGTGCTTTAAATTTATGCCTCGATCCTTAGACATTCAGTTATTGCAAAATTACTCAAGAAAAGGTAAAGGGATTCGGGTTTTTTTTTTCTAACAGAAAATGGATCTCTCCAAGTGGAAGTCTAGGACCTTTCGGGTATCCTGGGATGAATTTCTAAATTTGATAACGAAAATAGAAAAGACTGAAGATTTCCCAAAGGAAGAAATAATTTTACTGAAAACAGAAGCAAAAGAAAACAAATATGAGACTTAAAAGCAAAGGAAGGTAGATACAAAAAAATATGATTTTTGTCAAAAGTAAAGCTCATGAAAGTTAGTAAGTCCCTGGACTCTTTGATTAATTGTTTGCCAAAAAATTGGTAAGGAACAGCATTCCACGATTATTTCATTTACTTTCATTTGCCAAGAAACATTTCATTCATGAAGTTACTTTTTTTATATAATATGATTGCAACGCCTAGGTCTACTGGCTTTGTATCGTTTCCACCTTTACAAGATGCCGAAATTACAGACTATTTTATAGAATAAATCTTAAACAGTTTACAGGGTGATTCAAAATTCCGTATTCAAACTTCCGCAAACGCCAACCCGCAGGTGCTAGAGGACGCTGTTTGGCAGCACATCACTAATGGTGAGAGGGCAGATAAGCACCTAGCCTATGGGGCAGCGAACGGAAACGGACGAGCCACTGTACGATTGTATCGTGAACGGTTCCCCAACAGACGTCTGTCCAATTATGAGATTGTGTGAAACCTTGAGCACCTCTTGTGAACCTATAAGTGTACACTTTACTTTCATATTGTAAACACAGGGGTAATAAACATGTTGTCTACCTTACTTGTTGTCTTTTATTTCTGAACCTTAGTTCTAACACATTTGGGTGGCGTTTGCTGACATAGGTTACACTATGAATATAGTTTGTTTTTGCATTTCTGACCTACCTTTAAAGTTTATACAGGGAATTTTGAATCACCCTGTATATTATATTCGTAGAAAGAAACGAACACAGAAGAGAAAAAAAAGAAAGGTCCAAACAGCTCCTGGTATTCAAATCCAGGTTCAAGCTTAGGAGAGAGACAGGGGGGCTTAATTACAACAACTTGTCATTTCCCTTGGCTCTTAAAGAAAATAGTAAGAATTTAAAACCATAATAAGAATTTAAGGAAAGCTACATTGTTAAAAACATTTTGTGTATTGCACTTTGGAGGTCTCGTGATCTCATCCGTATAAATACGGATAAATACTGTATTTTAGCTTAGCTTTCTTTACAAAAAAATTGTATGAATGTGTGTGTTTTTAAATTACTTTGGACAATGTCCAAGACATATTAATATACCAAAGAAATTAGTAACCTCGATTTTAAATTAATTTAGTTACTAAATAGTAAATAGAATTTTTAATAACTTGGTAACAGAACTGTGAAGGGAATTCTGCTGCTCCGTCCTTAGATCAAACTCAACAGGGACAAAGGTTATAATTTACTTTTCAGTATGAACCAGCCTTCTATATATTCATAGTAGGAATAATTATTGCCAATTCTAGAGGTAAAACATGTCAAGGAGTTGGAATAGAAGGTGCGGTTATGATGATCCTCATCATTCAACCAAAAAAAAACACAGTTCGTCCTTTATCCTTTCGGGAGAGAGGAAGCAAAATCAAAAAGATGATTCTCTCACTAAATAAGGGTGTACAATGCTTGATTTTTCCGTCCTTCGGATGAAGAGGGAGGAGTTGAATCCACGCCTATTCTGTCTCTCCGTGAGTAAAAGAGATCTGAGCGTTATCTTTTAGAACCGAATGATTAAAGTAACCGTAATTTTCGTTATTAATAAATAAAAGTAATAAAAAAAATCACACAATCTTAAAATATTATCAGAATTTAAATAGTTAGTGAAAACGTTTTCCTTTGGATTTAAAAGACGCAGTGATTACTTACTTTAAATTGTGATGTTTAAGAAGAATATCAGAATATTTAGGAAAATCACGTCTACATCTACTGCAGTATTTCTCAACCTTAGGATATTTTTTTTTAATATTAGTTTTTGAAATAATGTCATTTACTATTCGTTATATAGCTCTCAATTATTATTTCAATAATTAACTTTTAATAATAAAGTGATATTAACGTTTTGTTATTTTTTTATAACTTGGTCATTTTGTAGTGTCATAACATTCTTCTCTTCAAAGCGTCGCAACTTTCCTTACTTTAACCAACATGTTTTTTGTTCTTCTTTGCCCATTTTGAAATTCGGAAAGCGATCAAATGACATTTATTATTTAAAATTCTTAAACTCTGACCTAATGATGAAGAAGACATTTCTCGTATTGGTACTACTCGTATTGTCCATTGTCGCCAGCCTAATTAATAAATACGGTACATGTCATTTGTAATTGTTCTTACTATTAAGAATAACATAGTGTTAAGTTTAAGGAATAATAAAACTTAATTTTTATTTTTTATATCAATAGTATTAATAAAAGTATTAAGTTTATTGTGATTAAAGAGCTTTTTTATTTTATTTTAAAATGAGATTACATATTAGCAAAATCCAATTTTTTTTATGCTGATTTTCATAAAATCTCATAAAAAAACAAATCTATAAAGTTTTAAGATTAAAAATTTCTTTAATCTCAGACTTTTCTGAAGCAAAGGATTTGTTTATTTATTACTTGTCTGTTAAAGTAAAGTAAGTAATTAAATCAAGCATTACCTGTTACAATCTACGTCACTGTAATTTTATTTATTTCAAGAATATTAACATTTATCTTCGTCGTTGAATTGTAAATTTTTAAAAAATATTATAAATTTTATATTTAAATCCTATTAACAAGACTCTCCAGAAATTTTTTTAAGGAAAAAAGAAATTTTACTTCCTTATAATGAAATCTGAAAAACAAATTATAGGCTTTTGTTTTTACATGATTGATGAATGTTGTTGAAGGTTTATTAACTCTTTACTGGAATCATTTAACAATAGATACGTAAATGCCATTGTTACAGTATTTCGTCACCCGTTCATTTGTCAAACGAGAGAGTGGTTTTCCTTTGAAGCACAATGCCAGGTCTTTCAAGGTCTCGTTGGCCTATTACGAGGTTGGGTGCTGCACTGCTACGCATGGTTTCTCTTTCAACCCTTTCTTTCACACATTTATGATGCAACAAGGTCAAGGTAGGGTTGAAGCACTCTCTGCGGAGTCAGCCGTGCGATTCTTCCTGCCGCAAAGAGTTAAAGGATACGTCGGCTCGTGCCAACGCTTTGGTACTTATCCCCTGGAATTATGTCCTGTTATGATCGCTCGCTCAGCTTACGGCAAAAGCACGCTGAAGAAAAGACAGTTATTTAACTTGAGTAATTGAATTACATTTATACGCTCAGTTTAAAGAATCTCAAGTTTTTTTTATGATCAAAGACGTGTAAAGCACTTATTACTACGATGCTTAATTCGCACGATAAATTATTAAAATTAAGCAAATAAATAATAACAGTATAAAGATCGTTATATAGTATAAGTGATCTAATTGGGTCGGAGGACAATCATTATTTTAAAAGTAGTTGTTTTCACTTCATTGAAATTTTTAAACTTTTTTTTAAAATTCTTACAAGTATATTCACTATTATCAACACTAGATTTCAAAACATATGAATAAGACATATTTATTTTCACTAAATTGTAAATTAAACTAATAATTAGCAACTTTTGATAACGATTAATAACAAACTGAAAAAAAATTGCAAACAAATAGAGAAGAAGGAAATTAATTCATTTCCAAACAAAATCAAATTAATTTGCAAAACAATATTTAAGACAAGAATACTATTTTTTAAATTATTATTTACTTACTTGTTTCCTAAAGATTGAAGGAATATTTTCTTTTTGAAAGTTTAGTAAATTACAAAAAAGCTCTTCTTAAAATAATATTTGAGATAAAAATGCTGTATTACAATCACATTAGTTTCAAATTGAAATAAATGATCTAACTGTAGTACCTCACCTAACCGGTAATGATTCTTTTATGATGAAGTGAATCTTCTGAAGCACACAGTGTGATCCTGTTTTGTTAGTTTGTTAAATAGAAGAAAGAGGGCGTTATATTACAATGTCGTTAAACAACTTGATTCCAGTAAATATGTACAATATGAATGAACTGTTGCTAATATTATTAAGACTACATTTACGTTTTTATTTAAAAATGAAATAGTTGTATCTTTAATTATTTGTTACATTTTTTTATTACTTATTATTGTTTATTACTGAAGAATCTGTGGTAATGACTGTGAATATCTTCACAGTACTGCAAAAGTAGTTGGAATAGTTTAGTATAGTTTGCTTTTGTTTTGTTTTTTCAAAAGTTGTGGTTCCTTCTTTCAAAAAAAAAAAAATGTTTTTTTCATTGAATTCGGGCTATGAATGACGTAGATGGGCTGCTTCATTGAAGAAAAGCACACATTCAGTACCAAATTGGTCAACAAACCTTGGCATATTTCAAATTTCCTGTTAAAGATTTAAAATATTGTAGGATATTTATCACTGAGTTTTCGTTAAAAGACGATTTCAGAAGTAACAGATGAATGAATTGTAATGAAATTACTAAATGACTTTTTTAATAAATGTTTTCCTAATGTTAATATTTTGCAATTAGAGTTAGATGCTTTGAAATCGTGGATGAAGTTTAAGATATTCTGTGTTACACAGTCATCGAATTAAAAATATTAGAACAGTATTACTGATTATAGAATTTAATTAGATTAATATTAAATATATTAATTTAATAATACATTAATTAACTTTACAGCAATGTATTATTTTTAGTTGTGAAAAATATGCTGCATCTGAAGCATTCGACTTTATTTAAGTATAACAACTAATCAATATTTTACTTCAATGGTTTCGTCTTTTTATTTGCCGTTTCACCTTGTGAGGGATGATACTTCTTGTTTACATAGGGCAGTTTCTGTAATCAATGTTGTTTGGGATTCTCCCAATGCTTCAAGAAGAGCTTTAGACTGCTAGAACTAAAGAAAAAATTGAGGAATCTCAAATTAGAACGAATCTTGTTTGATAGACAAGGAAGAAGCAAAAAATATCCAGTCTCATCCTGGATTATGTCAGTTACAATGGGTAGGCTGCTCAGCAAAATACGTAGTCAGTGCAAAGAAGCCATCTTGAAACCAAAATAGTAACGATTTGTGAATCTTTCATTTAATGAAAGAAAATTATTACAGAAAATTTTATAATTATACATTTCTATTTATTAGTAACTTTTTTAAGTTTTTTGATTTATAAATAGATAAACTGCGATATCTACACTTTAATCCTTTTAAACAGACGTAAAATGAATAATGTGAAAAGCTTTTACTCGTCGTTTAATTGAATTTCCTTTTACAGTCAATGTATAAATTAATAAGAATTTTTACGAAATTATTTAAATGGAAGACTAACAAACGAAAGCAGGAAAAAATATTAAACTTAATTCAAACTTCAGTTATTAGAATTGTTTTAAATTTAATAAATATTTTGATACAATGTTATCAAATTATTTCCTGAACAAATTTTGAATTCAGAGCTCCTCATCTGAAAAAAATAAAATAAAATAAAATAACGTAAAATGGATTTGCATTGCTTGTCCCTTATTTCCCCCTTACATTCTCAGGAAACGGGACAATGATCCAGTTTCCCCTCCTCACCTGTCATACTCCAACTTTACCATTAAGGAAATGCAGTTTTATTCTTTGTAAAGCTTACTAAGGAAATCTAATAAGAAAAAAACTCAATTATTCTAAATATATTTCAGAACTGATTTAAAACGATATCGTATTTCTTTCTCTCTCAATTAATTTGATCTTTATTTTTTTATTTTTTCCTTTATTAAATTAAAATTAAAAAGTACGGCGAGAGAAATAATTCTTCCTAGTGAATTTTAGAGAAACATCCAGTATTGTATTGAAAAGACCGTCTATGAATTAGACGAGCAGACTTTGTTGGAATTTTCCAAAGTGAGTGTCTGAGGTTTTATCCCATATTTTCTGCCCAGTTTCCGCCTTGGAAGACTTAAAATCCTAAATAATCTTTTATGTTTATCTCTTTCAATTTCTGTACACTAATTTATACTAATTGCAGTTTTACGTTAAGAATCCATTAACATTAACATCACAACACTTCAATTTTCTCTAATTATTACATGATTAATCGTTTACGAAAAAAAAAATGACTGTCAAATTTGGTAATATAAAAAAAAAAAAATAATGGAAAGATATTATTCTGATAACCAATAAATAGAGAGGTCTTAACCGATAATAATAATAAAAAAAAATAAAGAGCCTAAATCAGCTTATGTATTTGTTTTTATTAATTTTGATGGTTATGGAAGTTTTTAACTTATCATTTGTTTATATGAATCATGTTGAGTTTAAAATTGTAATTATTCCTTTCAAATGAGTGACGAGTTTTACGCTGTTTTAGAAAAGAAAATTGGTTATCTGTTTTTATTTTGTAATTATGTAAGGCCATATTTTTCAAAACGACGAAGAAATAAACAGTTTTTTTTTTCTTTTTTCTTTTTAAGCTCTAATCTTTCAAATAATAAAAAAAATCACATGTTTTGTATTATTATTATTATTATTATTATTATTATTATTATTATTATTATTAATTTATATCCTACTTTCAGCAAAGTAAAGAAAATAAGATTTCACAGCGTTCGTCACATTTATATAAATCGTTTCTTTTTTTTTATTTTTTAACGATTAAACATGTTGAAGGAAAGACCAGGGAAAATTAATAAATACAAATAATGCGGAAGACACTATCATGAGGCATAAGTTGCTTTAGAACAGTTACAAACTAAACACTGTCATTGATATTGTCTTAAGATTGGAATCTATTTTATCAGCCTTTAAATCCTTATTCTTTTTAAAAGTTGTGATGATTAACTTCAAAGCTTTAATATTAGAATGACAATAATGTTTAAAATCGCCTCTTTTGTCTGATGCGTTGATAAATAATTAGAGAGTGGTACGATTATTCACATTATATCAATGACAAATTGAAGATGCGTATATTTTAATTACATGATACAACACAGAATTTGAAAAGTAGTACAAAACCAACGTGGTACAAGTTATAGTGGTTTACAGAAATTTAATCGATGAAAATTTACTTACAACAGTTCAGATTTATTCAAAAGACCAAAACACCATTATTTATTTCTATTACAAAAAAAAAAAATCCTAAAACTTAAGATTTAACAGTATCATTTCTAATTAATACAATTTACGTTCGAAAAATTCCATTCAAAAATTTAACTTTTGTTTAAAAAAAAATCTTTACTTCACTGTGATTTTTAAATGCGAAATTTTACTTAGGACAATGAAATTCTTCTTCTTTTTTTTTATCTAAATAAGTTTTCTAGGCTTGTAATGTAAACATGAATCCATGTGGCGACAAAAAGAAAAAAAAGCACTTGGAATAATAAATACTGAAAGGTTATAATAAATTTCATTGTAATATCAGCTTCTATTGGACTAAATTTTTTGACAATATTGAATGGAATATTTGATATTGACGATAGCGTTTTCCATTTTCTTCTTTTTTTTTCCCCGGAATTAAAACGAAAAAAAAAAAATATCCTCCCACACCTTCCCAAATGGACATTGTGACGTCATAATGGAATTGTCATTGTTACAAAGCGAGAAACTGGAGGGTTGGGCAGTATTGCTGTTTCTCCCCACCATCTGGTTACTGGTTTGTTCCATACTCCCACGTTATTCTGTTTTTTTTTTTTTTTTTTTTCCTTTTTTTTGTGATTCCTTTTTTTAGCAATCTGCCCTTAGCGAGCGGTTAGTTAGAGCCTGTATTGGAGCTCGGCCACATAAACATGTCAGTTGGGGGTTGGGGGGTTTTATGGGGTTATGGGACGGTCACTTTCCATCTCTTTCCTTTTTTTGTATGTGTCCGTTGCGTGTATATGGGTTTTCTGTTCCTTTCTCCCTTTGAATGCAGACCCTCCCCTCCAGAGCCAATGGACAGCAGACCAGAACCAGACGGGAACTAGTTATCCTTCTCTGCTTTACCCCTCTATCGTGAAAAGGCTTAACACCCCCCTTCCGGAGTGTCCACTGCTCCCGTAACCGGTCCTTTCCCATTGAAAAAAAAAATAGGGAGGGGTGGGAAGGAGAGATGGAAAAAAAAAAAAAAAAAAAGGACGTTGAGTAAAGAAACAAGATGCCGAGGTAACAATTCCATCCCCTCCCTTCACCCCCATTTTTCTGTTCCTGTTTCCCCTTTCCATGCTTTTACCCCCATGTGCCTCTGGATTATGGACGTGGGGAGGGGAGAGCCAGAAAAACAGAGTGGACCCCTACTCCTTCACATGGGCCGTACCCTTAGGGGTCCTTAAAAAAGAGACGTCTCCTTCCCAGTACCCACTCCTTTCATCTTCGGATTTATTTATTTTTTTTATTTTTTTTCATTTTGGATGAGTTTTCGAAATTCACAAAGACTTCGTTCGGTCGACACTTACCTAACCTAAATAAAAAAAAAAAACATATATCTAAGAATAGAAATAATTTTAAACTTTGTAATAATTAAATCGATCAATAAAATCTTACTATTGTTCAAAAGGATATTACATAAAAATTGTACTTGATTATTGTAACATCAGTGAACTAATGATGAATCATAGAAGATGCTATTTGTAAATTATAAATGAAACAATCAATATTGATAATTCTGAATTGCTAAACTTCATTCATAAAATTGGTGCTAATGGCTCGTTGTTGTATTGATTTGTTTTGTTTTTTGTTTTTTTCTATTTTCAGAAAGATTAAAAAAAAAACCTATATGTTTGTATGTTTGTTTGTTTTTTAAAAAAGAAAAGTTATCTGTTTCTTTCTTTTATATTCAAGTTTTTTTGGTTTTATTTCCTACATTTCCTAATTTCTTATTTTACTTCTTCAAATTTTGATCTGAATCTCACCATTAAATTCCTTTATATAGATTAAGAAAACCCAGAACCCCTTTCAATCACCGAATTAAACTCTTCCCTTGCTCTGAATCTCCTCTCTTGTTTTTTTAATCAATAATCTCTCTTCCCCCCTCCTTTTTTTTTTTTGTTAAGTCTCCTCACTGATAAGAAGTGGAATCTCCCGTACTCCAAAAAATGCAAATATATTCTGACCTCGATCACTTTGAGTGAAGGGTTAGTTAATTATGTGGAGGACGTTGCTATGATTAATAAAATATCAAGAAAAAAAATCTAGGATAGAATAAGATTTTTAGTTCATCGCGTAGTTTTATTTTTTATTTAAAGATTATACGTATTTGTATTTATAGAATAACACTAGATTTTTACTTACATAAATACTATTTCATTTTCAAAGTTAATGACATCAAAAAGAAAATTTTCAGTCTCTTTCCTTAAAATTTTGCCGATTTTTTTTTTTTTTTTAAAGTCATGAAAAATACCTTGTTGTAGTATCTATCAAAATATAAAAAAGCTATCTTTATATTTCCCATTTTCTGAAAATTGATTAAATCCAAAAATTCTTATTTTAAGTCTCTAAAATCTATTCAATTTTAATGAAATGAAAACGTGCACGAATTTAAAATGGATTAAAAATAGATCAATTACTAGACGTTGTTAAATATCAATAGAAATTCATTATTTGCCGAAAGTCACTTTTTCATTTCTAATGTTTTTCTATGGGAGTTTTTTTTCATCGCAATGCGAATTTTTTCCAAGGGATCCAAATGAAGAAATTTTCAAATTAAAAAAAAAAAAGAGACCGTTGTCCGTAAAATATAAATGTCAAGTTTCAAGAAGACCCATTCTGTGTTCAAAGGTTATTATAGTTTAAACATAAATACAGATAGACAGACAGACAGCTACTCGTTGATTTTTTTCAGCAAAAAAACTTATTAAAGTAGGAAAAAAAATATACCTCCAATGATAAGTAGGGAAACTTTTTATTTTTTTCTAATAAAATAGCTTTAAGGCTTTTATTTTATACAATTGTACTTATCTTTAAGATCACAGTTGATATCGGTTATAACTGTAAAACTCAATTTCAATTTCAATTTAAGAAAATCAATAAAACATTTTAATTTTTCTAGCCTGATTTTTAGTCTACGGTAAGAAAAATAAAATAAATTAATCTTTCTTTTCAAGTCTATCTTCATCTTTCGCCAGAAATTGAGGGAAAATATCTTATCTAAATAAAAACTTACCGAACTACATGTTGGAAATTAATTTTATGTTTCAGAATAAGATTGTATTATGATCATTTTCCAGTTATATTTTTGTTTTTGAGTTTTGGGCTCTTTCTCTGCAGGATATTTATAGTGGATAACGTTCAATTAGTCCATCATCAAATTCTTTTTCCTCCTTAGAAAAAAAAAAAAAAAAAAACCCCGCCTCTTTCCTTTTGAACTCATTTTGCAAGCTTCAAAAGTTCTAATAAAATGATGTAATTAATAGCAGTAGGTAATACAACTTGAGATCTTGAATCTGATTATTATCTTAATATTCTGAGTAATCTTGAAAAGCAGCTATGTAAACATATTGACTGACTTTTTAAAAACAGTAAATTCTTTAACCTAAGTAGTAATTTTAACTTGTGGAATGTGTACTGTAGAAAACCAATTGTGTCACACATACTTTTTTAAAAAGCTTTGTATTAAAACAAAAATTAAAATTAATGCATTCACGGAATGTGTTATTTTAATTTTTGTTTTAATACAAATATTTTTAAAAATATGTGTGAGACAATTGGTTTTTCGACAGTTAGGTGTTTTTGTCTTTAGAAATTTTAATAGGAAAGAAGAAGAGAAAATCTATATAATTAAAAAAATTAATAATATTTATAAATTTATTATTTGTTGGATTAATTTAAATAACTCAACATAAAATTTGAAATGAATAAATAAAATCTTGTAAAAACCCAGGAAAGTGAAAAGCTTTTGAGAAAAAGTGTTTAGACACTTTTGTGCGAAGGGTTTTTGACGAAAAATCCTAAAAGTCTGGAGGAGATGGGGGAAGGGGTGGAGAAGAAAAGAGGGACGAAAAACCCGCTCGCCGAAACTCGGCCAGAGGTTAGAGGTCGGGTCACACCTGGCTGTTTGCGCTCTGGACCCCTAGAGTGGACAACTGGACCTTCTCACGTAACCCTTGATCACAAAGTGATGTACTCAGCAGAACAAATCAGAGTTGTACAAAAAAAAAAAGTACAAAAAAAAAATATTTAGCAATTAAAATATTATTTTGCCTAAAAAGACTATCAACTTACAATAAAATTAAACAAAAAACACCAACTTTTTTTTGTAATTTCTTAAATTCGCTTTTAAGTCGTTAATGAATAAATATAATGCCCTTTTGTTTTTTGCTTTTTTTTTTGTACTTTTTTTTTTTATTCTTCTAACGTTCAAGGTCTGCCCATGGGAAACTACGCTTCAAGAAGGCTGAATATGCTCAAGTATCTTCTGGGATTCTTCTGAAAAGACGATGTGCTACGAATCCCCTCTGCAATACGAATAGCTTCACTGTGTGTCCTGTATATTAAATGACCAAAAAAGCTAGAAAGTACTTTAACATCTCATTCATTCAGAATAGTTAATGAAGGTTTTACGTAACTTTATATGTCGATATTCAAAATTATTATCTATTACTATAATAGCAGTTAAAAGACAAAAAAAATCTATTTAATAACCAATAACAATTATCAAGTACTATTACTTCATTTTAATAAAGTATTTCAACTTTTATTTATACTATGTATATTTCTTTAAATTGAGCCGAAATTTTTATTATCTTTTGTATTTTGTAACTTGTAACTCTTATTGTTTCTTATAAATAATTAGATGGAAATGAATGTAGACCGTTTTGTCACTATTTAACCTTATTTTTCGAGTTTTCAAGTTTAATTTAAATAAAATTCATTTATTTGTTGATTTATTGATTCATTTATTTATTTCATTGATTTATTACTATTTATCGTTATTATAAAGTTGTAAGTATTTTATTATATTTATCAAATCTAATTCATCTTCAATTACATTAAAATCCTTTATTGCCTTCACTAAAATCCGACAAAAGAGTTATAAAGTATTGAAACCTAAATTAAATTCTGAAATCTCGGCTGAGCACCTCCAACACCTTGGTTACGTAGTGATTTGCCGCTAGGAGAAGAGATCTCAGAGCTTCAATGACTCTCTGAGAGACCTGTAATCACAAGCACTCACCAAGATTATTGAAGGGATCAAAGAGTGCCCGAATACGGGAGAGGGGGAAAATTATAAAAGGTTTTAATTAGGATTGGAAATCCTCCCCAATTCGACATAATTCTGCAAATAACTTGGACTTGATGCTTGAAGAACAATTGAGGCGTTGACATGGAAAAGGTAGTAAGTCATGAAATGCAAATTTTCCAGGGGAAGCAAAAAAAAAAACAGTTTTGCCAGCTCATGTATACTTACCACAGGTGCTATCCTGTATCGTTCGTAGGATCTATATTACTCAACATTTTGACTTACTGCCATTGCTACGCCATTGGCGATATGTCTTACTATCTTTTCATTGAAAAATCTGCATAATGATTTTTTTTTACTTACTACTTTCCCATGTCAACGTCTCAATTAACACTAACAATTGTTTTCAGTGTAATTTTATGTTATTGATTGAAAATGCGAGGAAAATGATTTGTAGTAAACGAATATCGTTAACGTATTGAATTGCTTTCAAAAGAGTAACTTTCTTAGTTTTCTATTTCAAATTTTGTTTCACCTTTACTTCCTTGATGAAGACTGTCCTTATTTTACTTTGATTTGTTTTACATTAAGAACATCATTCTTGTTAATTTCTAAAATTGATTATTTTGTGTCATTATCCATTTAGAATAAATTATTAAGAAGGTTTAACTCGTTAAAATTGTTGAATGATTAAAATTATTGTTGGAGGAGAGACTTAATAAAATGATAGTTTTCCTTCTTATTTTTTTCCTTGAATACAGTAAATAGAAGTAGCCTAAATGAAGATTCGGAGGAAATAAGTTGAATGGAATTTGTTTCATGACGAAATGTTCCGAGGAAATCATATTGAAATGAATGAGGAAGGGAGGCAGAGGACCGGATTCAGTGAATATTGTTCAAGATAGAGAAGAGGTTGATAACGACTCACGGGAATGACAAGCCCTTGAAATTGCAAAGAGTGGGGTTGGAAATGGAGCACATTAGATTACGATTATTACCTTACGATAACAGTAGATTAGAATGCATTCAATGAGTACATACATTTTTATTTCATATCTTTTTATTCCATTTTGGTATTCAAAACTTGTTAAATTCAATAAAACCTTAATGCAATAAATAATAAACTAATAGTAATAAAACTAGAAAATTATAGTTAGCTTTCTAACTTTCGATTACATTGAGATCGAAAATTATTCTTGAAACTATCAGTGGTTAGTTTAAAAATAAGTAGATTTTACAGTACTTTAGCAGGATCGTTTATAGTAAGTTTTGATCATCCATAAACTCTCCATGTATAAAAGAAACAGAGGGAATAAATTGAGAGCACCCATTACATTTCAGAGTTATAGGATAAGTAATTTTTAGTCGTTGTAGTTATTGCATTTTATGGTAATTAAAAAGCAGTTGAAACCCCTAGTTTTATGGGCTTGTAGGTCTAAGATGTATATCAATGTTACTTTTGCCTTTGATAATCTAAACATATTCGCTGAAGTTTGTACTTTCTAAGATGAAAGAAAAGATGTACTTTCTAAGTGACTTTAGAATTAACCCAGTAGCCTTTTCACGTCTTTTAGACCCTTTAATCAGATTGACATCGTGCTATTGATCTCTCAATAATGTCTTTTCCCATTTTTTTAACGTGTTCCTAAGTAGGTCCATGAAATACAAAATTACGTTCAATGTCTTGCTTCGTTGTTATGAAATGTATATCAAAGGGAAATGTTTTTCAGCCAATCTGTCTGTTGTTTCTATAGATTTTTGACAGCATTGAAAGTATCATAATTAGATTCTGCAAAATATTGTTGAAGTGGAAAATAATCCCAGAATCCAAATGCTTAAATATCTAGAGAAGCTCAGAAATTTTGATAACAAAATTTAAGTAAAATTGCAAGTATTAATAGAAAATAAGAATAAATATTCAATGAAAATAAATATTCTTCAATGTAATTTTTTTGGTATTAATTTCTTTCTAAGCACAATGACACTACGCGTGACCAATATTTGAAGCGATAATATGTGCATTTAAATAACTTTCCCTGAATTTTTAAAACTTCTTCCCACAGCGATTTATTTTTATAAAGTATAGTCGTTAAAGGTCAAAAGACAACTTAGGAATTAAAGAAAATGGAACTAAAATCTTTACAAATTCCTTTGTTTTCAAAATATAAGAAAAGAAGTTAATAAGATCATTAGATGTTATCAGCATTTAAGTTGAGACAAAATTGAATTTTCCTGTCGGATTCTTTCGTTAACTGAATTTCCTTCAGTTGTATATCGATCTGAAAGCATGTCATCACATTACCAAAGCTTACAGCTCAGGAAAAATTGTTCTTTAAATAAACCGGTTAGTGTTGTTGATATTTCGTTCGCTGAGTTTTGAAAAAATCGCATACCCACATAACTACTTATTTTCTTAAAAAAAATACAAAAGCCATTTGGGTTTTTCAAAACTAATTTATTCATTAATTAAGTTATTCATTAATTAAGCATATCTAATTGTTGATTCAATGTTAGAGTATTTTTTTTATGTAAATTTAAGTTAAGTTATTATTATTATTATTATTATTATTATTAGTCAGTCCAGGTTACAAACAAGTTCGAAAAATTGCAAAAATTAATTTTCTTAAATAACTACTGTATTAGAGACAACTTAGAATGCATTAAAATTCATTTTCCTTTCTTTTCTTGCTATTTCAGCTATTTTATCTAAAATCAAATTAATTACTTATCATTTTCTTATGATCTTTTTAAAAATGCGTTGGAGTATTATAATATGGGTATTTTTTTTCATAGAAAGAAGTCATTTCTCATTAATAAGAAGTCTCCATTTTTCTATTGGAATTCGAATCTTAATTCTTTTTCTACCTTTCTTTTAATTAAAGTGCTTCAGAAAATTATTCTATGCAAACTGGAAGTAATAAAAATGTCAGCAGGGTGTAATTGCGCCTTTCGTAAGGAGGGAAATTAGTCACAAGAAATACCTACATTTATTTTTGTCCTTCCCCTGCATGGAAATGGTAGCATTAGTTTATTCTAGGCAACGCGATGTATTGTATAACACTACCCTAGATTATAAAAGAGGGTTTTCGATGTGAAAGGTTCAGATGATACCATTAACAACTAAATGTTATTGTTATTGCAAAACAATATAAATAAAGTATAATTTATCTACCACAATTTATTTATTTAGAAAATGATTATTATTCTAAATGTAATTATTTAACATTAGTTTTTATAAAAATGTTTTAATCATATTTTTTTCGCTGTGATAATTGAAACTTGTTTTTATCTTTAGTTGATTCATCAATTTCGAGAGAGTTAACCTCTCGAATCAAAAGAAATAAAATGAAAAAAATTGATTTTTTTTTCCTTGAGAAAATATTTTAGAAAGCTAAGTTTTCTAAATTAGTTGTGCCGATTTATTTTCTATAATAATCTGAAAGAAGTAAGATAGAAAATTGGAAAATTATATTAAATACATTTGGGTTTAACGTCTTTGGTCTGTTTATTATTATTTACATCTCAATCAATAACTCATTTTTTAACTTCCATCTTCACTGTTATTATATTTTGTCTAAATCTTTCAAAGAGTTATTTCCTAATAGTTTTCATTATTAGTATTTATTTCATTCTTGGGCATATGTATTCAGCACTTCGGTTGTTGATGACAATTCTTATTTTATTTTATATAAGATAGAATGACTTCGTGTAGTTTTGTGTAAGTCTCCCCAGTTCGCCAAGTATGAGATTTTTGGACAGTGGCATGTGCAGGATTGTTATTTCAGTGGAAGGTGCCAAGATCCTAAGAGTTCCTAGTGGGCCCATTAGTACATTTCCATACTATTGTGAATTAGTATAAAGCATGCCCAGAAAGAGAAAAAAAATTATGGGAAAATTCCTATGGAAATTTACAAATTCAAAATTTTCCAAGAAATTTCTGGCGAGGAAGGCCTGCGCCCTTTGGTGCAGCTCTAATTATGCTCTTGATTTAGACTTTGTAGTTATTTTTATTGTTTCCAGTAACTTTATTAATACTTACTATTTTTCCTATCTTAGTTTTACCATCCATTTACCAATTGAAGAAGTTAATACCGATCTTCATTTAGTCAGTAAATTAAGTCTCTATAAATTCGCACTTTAAATTATTTCACTGAAATTTGAAGAAAAATTCGTATATTGTTATTGATCGTAATTGCTGTAGATTCTTAAAACATTTACGACAATTTATAATTCATAGATAATTAAAATCGTTTTCAAAATGGTGGTTTTAGGTGCTAATACTACTCATTATTTCATACAATTTTTCTTTGAAGCTTTTAGTTTTTATAAATAATGACTTATCACTGAAAGATTTGGTTTGTTTTATGTTTTGTTTCGGGCACCGCATGGCTTTCTTTCGATCTCTTTCTATTCTAAGCTGATAATCGTAGCCATTGAGTTACAGGGTGCAATGCATAACTAACTTAACAAGATGTCTTTTAAATAATAACAATTACTGTAATGGATAGCCAAGAATAATTCAACTACCCAGGACAATACATTATTAATTTTTTTATTATTATATTTTGTTACAAGAAATTAAAAACTCATATTATTATGTGTTAAGAAACTATAACATTAATTATTAACAAAAATAGTAGAGATCAGGCTTTTTGTTTGTTTATTTTGTTTTATTTTTTTTTGTTTGGATGATTATTTGGCTAATTTTATTCGTCAGAAAATTAGCGGAAGTACCGCAAATTTATTAAAGCATTAAAAAACGACTGATAATAGCATGTATTATCAAAATGATTTTTTTTAATGTAACTTAAAATTTATTATTATCAAAATCATGGAATGATAATTAAATAACTTCACTTATTTAATTTTTTTTTAAGTCTCAAGATATAGAAATAAATGAAACTACATTATTACGCGTTTACAGGTTACATGAAATGCAGAAATTAAAATCAAGTTGTTTTTTTGTTTTATTTTTTGTTATGACTGCTACAGTGTTTAAAAATTATAAAATACGTTATTTGGTTCTATAAGATTTTTTTAAGGATCGTAACAATTGACAAAACATGAAATAAGATATTATTTAAATTAAAGCTTTATAAAAATAGTAGAAAATAAGTATTCTTTTCATTTCTGAACATTTTTTCTCTCTCCATTTTTTATTTTATCTTCAATTTTATTGATCTTTATAATACTAAAAATGCTTGGAATTTCTTAATTGTATTGTAATAAGTTATTTTTAGTCCTTTTTTTTTTAAGTTTCTAATCTGTAAAGAAAACTATTTTGAAATTGATAAAAAGGTATTCTTTAGTAGTAGAAGGAGAATGAAAGAAAATAAGTGTATGTTTTTAGTTTAGACGCTTTTAGAAATCTGAATTTCAGGTTTTGTGGAATTTTGAAAGTGACGATACTTGTGCTGTGCTGTGGCTCTTATTTGAAGCTTCTCTCTGATGAAATTATAATTTAAGTCCGCGACAGAGGATTGCAAAATCAACTGCAATGGAAGCCTAAATTGAATAGCGATTCTGAAATGTTGCTTTTTATGTAAGGAACTAATGAAAAAAAAAAATGATTAGGTCAGTATTCAATAGAAGTAGATTGGAATTTGTCAAAAACACATCTTTAGATGTCGTAAATGTAGTGTGGAGCAATGGATGCATATATTTTTTTTCTTTCATTCCAATAAGTTTTGGATCGACAATAATTTACTTCGAGTTTTACTAATTGTGAATGTGTTTTGCAAATTGTTCAATCAGTGATTTTCTGTCGTAGGCAACAGTCTTATTCCCCATATCCTTTTTCACCTACAAGTGGGGAAAGCTTTCATATAACATTTCTTTCCCCAGCCGATGCCAAGAAAATGAATACTGGGTGAATAGAGATTGAACTTGCCATTGGTGTCATTGACTTTTACATTCTTATGTCTTATTGAAGTAATAAAGCTGTGTATTGCTGTCACATTAATATTCAGGTATAAACAGTTGCATTAAGAATGTGATGCAGTTCATGTCAGTTAGATTTGTAGAAAAATTGTAAAAACGTTCAGGGAGTTGCTTCCATTGGTTCGGCTTTTATTAGAGATTAATGTTGTGTGGAACAAGGTCATGCGCACTAAGCATGACCACGGTACAGCTTCATTCATAAGAAGGAGGAAGAGGGGAGAGTGATCTACTTATCGATTCACAACCAACTCACGGCATAAGTTATAGAATGGATGTTGTTACGCAATTCTCTATACGTTTAGAAATGAAATTTTAATTCTTCACTTTTATACTAAAGTAAATGAGCATAAAGTAAATGAAATTTTTTAATAAGTTATGTTTATACAAAAGTTAGGAGGAAAAAGTTTTTTTTTGTTTTTTTTTTTTTTTGAACAAATTAGACGTTAGATTGGGGTAGAGCATTAGATCCTCTTAGTAAATATCAGTCTCCAAAGATGATTAAAAACAGATTTCAGGCGGAAATGTTTACCAGTAACGGCACTTAATCAAAAATATTAAAAAAATTAAGCTTCGTAATTCTATTTAAGTTGGGAGCGGCTAAATTAGGCGACAAATTTTCTGCAGCAGTGAATTTACTACGGAAGCTCCAGAGAAGCATTTGGAGAATGGGGAAGGATGAGGGTTAGGGTGCGAGCATTTTTTTTTAAACAGTTACTTGGCGACAGCGAGGTATTTGATGAGCCATGTTCTTTTCAAAGTAAAACGCGAAATGAAGAAGGAAATTAGTTCCGTTGGCAAGAAAACAACATTTAGCGAAAGATAGATGGATGTTAATAATAATAATAAAGTTTCTTTTTTAACAAACAAACTTTTTCCGAAGTTTTTCGAGTGTCACCTTCTACTTCCAGTCAAACTTTCAATCTTTCATTAATTTTTTTTTTAAAAAACTGGTTAATAGTTTTCTAATATATTGATAAATTTCCTTGTGATTCCTTGGCTGGATATGAAATAACGATGTAGTCAGTCATTCTGCTTGATTTTCTAGATAGAAATAAGAGTACTGTAGCTTTGAATGTTATTTCTTAGATTATTTTCATTCTAAACCTTTATAAAAAATAGGATTCTTCGGGGCCTAGCATATATTCAGTGCTAAGTTCAAATATATTTTGTGAAAGAGCATTAAAAAATAAAGATCCGCATATTTTTTTTGGTTTTTGTTGAGTGCTGAATCATAATTTCGCTGTTAGAACTCTTTAAAAATCCAGCATTAATTGACGCGAAGTGCTTTTCTTCAAAGACAAGTTAAACTTCTTATTCTAGAAGTTGGGTTTTGTTTATTTGATCATTTATTAAATTTGAATAAAAGTATTTGTTATTTCTTAGACGGGTGTATGTAAGAGAAAGAAGGACCTGAAGCCCCTCCCACCAATTGCTCTCGAAGTTCCGAAAAGCACGATAGAATTTGTTTTCTTTTCTTTTTAATTGGATGTGTGAGGAGACTTGACCCTAAAAAAAATCCTAAACGTTTATGATTCTTAACTGTTCTAAGAACAATAATAGTCTTTACAACTTATTAACGAGAAATATTTGTGACGGAGAAGAATGTGACGTCAACTTTATTTTATACTATTTGTTTTTATAAGGAATTTTTCAAAGAAATAAACATTGGTTATCTGTTCTATAAACTTATGATTTGTTTTCAGTCTTTTTTTTTCTAGACAATGAATCTCATAAGATCATTGAATATGTATCTGTTCATTTAACCGTTTATTGTATCTTCTTGAAACTTGGCAGGTATATTTACGGACATGACGGTGTGATCTTTGTACTTGAAAGTTTTCCGTTTAAGTTCTTGCCGAGAAATTAGCAGATGAAAGGTATATAAATTTCCATTGAAAAACACTAGAACAAAAATAATAAATTTCTATCAATATCTTAACAATGCATAATCCGCTTAGTAAATCGCGCGCCACTATTATTAAAATTAATTGACTTTTGGTAACTAAATAAATAATTCTGATTTAGTAGTTTTCTTCAGAAATTGGAAAACTTTTACTGTTTGTGTTAGGCAGATATTGGAATTTATAAGTAAAGTGTGACTTTCGATTGTATTATTTTTCTCTAAAAACCAAAAAATAAAAACATTTTAAGAAAATAGGCTTTAAGTTCATTCCGAATCATTTCCCCGCTTCGATTTCTGTGTAGCTGGTTATTTAAAAAGAAGAATAAAAATGTTATAATCCTAAGATAGCCATAAGTAACTCATACATAATATATTGTTAAGCACGTCTTAATGGCACATTATTTTAATTTTTTGATTGTATCTTAATTTTTTTTCAATAATTCTTAAATAATACAGTTATTGGATTTGAAGTGAAAAGATGATCCTGAAAAAACAAAGAAAAATCTTGCCTTAAGCCACTCGACTTGGCTTAAATATTCATCATTGCTGAAGACCTAACTGTAGGAAATGCAAATAAGGGGATTGGTTTTGATGTAGGAAAAAATTTACAGATTGCATGAATCTTTTCTTGTTGGAGCCCAAAGTCAGTGTAATTGTAAATATAAAAATAAATATACCAGGAATTCAAAATGTCCGAATAATCTGAATAACGGGACTATTTTGTTTAACGTGCATGCATGACATCTACACCTTTTTGAAATTTGACAGGTTTCTCATAAGACTTTTTTTTCTTCAAAGATACCAACATAAATATTTTTAATTATCTATAAAACCATATGAATAATTACGTGAAGGTGTTTGAAAAGTCACTAATTTTTTATTTCGGATAGCGAACATTCGATTTGCTGTGCAATTTTACGGAGCTGAAGAAAAGGCCGGATATCCCGAAAGAAGCCGGGAAAAGGGGGAAGTAAAAACGGGTGAAGGAATGGTAATGAAGAAAAATTGGAACGGGCCCATTCCCCAAATTGGAGGGGAGGGATGGTGGGAAAAAAAAAACCCTATTGATTGGCTTTTGTTTCAGATTCATGTTTTCCCACTTCGACGTTAGAGGGAGTATCGCGGCTGAGCCATAGAGGATGCCTAATACCGTTTGAGTGACAATTGGTTGTAATCCATACCATGCGATCGAACTCTGTGATAAATGGTGCGACTTCTTTAGTCTCTTAAGTTTGATAGTGGGTTGACTATTAGTTTGCCACAGTACATCATTCATCTAATTTTTTTATTAATCCTGTAAAATTATTGAAAATTTACATATAATGAAATATTGAAATATTTTGTAGAACTGTAGAAAAATAGTCTACCTTCAGCTTTTCCAATAGGCTTTCTTAAGTATTTCTATTTTGTTCGAAAAATAAATAAAACTTTATTAGGCATCTGTTGAGAACTTTTAATATCTAAAACTAAAGCTGTTAATATTAATTTGTTTTATTTTTCTTTAATTTTTTAATAGCTCAAAATTCATTTTTTGAAACAAGTTTACTTTTTCCTTATTATTTCAAAAATCTTTTTCACAATTTTAAGTATGATTGCAAAGCAACTCAAAATATGAATTTCGTAACTATTAATTTTTATTATTGAATTTCCTTTGATTCTTTTTCTGTGAAATTTCGTTTATGCTTTCAGTCGTAGAAACAGATAAAATAATCAATTAATATAAATTGATAATGATAAATTGATGATGAATGATAAGAAAAAAATTATGAGAAATTTGTTTGTTTGTTATTTATATCAAAAGTATTAATTTTATTATTTTTATTAATTTATTGTAAATATTTTTGTTTCTTGTTTTGGAAAAAAAATTGAAACCATCTATTATAAAGGTAATTTACGAAAACCAAAAATTTACAATAAAGATGAGCTTTTTGTTTACGCTTATGTCTTCCCAAAATCATCTAGTTTTCTGATGAAAAGTTATTTATGCTTCAGCAAATTTTTAATTTATTTAAAATTATCGTGCTTCAAAGACCTTGATTTTCATTAGTCCTTCGCTGTTTTGATATGTTATAGTCATAAATTATGCTTCCATTAAATGCAGTTAAATGTAATTTCAGTTGATTTGAAGTAAGCTTAAAAGGGGCAAAAAATAGCTTTTTACCAGGCCTGTAATCATCCAGAATTAGAATGATATCACTTTTTTTTTTTTGGGGGGGGGGGGTACGATGATGTAAATGCTGAGTTCAGGTAAACAATCTGCGATCACGCTGCGGGCCAATCGGAAAAGAGTTTTTTTTTTAATAAAATTTCCATCTGAAATCATCAAGTCCGATGCATTTCGGGATAAGCTTTATTTTTTTTCTCTTCCAGAAAACTTTCCATTTGCCAATTACGTAGCTTTGGTGGCTCATTTCCATTGCCATAGAAACCCTACGTTTCATAACCACCGTTCATCTTATTTTTCAAACTCTTCCTCCACCGTCGGGTTAATTAGCAACGATGATATCCTAGAACCAATCCATCCGTTCTACTGTAAGAAGAAGAAATGTATCCGCTGCTAATTCAATTTATAGCTAAACCAAAGTTCAGGAAAATATTTTGGCCCTCGTTTTCGATCTTGGATAGCGGTAAAAGTTTTAATTTAATGGCCTAAAATGACAAAAAACTAGTACATTGTTGTTAAAGAATGGTGTTAGGTAGTTAATAAGTGTATTAGCTATATTAGAAAAAAATACTAGCTTAATCTACAGTAGAAACTAAAGTTTTGTATTATTATCAACTTTTGAGAATAGATCTAAAATCTATTTAAGACTCCTTCAAGAAGAATGATCTCTCCTCTCAGTTTCTGAAATAATAAAAAAATGAATAAAAAAGAAAACATTAAAAAGCTTTTTTAACATTAAAAGAAATTCAAATAAAATTGTTCAGTTGTTTTTTGTTTTTTTAAAAATTGAGATCTGTCTCATAGATAAACATCAACCTCTGAGTTATTTTGTTACTATTTATTTGAAATATTTATTAATTTCCGCCTTAAAATGGACTAATTTTAATCCAAACTGAGAGCAATACAAAGCTACATGGGCCAAAGCTACTCGAGAGTATATGTATTTCTTTCTGTCTTTCCTGCACATCTTGTTAAATTAGAAGCCAAGTTCTAATTTAATGGACAGCTTCAGTAACTTTAAGCTTAACTCTTGCGTTGATTAAAAAAAATAAATCAATTTTTCTGTGAATCGTTCCTAAGAGGAATTGTTGTTAAAATTTCTAACTTTACTACGAGTATTGTCATTATTAAAAAAGCCTCGCGCTTATCCCGTGCTCTGTTCCACACTGCTTGCAGCATTTTACTTCCAGTTGCGTGAAATTGTGTGGTTAAACTAAGTTGGTAATCCATTAAAAAAGGCGGCGAAATAAGGAACGAAATAATGTCTCCTTATGAAACAAAGTAAACGTTTCCGAAGCTGAAATGACACGTCTTAGTTTCACTTCAGTTTGATTGGGTTTCCGAAGAATCAAGCAAGTAAAATTATTATTATTATTATTATTATGTACGAATTATTAGGGAAATCCTCTTCGCATTTTCTGAGATCTCTTTAGATTACAAAGTCAGACAAGAAGATAGAAAATAGTCTGATTTTTGAACTCTTTGATAAAAAAAAATCGACGCATCATGAAGGAATTATCCAACTAAGACAAAATTTGGTACGTTTAATGTACATAAGTTTATGGCCCAAATATCGCCCAGGTTCCTAATACCGCCCAGGGCGATGTAGGACGGGATAGTGATGCTATCACACGGGAACCGATGGAAACAATTTGCCATTCCTTCCATTAGCACGCTGTGTTCGTTTGGTGGTGTTAGTTCAACCCGTTTATTTTTTATGAATTCTTGAAGTTTTTTCGTTCTGGTAAGTTATGAACCTACTGTTTCTTTTAGTGCTGCAGCTTATGAATTATTCATGCCATCGCAACCATCTAATATCGTGAAATAGTGAAAAAAATAACCTATCTGTTGATAATGTTAGATGTAGCCGGTTTGTCTGTAGCGTCCCCCAAATTGACAAGCTAGAGAGTGCCCAATATCGCCCACCTCGTTGTTCCATATATCGCCCACTGTGCGATATTTTATTTTGGTTTATTACAGATGTCTCAACGTAAGACATGGGACAGAGAAGTTGTCACAGCTGTAAAAAATAAAAAAATGGGCCTTCTGAAAGCTTCCAAAACATTTAATGTCCCAGTCTTGTGAGTGGGTCACCATTCACAATTGCTCTAATGAATTCTCTCAGCAAAAGGAAACTAAGTCCTAAGGGGCTGAACTTAGCCGATCCAAAGCAAAAGAAGCTCGCAACACCCATAAAGAATTGCGAAAAGATTAAGAAAAAAACAAAAAAATGCAAAGAAGTGCAAAAAAAACAAAGTATTTAATGGTGTGGGCAATATTTGGAACACTTTCACACAATTCAAAATATGAGGTTTGCCTGAACAAAAATTGAGGAAAAATACAAAATAATAGTTATATGTATAATTGGTTCAGGAACATGTAAGTGAAGGTTCATATGATGTATTGTAATTGTTTGCAAGCAACTGAGACGATAAATGACAAGAGTATGGGCAGGTTTTCTTAGATGGGCGATATTTGGGCCATATACCTTATATAGAAAACGAAATGTCTAGAACTTTAGAACAATTGGCTGATTTGTTGGATAGAAAGAGTTACATAAAGTGTGCAGGTCTATGGCATTGGTCTATCCCTGGCCTGGATACAAGCTGTTACCCGACGTGGCATTGATTAAAACAGTTGGCGGATGGTGTTCTGCGGGATTTCTTGACAAACGGTCTCCAATTGGCGAGCTAATTCGTCGACATTCCGGGATGGTCGCAGGCGACAACCCATTACATCTCAAATGTGCTCAATAGGAAAAAGATCTGGCGACCTGGCTGGCCTAGGTAGTGTGTCGCAACCACGAAAGCAATCAATGGAGAGGCGTGCCGTGTGTAGCCGGGCGTTATTTTGGTTACTGCTCGGGAATTTCTTCATCATACCGCCATACTATGAGAGTCCACGGAGGACTACCAAGAGGGTCCGATTATCAAACGAAACTGTATCCTAGACCAAATCTGCCGTTCAGGACCCGTTCCTGCCAGCATCGTCAAAATTGCCAGATCGCTCCGACCCAAATGCCGAGCGATTCGTCGGTTGTCCATCAAGCCTCATGTAGTCCGATGGCACGTCCTCTTTGAAACTCCGTCAAATGGTCGTAGTGGCTGCGAATTCGCCGCGTCGATTTTTTTTGTCAAAGAGTGTACATGTAGTTTTCTATTAAAATATGAATAGATAACTTATTATTTTCAAGTTTTATCAATAAGTTTTAAGAGTAATACATTAGCCTTTTTCTAAAAGTGGTTCCGATATATTAATGCAATGAAATTTCGAAACAATAATTAATAAAATTTTAATAAATAATTGGTAGCTATAATAATTATTGAAATATTTACCTAATAAGAAGATAGTGATATATCCCAAAGGACATATTCAGAGATTTGAATTTAAAATAGCTGATGTAATAAGAATGAAATATAGATATTTATGTGGCAAAAGATGCTAAATATCTGGACCAGGTGAAATGTTTAACTTAAAAGGCATTAACTTCATGCATTCTTTTAATAAATAATTGGTTGTAGATGTGGGTTCCATCATTCTGTCTTTGAAATCTTCCAAGTGTTTGAAGATCTAATTATAAGAAAATAAATAATCTTTCACCGTTGTTTGCCATTAAAGGCTTTAGTTTACCAAAAGCCTTTCTTTTACCATATTTTTTAATCAAAGTATTAAGTTGATTACAAAAATAAAAATCAGTAAGTTGACAAAATTTGTGTTACCACCAAACACCGGTCGTCATATCTATCCCTTATTTACTGCCTTATTAAAATCAATAATAAATATGTAAGAACCTAGATTTTTAGCTATTTTCCTCTTTCTATAATGATTTTATTAACAAGTGAAATTAAGGTATGAAATTTTGTGTCCTTCTTTGTCTTTTACTGTTTTAAGCAAATTAAAAAAATATAATTGATGAAATATTCTTCGTTCAAAAAATATAGTTATTAAGAAAATAATTAATCCTTTAAATGTAATACTTTGTATATTGCGCATTGTCATTTCCTAGAATTGCAAGTAAAAACAAATAAAAAAATTTATAACTCATTAATTTTTTATTGTATTATCAAAGTTATCTGATTTCCTCTGTTTTATTTGGTTGAATCTTAACGTAGTGCTTGGTTTAATTGTTCTTAATTTCTGCCTTTGTAACTACGCGATACCCCAAATAGTAAATTGAGAGCAGAAAAACTTGCTTTAGTTGGTAGATGATCTGATGTCGACCAGTTTCTAACTGGAGAAGGGAAACTCTTTCAAGTAGGGATCGGTGGAGGGAAACTACATGAATCGTGTAGCGGTCTCAGACTTTTGACCACCTTTTCACTAACCATGTGACGATTCCAAAAGAATACATTAGCAGTGGAACGGTCCACGAGTTGATTGTGTAGCTTACACCTACTTCTACAGATGAACTGTGGGCTTTTTTTTAATATTATTATTAGTAACGCTATATTTTTCGCTGCTTAACTTTATTAAATTTTACTTAAATAGAGTCATTTTTTTTGGCTTATTCAATGCAATAATAAAAAAGTAGAATTAACCTCAATAAATTTTCTCATATTTAACAAATGATTTTACAAAAAAAATATTTATTTGAAATAAAATATTCTGAAGCTCTACTATTATTAATAAATTTCAAGTTGTTCTATGTTTTACAAAGTACCACAACTTAGATAAATAAGTTCTAATTCTAAGCAAAAGCTAAAAGACTATGGAGAGCGTCTTTAAATACAGGAAATCTTTTATGAAGATAAACTCTAAGACCGAAATATTTATATTCCAAAAACTTTTTTCACATCCTATTATTAATTTTTGGCTTAATTATGAATCTCTGTTTATGAATCATTGGTATTTATTTTTGTATAAAAAAATATAAAAACACATTAAAAGTAACAGCTAGTTGTGATTCAACATCGTACATTTTAACTGATTTACTACCAGATTTCAGTTTGCTTCTTATAAATGAAGAATATATTATAGATTTTAATAAAGAAAATGTTATAAGTTATATTCTTTGTTGTTGAGCCGATCTTCAATAGGTTTTTATAGTTTCTAAACTGCTGTTGATATTTTCAGATATTTTAACATTTTGAACTAGAACATTCGACTGCTTTAAGGCATCAGCAGTTTTAATTTTCTATTATTTATTTCTCGATGAATAAATAATTTCCCAAATTCTGAAAAACTAAAAATTGTACAGATCATCTTCCACATTAAAGTTTAAAGTGATTGCACATACAATTTTCAATTGGTTTTAACAAACCAATTTTCAATAATTTTACTTCAAAATCAGTATCTTTAAAAACTTTAAAAATATAAATGCAAAGAAAAACTGTCCATTTTCTGGATTCGCCATTTCTCGGCCTGAGATTTTTTTTTTTTATTGTAATACAGGAATTTTTTGTTTTATTTATTTAATTTTAATTTTAATGGTACCTTTTAATTCATCGTATTTATTTAGTATCGATAAATATTAGCTAAAATAAAAGGCAAAAGTAAATCACTCAAAAGTCCAAAACGAAGTTAAATTTACTCAGATTAAATTTCATGTTTTCTCAACAGCAGATAAAAAAAAGAGATTTTATATCATATTTTCAAAAGGAAATTCTCTAAAACGTTTAAATATATAGTTTGAAGATAAAAAGGTTAAACAAAAAATGTTTCTAATGATTCCAGATTGTCTTCATTATAAAATATCAATTATGGTTTCGAGAATGAGTGATCGAACTAACATAAAAATATGAAAGGTTATTTGGGTAAAGGGCAGTGTTTGACCAAACATGTACTGAGATGGGCGTTCGCTGTTAGGCTTTCCTGCCGTAATGAACAACATTGCTGGATTGCTAATTTTTTGTAATTGTTTTTTTCGCTCTTAAATCAATTTCTGAAACGAAAGCTTCTCAGTTATTATCACTTACTTCTTTTAAATTATTTTCTTTAATTAAAAAAATGGAGTGATCCGTTTGCTTCTACGCATGCGCTTGATATATGATGTTCGCTGGGAAGTCACAAGCTATTTCTGTGGAGAATTTTACTGCCACTTTGTTCATCCGTGATTTCCTGTGTCACTGGACTCTTACAACATCTATATATACGAAATCATTATATCCTTCTTAGCAACTTAAAAATCATTTAGAGTAAATTCGTTTCTTAAATTAAATAAGAATATTCCGGCAGGTCAGAATAATTTCATTATAACTTAAATACGTTCTTATTAAGATAACTTGTCATTGAGTATTTAGCTTTAGCAGTTGGATGGGTATTTATTGAATACCCTTGTTATAATTCCCCCCCCCCTTTAGGGGTCTTAAACCCACTTGATAAGATTTCCCGGTTTTTTTTTTAACCTGTTTGGCAGGTGGTGTAAATGGACCACACCTACGCACAGGTGCTTTAGCCAAGGGATACATACAATTACAAAATAATATTACCATCATAAATTTTTTCATCAATTTCTTAAACTTTTAATAACATTCAAATACAGAAACGTTTCGGAAGAATAATGCAATCAATTCTGAAATAGTCAAATTTAATCTCGGAATTTATGTCTTACAATAATAATTAGACTTATAGTTTTAATAATAATTAGACCATTTACTGATACAAAAGGATCTAAAGAAATGGTTCTTCATTTATCATTGAATTCTCTGTTAACATCTATTCAGTGATTGTTAACATTGTTATCTAAGGCTCATGTGTTTCCGTGATCTTTTAATTAAATTTGTTCTATCTTTTTATTTTAATTTTTTTTTGTTATTATTGTTTAACAATAAACAAATAATTTGAGCAATGAAAGAATAAATTTAAGTAGAATTGGTTAACTTGATTAGCATTTGAGTTTTTAATTGGGAAAAAAAAATATCTAAAAAAATGTATTAATCATAATATTGTCCTTACAACGTATGCATTACCGATTGTTAAGATCAGGATTTGAGCTACGAATGGAACAAGAATATTTTTTCTCCTTTCTTTATTTTCTTGCAGTAAGTTAGGAATGTATCTGATTGGACTTCCTTTCTGTTTTTCATTTCCAACAGATTTCGTGATTCTGCGGAAGTTCTTTTGAAAAAAATTGCATTGTCTATTTTCCAACAACTTCGCAGAAAAAGAGAGGTGCAGGGAGCATTGTGATCAAAAACGGGGGAAGTCGAAAAGTGATTGGAAAATTTGAAAAGAAAAAAACAAACCACCTATCGCTTTATCTCTCTTAAGGATTTAACAGAATGGACCATTTATCCTACATTGAAGAACTCAGTTATTTGTCTGTTGAAACCTATTCCAATATAAACAGAAATTCCCAATAAACATCATTCTATAAATGAATATTTATGTAAAATTATTCTGAAACAAGCCTATATTGCCCTAAGGAACTTAAGAATTTGCTTCTCCATTTATTAAATGCAAAACTTTTAATTCCAATTAAAACTCTTATATTAGGAGTATGAAGTTTATTTCATAAATCAACTTTTCATCGGAAATCAACTTTTCAACTTCAAAAACTGTTTTCCAATTTTTCGAAAGATTCTTGTTATTGCCTTCAAATCGTCTTACGATCAGTAATCATTTATCTTTAGAAAGACAAAAAAAAAAATCAAATATTTATTATTCATTATGTTAATAAAAGAAAATCGGCTCAAGTCAACATCAACGTACATTCAAATTCAAGTAATTCGAAATTGTATTTAATGAGTTTTTCTTTTTTTTCGTTTTTTTTCTAACCCAAGGAAATAGAACTGTTTCGAGATGTGGAAGGCATACATTATTAATTGGCAATATTTATGACGACAGGATAAAAATGAACAAAAGCTTATCCAAGAGAAAGATACATTTGGTCTCCAATTCAATTACTGGGGATTGCTACAGAATAATTCATTATGTCATATATAAATAAAGGAATTCTGATTCCTTTCTTTTGTTTTTTAATTCAATGAATAAACAAACACGAAATTTCAATCAATTCAACAAAATGAAATTTACAAAAAAGCTAGCTTTCTAATCTTATGCAAATTTGCAAATTGATTCTGTTTTGCAGTGAATAAATAGCCAATGAGTTACAGACATCATTAAAAGGACTTATTTAAAATTATCTTGAAGGCAAAAGAATTGTGGCTTAGGATGTCAGTCCCACAATATCATATTACTGAATACGTATTTCCAAAACTCAATACTATAATTCACAAGTTTTCATTAATTAACAATATTTAAAGCCTAAATATTGGGGTAAACAAAAATGATATTCCTTTAATTCATATGCTAAGCCTTATCTTAGTTTCATAATTGCTTTCGATCTCAATTTCAGCAGACGTTTTTGTTTTCTTTCAAAATTATTTATTACTTTGAAAAATATGTAAATAGAATCTCGAAATGATAATTAAAAGCGAAAGAAACACAAATGATCAGAGTTATCAATGTTTTTTGTTTGTATCATTTTTATCTTAGCAAAGCTGATTTTTATTGAAAGTATGGCTTCATTCAGTCTGCTACAAATTCGCATATACGGTTTCATTAGTACGTATTTGCATATTAATAAGAAAACTCAATAGCTTAGAAAGGAGAAATTTAAAATGCAAGGTTCTTTTTCTTTTTAAAAAACAAAACAAAAACAACAATCTAAGATTAATTTATTTATATTTCTTATTTGAACAGCCTTGCCTTTGCTGTGGATGATTATAATCCGATAAGGGTTATCAATAGTTTGAAGGAAAACGATTAAATTAAAAACATGCAGAAATTTCATTAGAAAACTAGAACTTTTTGCTAATTGTATTATTTGCAGTGGGCTCGTCTGTTCATTCTACTATCATGGCTTATCATGGTTTCTTTCATAATCAAATTTCAAAATATATTTACAGATTTCGATTTTTATTTTTTTAATTTGCGTGACGTCTTCCAAATTTTTCCACCTGTCGGAAGGTCATGAGGAGGTCAAAAGGGACAGTCCAAGCTTTGTATGAAAGGGAGATGATGGTATTTGCGGGGGGACGTTGCCCTCAACATTTAGCTAACCCACCCCCTCTCGTGAACTTGACTTTTTCCCCTACCTTGCAACTATTTTTTCTTGACTTGTTTTTTTTTTTTTTTTTTTTTTTTTTTTTTTTTTTT
>JAFIDM010009631.1:150224185-150243453 GCA_023159025.1 Thereuonema tuberculata
AAATGTTTATTGTAAATAGTTCTTGTTTGCGATTCTTTGAAAATAAAATAATAATTAAGAATTGGTAGTCCGAAGAAGAAAACCGCTACAGGTCTTCGAAACTTGTAACTTGTTTTATTTTCTTATTAAATCTGTTTCTAATGTTTTGTTCGGCCGCTTCCTATTTATTAGTTAATACATTCATTATCATTAAGATAATTAAGAAGTTGTTCTGCTTTTTTTAAGTTTAAATCAATAAAATATGAACTTGTTCGATAAAGAAACTGCTTTGCATTAAATTAAATTTTATATTAAGAAGTACTTAGACAAAATGTATGGTTTTACAAACTTTTTCACATTACACTTCTTCAGAATCAGTTATTTTTTTTTTCTACCCTACAAATATAGGGGAAAATGCTTTTCAAAAAAATAAATAAATAAAAAGAAAAGAATAATTAATCTAAAAGGCTGCTAATTACTTCAAAGCTTAGACTGAAGTCATTTTGAGAGCCACGGTTAGGTTTTCAATCTCACTGCAGTCTACATTTATCGTGGATCGTAATAGACACGTAACAGCTAAAATACTACAACACATATAAGTAATTAAGTAAATAATAATAAATTCAGTATAAATATATATATGTCAGATCGTTGCTAAAAGTATTATTAAACTTAATGCAAAATTATTTTTTTTTTCATTTCTAATAAATTTCACAACCGTTTTCTGAGTTGAATAATGAAAAAGAAAACTAACTTTTGAAATAGAGCGAAATACTGAGTCGTAAAACGTTGTAATTACAAAGTAAATGACGGCTGCCCAAAGCTTTTTCGCAGACCGCAATTTTAATCCCTCTTCTATAAAGAGACTGATTTAGCAACATTAATTTTAAAAACTATATTGTTACTCTGCATTTTGAAACTATAATTTTCATTTCCATTAAAATAATAAATAATAATAATAATAATTTACATACATTCCTTATGGATTCGTAGTGGCGCGCTTGTAATCAAATGACATGTTTAGTTTTGTTAAGCCCAATGTACATTAGCTCTATCAAATGTTCTGTATCTTGAAAATCCAAACCAATTTTGCGAAATATTTAGTAAAAGAATGTTTTGACTGTAATTGCAAAGCTTTCATTTATCGACTGCAACATCTAACCTCTGAGCACAGGTGTTGCAAAGGTGTTTTCATTAAATATTCAACATGTACATTGCATAGCGGCAAATTTTCGCTACTGACATTTTCAGTTATATGGCTTTCGTTTTAAAAGAGTTCTTTTTTTTTTTTATTGCGAGTTAATTGTATTTAATTAAAGCCTTTCCCGAGTAAATATATATTTCTTTTCTTCTTTTCGCATAATAATAATAAAATAAAATAAAAAAAAACACAATCAAGACATAAAATAAAAACAAAAATGAATTCATTGAAAATCTGTTTATTTATTTATTTATTTATTTATTTATTTATTTATTTATTTACTTATTTATTCGCTGTAAATTGTATTCCTATTTATTTTCATTCTACTTTGATAATATCACTAATATTAGTACCAACGTAACTAAAGCACTCAAATTTATTTTATTAGTCATCATCATAATGCCTTTCATCATAAATACTTTTTATGTATTTACGTATTTTTAAATACAATTAAAAAAAAAAACGGGGAAAAAAAGCAAATAGTCAATAAGAATTATAATTGGTTGTTTTTTTTTGTTTTTTTTTTTATTTTGTTTATTTATTTTTTTTTATTTATTTATGGGTTTTTTTTTTGCCTCTTAAAGTTACATATATATATCGACTGCAACATATATATATATATATATATATATGTATATATATATTTGTAAATAATCCTATTTTCGAAAGAAAACCTTGGATAAAATTCTTGATGAATCAGTTCCTTAAATTAAATATATCATTTTTTTCCAGTTAAAGTGAAAAATACGTTCTAAAATCGTTAACCAACTGCCCTAGAAATTATCCAAACCGTTCCTATTTGGTTTTTCTACCTTCACATTTGATGAGGAAATGTACTTTCCAACATCAAAAACAATGTGGGATGCAATGCATTTCATTGTATTTGACATGAGAAAATCTTTAAAGATCGTGGAATAAAGACTTTTATAAC
Source organism: Thereuonema tuberculata (assembly GCA_023159025.1). Lineage (NCBI taxonomy): Eukaryota > Metazoa > Arthropoda > Chilopoda > Scutigeromorpha > Scutigeridae > Thereuonema > Thereuonema tuberculata. Next base: position 150,226,297 of record JAFIDM010009631.1, read on the forward strand.
CAACATCAAGAATCATCTTCAGACCAACAGTCTGTTGGGTAAATTCCCAGTCTTTTAATAAATTTGCTCTTATTCTTATTAATCTTATTTCGATTCCATTTTAAATCAGCCTTCAAGTTTAATTATTTTTTGCAATTAATTTACATCCATAATTAATTATCGGAATTTACTGTTCATTTCCACAGTGAATGTCTTTCAGTAAAACATTTTGAAACAAAAATTACTAAAAAAACTCTTCGTTTGTCTTCCAGCGATTAAACTGAGAATTTCACAGACATTTAATATTATTCAAAGCATTTAAAATATCAACATATTGTACAATAGTATAAATAAAATCCTGCGCTTCATTTCAATACTAAAATTATAACCTAAATTTATAGTCAAATTCTACATTTATTTAGTAATGAGAATCCTAATACTTCAGTTGTCGAAAGTTTTAATTAATAGTAATATTTCTGAATAAAGAAAAATGCTTTAATTATAATATTTAACAAATACAGGCTCTGAAACTCAAGAATTTAAAATTCTCAAGTGCGATTCGTATTTTTGAAAAAAATTTTTTAGCCATCAATTTTAATTAGTTTCTAGATATTAGCAAATAAAAGTCTTTATCTCGAATCTGCTGAGAGGGGTATTTAAAGGAAAATACATACATAATTTACATCAACACAAGGTTCACATTTTTAAACCATGGAAAGTAATAATAATAAAAAAAGCTTTGAAATCTATAAAAATCTTACGCCTTAATGGAAGCCCGGCCATAACACACCTAGAACTGACGGAAACGCCAATAAATAAATAATAAAAAAAAAGTCACTTGACATTATAAAATGTACTTATCCAATACCTTTATATAAGTTATTAAAAAAAATGTATCATTGGGTTTTGTATATTTATTGTTATAATTTTACTATTTTTCAAAAAAATTCCTTTGACTAAAAGACCGTTTTTTTTTTTCTCTCTTTTTTCTTATTTTAGGTTAAAAGTAAGTGAATTCTAGATGTTGTCTGAAGTAGTTCCAGTAAAATCAGACGAAAGGAGGACAGGTTTTTGTTTTATTATTATTATTTTTTAAAGAGTATCTTCTGCATGTAATATAATTAAAATTTGATGTTAGTTTCCTGAATAATTAGATTTAGTTATTTGTTTTCTCTGAGTAGTTTATAGATTTATTTATTTATTCATCGTTTGATTTAATAAGTTAAATATAAATTTATTATCTAAGTTCTTTTGATAAATAAACTGAGGAGCTTTAATTGTTTTTCAATGGAAATCAACAAAACTAACTAGTTCCGACTATTTTTTATTTATTTATTATTATTTTTTTTTAATATTTTTTTGGGATATTTTTAGCTTTTTATTTAATAACTTATTTAACTATTAAAAAGCAGACAAAACTGATGACTTTTTTCAAAGTAGACTTGCAGACAAAATGAAAATCTGTATATTGTTTAATAACTAAATACATTCGGAAGAAAAAGATAGATACAAAAAGAATAATCTCAATAATAATAATAATTAAAAAAAGATATTAAAAAGCTCAGTATTACGAAAATACACTGTTGTTAATTAGGTATCGTCAAAGAAAAACAACTTTGATTGCTATGGTTAATACAGAGACAGATGAACTGTGGTTTATCCAATAATACAATTTCGTCGCCTTACGGGCCTTTCCAAAACAAACTTTTTGAAGAAACTTTTACTGGTGTAGAAAGTCGAGATTGCTTTGGAACTCAGTTGTGTTTCTAGTGTCGAGACAAGAATTAGTGTGAAAAAATTTCGTAGCCAATATTTTTTGTAATAAATTTTGTGAAAACAATTCATAGACAATATCACATCTTGTAAAAATGATTTTGCGAGCGCTCTACTATTCTAGCATTTATCATATAACCATTAACAAATTTTTTATTCCAAAATTTAACTTTGTGATATAGAATTAAAATTTAATTTTATTTATTCCTTGTCTTAAATACAAAGTTGTTTAAAACGAAATGTCCAAAATCGAGTTTTAAATTTTTTCTTAGTGTTTTTATCTTAAAAAAAAAGTTATATATCTTTTATAATACATTTTTTCATCAAAATTTTGTGATATTTCGTTTCTAGTTTTTTTTTTTTTTTTTTATTTCAAACATGAAAATTTTTCAGATAAGACTAACAACATTTGAAAAAATTCCGCTTTGGAAAAGATCTCTTATTGTTTAAATAAGGTTAACAAAATAAAAATTTTCGGAAAAAATATTTCAGTATACGATTCGGAACTTTGTATCAATAAAGTTTTGCAAAAAAGAAATACATAGTGAGTGAGGGATGGGGGAAGCCAGAAATGTTAAAGTAAACATTTTCAGATGATCTTTGATTCATTTTATTTTATCAGTAGATAAATTCCATTTTTTATTTTACTTTTTTTTTTTTTAATTTTTTGACTCTTAATTGCAGAAGTGATATCTTCAATATAGAACCAGATTTCAGCTTCGAAGGCGGAGTTGTATATCTCATTGGATACCGCACGCGCTGTAGATTCAAGTGCTGGGTTGGGGGGTGGGAAGGTGAAATAATAATCGGCGATATTCAACTGAGGAGGGGGAGGTATAAAAGTGGCGATGTAGGAAAAAAAAAAAAAATCGGCGCTGCCGAGGAAGAGGGGGGGAGGGTAATGGAAGAGGAGTCCCTCGCACTGACTTATGGGTGGGAGTGAGGTGGGGAATTGTGGGTAGAATAGAGATGGCCCCCAGAGAGTGGACACAGCAGCCAATGGGCAGGCGCGAGGGGGTGTTTCCCGCTATCCCCTCCCCCATCCCCGCTTCGCGACTGTGAGCCCGACCCGACGGTCTCACTGAACCCTGCGTGGGGGACACCACGAGCTGTACATACAAACACCCTCCCCAGAGGAAGTTATCGAGAAAATTTGTTTTTAATTTCCACGCTTTTTTTTTGTGTGCATTTCCAATCATTTGCGGAGAAAAAAATACACCTATCAGGTTGCGTAGGCGTTAGCAGGAAGCTTGAACAATTCCCTCTTCTAAAAAAAAAAAAAAAAAAAAAAAAAAGTCCCCAACGAGAAACAACTAGGAGATTTGGTAAGACGATGATGCTTGCCGCTTCTATATGGTCATCCAGCCGGGAAGCTCAATGAAAGGACATTCGCATCGGAAGAGGTAGGTGGCACGTTTTGAAAACGTAGTTTGCTGAGATTTCAGTTCATCGCTTTTCTAGTTGCAATCCCGCTGGAAGTGTTCTGGTACGGCGGCAGCATCAAGAGAGCGAGTGCTTACGTAACACCATCTCATGAGTTAGTTCGGCTCGCAAGTAATCTTCGCTCCGCACTCCAGATAAACTCCACTACTATTAAATACGAAATTGCTGTTATTAAAGTGATTCTCACAAGCAGTGGAATAGGATATTAATGTTCGCTTTTCTGTAGTACGCATATCAAGAGGGCAATATTAGCTATAAGCTAATACTAAAGTTTCGTTGAATGATAGATTTTTTTTTTCCTTGATTATGAATATAGGCCTATATAAATTTTCTTATAACTTTAGTAAGTAAAAATTTTGCATTTTAGTAATTAAAAGTATTGATTAGAGATTATTAATCAGGAGAAATAAAATGATTGATTTGCAGTTAATCCAAGATTTCTTTGCATATAAGGATTAAATATTTTGTTACTATTTAAAAAATAATAATTAAAAAAAAAGAAAAAAATTTAATAATGGAAAAAAGAAATAATGAAATTTTACATTGAAAATTGAAAATAAAATTGAATTTCACTCAATTGTAAATATTTAATATTTTGCTTTTAGGCAAAAAGCAAATCAAGTTTCTTCCTTTAATTGAATCAAATACAGTTGTAATTTCTTAAACAAATATTAATACTGTTCAACTCAATTTCCATACTTCAGGCTTAATGCAATATTCATAATGAACTGTTTTAAACATTAATGTCTTTTTTTCTTGGTTCATCCCCTTTGTCGTTTAACAAAACATCCACTAACTTCTTTCGCTATGGACTTCACAACATTTGCTACTTTTTCTTTAAGCATTTTTTTTTTTTTATCTACCAAAAAAAATGCGTTTCGTTCAGTCAACTTCCTTTTCGCGATTAGTAAATTAAGAAATAAATATTTTCTTCTTTTTTTTTTTCTTGTATTTATTTTTGTTTCAAATTATCCTCCTAAATTTATTTTTATTTATTTATTTATTTATTTATTATTATTATTATTATTATTATTATTATTATTGCTGGTGTTGTTATAGTTATTATTTTGCAGAAGCATTTTGAAACATTTAGTTTATTTTACAATAACAAAATCAAAACTCAGCATTTTGTTAAATTTAAAAACTTCGAACATCATATTTTAGGAATAATTTTTTTGAAATTTATCAGTCGCCATTTTTGTTTTCCCCCACCATAAGCAGACGAACTTTAACTCGGAAAAAGAAGATAAAATAAAGAATGCTAGGTTACAAAAGCAATTTCATTCAGTTACTCCTATTAAAAAAAAATACTGAAAATCAAGAATTTGAGATTTTTTTATGCAGTTAAATACGCTACCACTGTTAAACTCGGAATATCTGTATGAGTTGGTACATAGAAAGTACGCAGTTCTTGCAGCGGAAAGAAAATGTAAAACTAACTTTGAAAACTTTGTTGTTTTACGTGATTAGATATTTGAATCGTTAATGTTTGTCGATATTTCTTCTAAACTTTGTTTTTTTTTTTTTTGGGTTTTTTTTTTTTTTTTATTGTTGTATACTGACAAAAATTGGTTAAAGATTAAGCAGCATCCTTGGAATATCTAATTGATATTGATGAAAAACTCTAACAGCGATTTTTTTTTTGCAGATTCACTAAAAACATGAGCTTCACTGAATTAGTGGAAACTTAGTGTTATTACCATCTAGTAACCTGCATCCTTAAATTGTCTTTTTTGTTTGTCTCTGTTTAGAATATATGGGCTCAATGAAACAAAAAAACCGGAAAAAAGATATCCCCAGAAAATAATAAGAGGGGCAAAGTATAATTTGCATTCAAATTACTGCTATTGTTGAAAAACCTATTTGTATTACACGGATATTTCAATGGCGACAATTGCAGGAAGCACAAAAAACTTGATGACGTGGACAAAATGGGAGCGTAGCATTTCCCCATCCCTCATGTACCACGTCATTTACCGCTCTGTTTCTCAAATATACCATCGAATTAGAAATAAAAAAAAAAAAAATTGCTAAGACTTTTTTTTTTTTAATTGTGATTTCCAAATTAATTCTTTTGAGTGTTGTAAAATTTTGAGTTTCAGTATGTTGGTAATATCAAGTAGGTCTTACAATATTCTTCCTAAAAATTTCCAAATACCACTTTGACCTTTCTTTCCGCTGTTGAAAGAGAGTTTTCATATTTATAAGGTGAAACTTATTTTCATTAAATTCTGCTAGGAAAAACATTCTCCCTAAAATTACCATTAAATTTGTTAAAATAATCAACGAATTTTTAACGAATATTTCTTAAATTACCATTTAAAATATCTATTTCAACTAGATAAGACAATTTTGGATTTTTCCAACTTTTTTTTTAGTTTTAATTTTGAGAGCAATCTTTAAATAACATATAAATGTTATTGAAATTATTCTGAAACTGAAAGGATAGAGCAGAGCACTTGCTAAACGAACTGCTTCATTCATTATAAAAAAAAAAAGTGTTCGTGATTTTAAACAAAAATTGATCGTTCTTCTACGTTTATTTGTTAAATATTCTATATTAATGGTTTACTTCATACATATAAGCCTTGATATAAGTTATAAGGAAAATTAACTTTTGAAGTAAATACTCAGCTTTTGGCGAACTCTATTTTTTCTAAAAGTACTTGTTTCGTGCTAAATTTCTTACTAACTGTGCTTTGATGATATTGTTATCGGTAACTATAATTATTGGAGAAATATATTTTCATTTGCAAGAGATGTATTCTGTTGATGTTATTAAAAAAATGTCAGAGGTTGCAAAGTAAGTCACTTAAATACGGTGAGAATTTAAAACAGCACAAAATAACATATCTACTTATGGTTCCCAATGTTGGGCCGTCCCGCAATTCACTGCAAACTTTCCCGCTTTTCGTCGTAAGTTGTTACAAGCGTTAAGTACCTATGTTGAGATAGTTCCTATCTTACTGTTGAAAACTTGTTTACTGAATTAAGTTGTAACATTAAAGCTTTACTTCGAAAATAGTTTAGCGTTATTTACAATTTGTTTTACTAATTTTAAAAAGATACAGAAATAAAAAGAGAATATTTGTAGAGTTTTGTTAACTGTTTTAAGTTTTGCCTTGGGAAATAGTTTAATTCTCATTTGCTATTTATTTGTATTTCATTTGGAAATGCTGACAACACTATCTAAGATTCGAAAATTCATATTGCTTTTAGAATTCTGACCGCCTAAAAAAAAGATGGAAATTGCGAAGTCGTGTCTAGTTACGTTGCCATTTATTGGGTTTAGAAATTTTCGCCTTTTAATGTAATTACAACATTACAGAATAGGCTAACTATATTAAATTAGATCTTAAGAAGCATTGGACAGATTGAACCGTTTTTATCGATTTTCACTGTTATTTAATGCTTTAAAATATGCTGCATCGCTTTTAATTTTTACGAAAGATTATTAAAAGCTATTTCTAAAGAGACATTAAAAAAAAAAAAAAAAAGTGATAATAAACATATTCGCAAACACAAAAATAAATATACTATTAATTACTATTAATTACTATTAATTACCTTTATAAATAGAATACTTAGTTCTTTAGTCCTTAATTCTTTTAAAAATGACTTGTCTGAGTCTTTTTTATATTTGTGTATTGTTTCTAAACTAAATATTTACAAACTATGATTTCATCAAAATCGATCTGTGGCCGTATTTCATGTGCGTTCCTTCCACGATATTTAGATTAGTCTTATCTTGCAGTTGAATCAGCAGTGTGTTATGGCGATGCTGTTGGTAAATGTAACCTATCACTCCTTCCTATTCCGTGTAATATTTCCGATATTGCTTCTCACTAAATAGGAGGTCTAATTAGCCATTGATTACTGAGTACCCCCTTCCTACCACGGACCCTCCCTCCCATTTCTTTCTTGATGGAAGCGTCCCAGTTGGACCACCGTTACACAACAAGCGTTGGTGTCCCCCCTTTGGTCCATTGTTGTGGTAGAAACTGTCCGACCTCTTAATAGACTCACCCTTGGATCCCCTAGACTGGTTCCAATTCACATCAAAAGGTGTCATTAAAACAGCACCCTTGTTTACCTCACCACAACCACTGCAAAACAACTTAAGAACTTTTCCATATTTGCTTTTTGTGAAGCGGGAAAAAAAAAAATTAGTCTGAATAGGTATAGTGAAGATCAACTGCAGATTGTTTATAAACAGAAGTATATTTACATCTTTTATAGCTGATTTGCTGAATTGCATAAAACGAAGATTTTCGCTATGTTCCTTGAAGACATTAAAATCAAGATAAAAGCAAAACATTGCAAAGTTTGTAATGTGATCAAAAGTACCTTAAAAATCTTTGAATTTATAAATACATTTTCTCAATTATGATTTTTTTAGTAGGTTTAAAATAATATCTTAAACTTAACAATCGTAAGCTCGAAATAACTGATGGCTTATTTCGGTATTTTGGATTTAGTTCGGTCTTAATTTTTCTTCAAAAACATATTTTTGATCACTATGTTATTACTAGCTCAGACATTTCAACTTTCCGGTTGAAAGTTTATCTTTGTGAATTAATGTAGTTAGCATTTTGTTTCGTTTCTATATTCCAAATGATTGATTCAATACTGAAAATCTATTTAATAATTAAGGAAATATTGGAAAAGCTTAAATTTTTCGATTGTTTGTTCCTGAAAATTCTGAGAATAAGTGTTGAATTTAGTCGAAAATGTTAATTTATACAATTATTTTCTATTTTATTTATTAACAACAGAATGAACTTTAGTCACAACCATCAGAGTGTTAAATTATTTACATATCCCAACTACAACTGCCTAATTAATAAACTAAACAAATTATATTATGAAATATATTAAAAATTGTATAGGAAGTGATATTAAATAATTTCGCGAAAAAGTGAATTTATTACCTCAAAGAATTGAAAGAGGAAATTTTATAATAATCTTCTTTCTAATTGTCGAGGATAAGCTTCAAAGCGTATTAAAGTTGACTCGTTAGTTTCTTTATTTTGATATCACATAAACCTTTCCGAATTGATTTTTACAATGTAATTTTAATTCATAATAAGTATGTAGGCCTATCTGACTATTCTATGACTGTGATGTTTAAAAAAAAAAATGGATGCTCAAATTGTTAGTGTTAGATTTTTTCTATTGAAATTGAGTTCCTGTTGAATTGTTACGAAGTTGGACCCTAGATAAGAAGTATGAGATAGAGGGAAAGTGTACACTATTTAGTTGAAAATTAAGCCTATTACAGAATATTTCGGATAAAAATTCACATGGATCTTTAATATATGGTAAACCCAGCCACGCCTAATCTTTTTTGTTATTGTGATCTCAGAACTTTATGGTAGAAGATTAAACCATATAAAAAATATCATTTTATTTATCAACTGACATAGAGAAAGCGAGATACAACAAACATCTTGCATGAGACAAAGTGAATCCACCTGAAAAATTCAATATTCACTTGTGATGAGTTTCTCATCTGCATGTTACTCAAGCTGTGTACACATGAATATCGCTTCGCCGATCATACTCAATGTACCTTAAAAGATAATAACATTACGTGTCCATTTTCTTTCCTATATCAATTGCGAGTTTCTGGTTTTTCATTTCTTTATGATGTAGCCTAAAAGTTTCTCCAAATTTCCAGCAATCAATTGCTATTGAATTACTTTTATATTATTTTTAAAATGTATTTAAAAGAACAATCTTAATTTGCTTAATTTACAATTAATTTAAAGTTTAGATTAATTCTTAATTTGAATTGTTTTATTTTTTATTATAATAATTAATAAAATTTTCTATAACATTAATAAGATTGACATTTAATTAAAAAATTTAAATGATGGTCACACATTTTCAAGATTAAATAAAATACTAGAATAGACTAATTCTTTGCCTAATAAAAATGGATATTTTACTTCTTTGTTACTAATTAAAGAAAATAACTTAACAAACAATAAAAAGTTAATCCGCTCAAAACAGTAATGAAATACGTCTTTAGTTTAGAAAAATTACGTAAACATAAATAGTTTTACCTTACCAGAAATGTTAACGTTGTGCGATTACATAATACTATTCTACTTCATGTTACTACTGTTAAGAGAAATTTTGAATTTTTATTTTAGTTTTAGTTTAATTTATATTAAGAATTTATGTGTATACTGTACATGTATATTTTGAAATATGTTGGATTTACAATTATTGAATATTCACTTAAAAACGTAAAAATTAATTTATAAACTAAATTTAATAACTTATTTTTAACTGAATACTTGTAATTATTTTGTAGAAAAATACTTTTGATTCCATTTAATTTTATTAATTATTTAAAGCGGATAGACTTTCAAAAACAAACATTTCCAAAAAAAAAAAAAAGAAAAGTTTATAATCTCTAAGAAGATATTGAACCTTGATTCCTAAATTGAACTTTCTTAGCAGTCAAGTTCACGTCTTTTCAAGTTCAAAGTTGAGGGTGGGCTTACTTTTTTTTTTTTTAACGATTAGGTACCGATTAAAAACAGTGGGGGAAAAAAATGCAGCCCTTAGTGGATTATAGATAATGTTCATCTACTCTCCTTAACAACCAAACTTTGAAATTATCTCGACTTAATGGTCTTAAATTTTCTAATCTAGCCTGGTTTCAAAAAAAAAAAGAAAAAGAAAAACATTATCTTAAAAGACGAAAGGAACCTTTAATAAGTTGGAAAAAAAAAAAAAAAAATGTTTTTGTTTTTTATTGTTATTATTATTTAGAAGAGAAAGGAAAAAAGCTTAAATCTGTGATTACTGTATAAAAATTGCTGTAAAAATTTAATTGTGTTTTTTTAATTACGTAATTCTTAAAATCTCTAAAATGACTTTTCTTTAAGTCGTAATATTATTTAAAGTTACTTTGCAAAAGTTTTGTCAGCGAGTTAGTAGAAATTAGATTTGGTTTAACAAAAGTATTGTTACTTCGCTTTTGATCAGACTTAATATCTTTAAAACTTTAGTTGGAGAATCTTAAAATACGAAATGGAAAAGTTGTGAAAGTACTAGTGAAAGAAAGAAAAAAGGAGAAGGTTAAGAATACATAGGACATTCTCCCGACATGAAATTCTCCCACATTTATTATTATATTTATTAATTCCATGTAAACTGGATACTTTCTAACGTACGGTATCTGAAAATTACGTTTGATGAGCACCGAAAACTCTTTTAAGTTCTCTTTAAGTTCTGCAGATACAGATTAGAAATTTTTCTTTTTATTATCATTCCTGTTTCTTAATTAATCAGCTGAACGTTTTTATTGAAGAGCAGTTGACAATTAATAGATTGTTAGATTATTACAAATGAAATTTGAAATATAGAAACAAGGAAAAGAAAAAGAGAAAAAGTACAGCTATTACACTCATGCGTACAATGGACGGTACTAACAGAAGGAAGCTAAAGGAATTAAAATAAAAAAGCCTTGATTAGCAATATCAAAAAGTTGCTTTTTGATATCAACAAAGTAACATGAAATTTTATCAAAATGCGAAGGAGGACATAGGTGGATTGCAAAACAGACAGGTAATAGCTTGGTCAAACAAGTCAGATATTGCACAACTAAAACCATTTGCAAGAGCTACTTAAAACCTGTCCAAGTATCAGAACATACGAAATCCTTCAATGATTATTGAAGAATTGAAGAGCTTTCATAAATCAATCATTATCGTGTGACAGCAGTTATCTGAAAGCTATCTTACAGATACACCAGACCAAATGATCTTTATATATATATAGTTTAGTTAATATATTCAGACGCTAAATATCCTGCATCCTGCATACTCAAACGAATGGTATCTGGCAATCATGATTATTAATACAGGCATCAGAATCAAATAAGCCACCAGATATTATATCCATTCTGATATTTCTTGAGTTCGCCTATCAAAGTTTGATCGTCTTGTAGTTGTCATTTCATGACATCAAGCCTCAAAAGTTTATCTGGAATCAGACGATTTTGGATAAATTAGATATTGAAAAATATATTAGACTTAAAAAAAAAAAAACATAATATTTTGTATGCAATCGTTACATTAACAGTCTTAAAATTGATAACAACAAAAGAAAAAAATTCAAATATTGTATCTAGAAAGTCATTATTACCCTTGAAAAGAAGTATAACCAAAAATTCGGGACAAAAATTATTATAAAAAAAGAACATTAAGCGTCTTCGTAATAAATTGTTCTACATATTAAAAGTTTTATTATAAAGTTTGTACAATTGTTCCAATTTTTGGCAATTGAACAATAAAAGTGATGGTTAAATCTACTAGTTATATTGTGTATCTTTAGTATCCGTAAGGGTGTAGATAAAGAGCACCACATGTTGGCTGTGACTGTAATGTAAATTTTCATCATTTTGTTCAAGTTAAATTTGTAAAATCATCTTCGGTAATATCTAAAAAATGATTGTTTTGTATTAGCTCGATGTAACGACAAAAACCAACCAAAAAAAAAGTAGACATGAGAATGACTTTTTCTATTTCAAGATTTCCTCTGATCATTTTCTCCTATATTTGTAGACTGGCTCACATGCTCCGAAACTGAGGTGGGGGTTGATCAGGGAACACAACGGAAACAGATTCTGATACAAAAAAAGAAACGACGGCACCCGCCATTTGGCCCCAAGATGCCCTTCTCAATGGACATGACTTTTTTTTTTCCCCCTCTCCATCTGTCCAACACCCACCCTCTGCCCTTTGACACTTTTCCCTCCCTACCCCCTTGTGCAGAGAAGTTGAAGTCGTCTCCTGTCTGTCTTCGTCAAGCCTTTGCTTCCTCTGTAGGTGATTGACAAGAATTTATTGTTCTCTGACTTACCATCAATGCTAGTTCGTTATTACTGAAGAGTTTAATATGCTGAAATCCTTCCCGATTTCGGAAAGGGGACAAGAATATTTAAATGAAGTTTTTTTTTTTTGAATGAAGTTTTAAAACTAGGGTACTGCGCCTTCTGCTCGCTTGGCTGTGACAACCGACATTTAAGATATTAGTTAATATTTTGATATGATTTAATTAAAAGCTTAAGTTTATGTTAGATTTACTTAAACTTACTACTGTCGTTTTTTTTTTTCCATCCAATTAAATTTAAACATTTTAGCTGCTTAGTCCTTTTATATATTTATAAATACTGTATATACAATTAATCTAAGTCAGGAAAATTAATGTGTCCTATTTAGTCGCTTAAAAGATAAGCAGATATCTATTATTGGTGCGTACAATTAACTTCAGATTTCTGTGGGCCATTGTTAGATGACAAACAATGACATTGATACGTGCTTTCTTTCTATTAGGTCACCTTAATTACGATAGTGTTAATTAAAGTTATGTTATTTAAACCAGGAAATAAATATGTATCAGTGCCAACATTAGACACTTAACAATAGTCTAAAGAAATATAAGATGGAACATATGTTATAGAAACAATGCAATAACAATGTTTTATTGCATCATTTACCTTGCTGCAGTAAGGATATTATGTTCTATATTGTTAAAAAGTAGAAAGTGTTCAAATTGACAACAATGGTGAGACCAAAATTGATGTTCAAAATTGACTTATACCCAAGTATAAATTTAATTAACGGAAGAAATTGTTTTTGGCTTGTCATTTCAAATTCTTTTTTACAGGATATTGTTGGGAGAAAACAATGAACACCAGCTGCTAACTGTTGAACTATTACATCCATTCCTTTTACTGAAGAGAAGCTTAAATTTATTTATTTATTAACTTTTAAAGTTATTATCTTAATTTTTGATAAAAATTCTATTTTGTATCGTGTATTATCGGAAATTGTATTTTAAGGATACAAAAAATATTTTTAAAAAGCATTAACAGTCATTTACGTCATTTCAAATTATCTAAGGATTCAGAAAACATTCTGAAAAATAAGTGAAATTTATTGAAGATTAGGAAAACTGCTGAAGTAAATATTCGATTCTCTCTCCCTTCCCATATTTCTTTTTCCTATACTCCAAGAAATAGTCACAAAAATTCAATATATAAATAAATACTAGAATCATTAACTAAATTAAGAAACTTCAAGAAAAATGAAATTATCATGATGCATTCATAAATTCCTTTTATTAATTTTAAGCAAAATTTTAAGTATATTAGCATAAATTCGGAGAATAGGATTGTCGAGACGTTACCATCAAAGTACAAAACCACTTGATTAATTTAGCCCCTCCAATTATTACGCTGAGATCTTGGATCATTCTTGTGTATTGATATCTTCGTGTTATCTAATCAACATATCCATTACTGTCCAAAAAGTAAATCACAATCAAGTTATTTATCCACATTTTTGTGTTTTTCAGTAAATCTTCAAGAAATAGTCACAATTTCTTTTTCTTTCTAAAGTCAGTTTAAAATTTGCTGAGATTATTATTAGATTCCCAATTGAATAAGAGGTTTTCATCTATTTGTTTAACGAAATAATGACTCCTCTTGATCGATATTCGTGATTAGATAGAAGGAATAATTTAAATCATTATTAGTTAACTATCCATCATACTGTTAGACACATTATCTCATTATTAGCTTTATTAAGATACTTCAAATGGACAGTAGTGTTCCCGGGATTTTCTGCAAACAACTTTCTATAGTCAGCAAGTCAACTTTACAGCATTATTACATCTCTAATAATAGGTAAATGACGACGATTCACTTATTACGACATGAATTTACTTAATTATCTAATAAGTTTTTACATATAAAATAGGCTTTTTTTAAGTCATAAACTTGCATAACAATAAAAAAAAGACTCCAAAGTGAGTTTCATATGTATTATTAAAAAGTTAACAATGCTCTGAAGTTGACTTGTCACCGACTATAGAAGTAGGAGACAATAGAACGAGTAGGGAACGTCTCTCTCCCGTGGAAAAAAAAAATGGGTTGTGTATCGAATTTGAGCACGTGGCGGGTAACACCAGCTCGGTTTTAAGACTATTATTGTATTTTTTTTTTTAAATCGGGGACTTAATTCATGCTTATTCTTTACCAGTATATGTATAAAATCACTTATAAATATTAACTCTTGATATAGAATTACAGCTAGGGTTGTAATAAAAATCTGCATGCACTTCGAGGGAAGGCACCCTCACAGCGAACTAAAATACAGTAAGTAAATAAAAAAAAAACACCGCTCGCATTCCATTGAGCTCTAAAAACCTCTAGGACTATTCAAAGAGAAAGCAAGATAAGACAAATGGATATAGCTCTGAAAAGCCAACTTTCGTTTTAATTATAAGTGGAAAAAAAAAAGTCCGTTTAATGTTCAAATCAGGATGAAACAATATTGTCCTAATTGTGTAGAAAAAGTAATCAAAATTATATTAATGTGACATCAATGGCGTGTAAAGGTAGAGATATTAATAACCATTTAAAAAAAAATATAGTGAATCATAATGATTCATTTTGTTTCAGAAAGCGTTTTCCATAAAGCAAATCCAAATATCCATAGATAGATGTTTATAATTTGAATGAGGTCTTAAATCTGAGTCTTAACCTTAAATTCGATCGTATATTAAGATGCTAATTTGTTATAGATTCTCGCCGTTCTTTACTCAATCTTCAATTCAGGTTATATTAAGATCATTCATTGTCAATGATTTAATGTCAGATTGTCCCATCAGAAATTTTCCAATTTATATATTTTTCTGTTGAATGAAAGATGATAGGGAATGTTTTTGAGAACCTACTAAATATGTAAATATTGATTTACATATATTGTTGCTCTATAGTTTGGTTTCATATCTGATAAGTTTTAAAAACATTTTAATTCAATACGCATAATTTCTATTTTGAAAACAAAAGAACTTACAGAATAAAATCCTATAATGAACATTATATTATGAATAGAAGCTGTATAAATAAAATTAGGCCAGGGAATTTATTTCCAATGTTTTTAAATGTATATACAATACAAAACTAGATCAACATGAATGTATGACATCTGTTAATATATGAATCAAATCTTTCCAGGAATTTTTAAGTTTATATTCCTTGACTTCAATGTCATTTTTACTTTGATGGTTTGGCAGTTTCTTTGGGCGAAGCTAAATTTCTTCATGAAATGATATTTTGTTTTTATTTTTTAATAAAAAAAGTAACTGACAGAAATATTTTAATTGCTTCAATCAAATTTGAATTGTAAAAGAAAACACTGTTCCCGTTTAATATAAACTAAATTACATATGTATTTAAAACAAATATCGCTCTGAACCATTCTGTTACAATCGACTAAAGTAGCAATACGGTATCGAAAAGTAGTAGCCATTAAAGTCAATGGACTTTCACGCATGCGCAAATGGCTTTTACTCCGAAGGTATAATAAATGCAGTCAAATCCATGCAAAGGAGGGAGTTTGTTTTCTTTGAAACTCCCTAAATTGAGAATCCTTTTCTTACTCTATAAGCGTGTAGTAACCGATGTACAAAGCAATTAAAAGAAAGAAGATAAAGATTAAAAAAAAATATATATATATTTGGTTAAACAGAAGGAAAAAAATATGTATATACGGTATTTGTTTTTTCATTTTTTGAAGCTCTTGCATTCAGAGAAAATTGTATAACATAACATGTGAAACTAAGAACTGTAGAGCCTTGGAGTTACTACTCCTTTTGCTGTCTATCTTATTTTGCGAGTTTCAAATTATATGCACATTTAAATATGACATCTTGTTTGCAATTATGTTCCAAAATTTGAAGTTAGGCGCTTGCGTGCAAAATTCGCCAGGGAACATGAACCGATTGGTTACCAAATGAAGATTCGTATTTACATATTTAAATTTAATTCCAAATTTATTAATGTACGAACTTCGAGGTTTAATTAGCATACAATTAAATGTTTATATATATATATATATATATATATATATTTTCTTATATGTATACAGTATATGTGTCATTCTTATATGTAATAGGACAACACTAATTTTCAGAGAAACTAAAAGCAGTAAATCCTGAAATAAAGATCAAAGTTTTTGTTGTTGTTTTTTTTATTTTGTTTTTTAAAAAAAAAACTTGAAAACATTAAAAGGGATGTAGATTACACGTACGTAGATTATCAGAATCGACTGAACGAAGTAAAAAAGTGCAATCGATTTGTTTTACTACTGCTATAAGAATTATAAGACTATATGATTCATTAATGTTCTTAAATTAATTATCTTTAAATTTTAATATTAATTAAAAGCAATCAAATTGGTTGTTCTAATCATAGCATAAGATATATTAATAAAAATAATTTTGAAAATGCTTTTAAAAAGTGTCACCATTTTTTGGACTGTTAAATAAAAACGTAAATTTTTCATCATTCAATTTATTTATTTTTTTAATATGAGTTATTGTAATAAAATGAGCTTTATTTGTTTCAGTTTTGTTCACTTTTCCGTTCACTGCCCTAAAATTTAATTGCTTCCAAAAAAGTATTTATCAGACCTACCAATCGAGACTTACAACGTCCTTTGTTTTAAGTAAATAACTATCTATAAGCATATTTTGGATAAGTATCAGTAAAATCCACTTGACTTAAAGATCACTTTTTTTTTACTCCAGAGTCGCGAAACAGATGTTGCCTTTATTCGAATAATTGTAGGATTTCAGAATGTAATTGCTTTATCATAAATAAGATGTTGTTTTTACAAGTGACCTAATACTGCCTTCTAAACAATTCTATTAGTTACGAAAAGCGTGTATCTTTCAAAAGATGTATTGCAAACAATGGCAAATAGTAGTGATAAAACAGTGATTATTGATGAATAACGTGATAAAAACAGTGATCAATGAATGCTTTAATAATAAGCTATAAAATAGAGCTTTTATGTGTTACTTTTTTAAACAGCATCTGTTTCTTGTATTTTTATAAAGACCTCGACAAAAAAAAAAAAAAAAAAAAAAAAA
>JAFIDM010009631.1:150243553-150342171 GCA_023159025.1 Thereuonema tuberculata
TTTTTTATAGGTCATATATGTATTATTTTTTTGCTGACGATGTTTTTTTAAATTCGCCTCTTCATTTATTTTTTTAAAAAAAAAAACAAATACATCAATACTGCCGCAATTTCCTTTAGCATTAAATGTTAAATTTACAAACCAAAGAGAGAAAAAAATCTTTTTCTATTCTCAAAATGCTTTCAACCGTATGGAGTTCATGGAAAACAACTTGAAGCCAATTTAGTTTTAATTATTATTTTTAAAATACTTTCATAGAAAAGTTAATGATTGGAAGTGTCTCTCAAATATTCAGTTTGTCTCTCAAAAATTGTCAAAAAAGTCATAATTCATTACTTTTTTATAAGGTTGCATAATTAAATTCAAGAAATTAATAATAACTTTAACATCAGTTATTTGCGTAGGAATTAACAAAAGAAAACATTCCAGGAACGATTAATTATATTGTTGCCTTGAAATACTTGAAAACTCAATGTTAAATAAAAGAAAACAAATACTTTTAATATCAATTGATGATCATTGTTGTGAAGTCACTGATCGCCTATTGTTAGATTAAGCGGATTTTGACCATAATTGACCTACAAAATCAGTGCCGGATTCGTACGTAACGAACATTGGTCACAGTATCTCGGCCGCTCCCTCCAACTTGTTTGTCTTGATAACAAGCAAGACGAATGGAACACCATAACTTAGTTATGACGAGATGTTACTCATAAATAAGATTAAGAATTTAATACTTTTCTCAATTCAGATTATTAAATCAATCTGTCTAGCATACAGAACTAACTAACTAATAATAATAATAGTAATATCTCTTTTTTTTAATTAAGATTTTTAAAATCGAAATTTTTTTTAAGTATTTTTTTTTTTTTTTTAACCTATGTTTAAAATTTACAAAGGGGTTGGTAAATAAAAATAAATAACTTATTTTCTACCTCTAAAAAAGAAAAATTGTTATTTTGCTTGAAACTAAGATTTCATTTTTATTTTTTTCTCATTTTCAAAAGAAAAATTGATACTTTCTAATTTGAGCAAAAATATTGATATTTACATTTCAGTACGATTATGTTTGGATTGAGTTAATTCAATTGATATTAAATTACGAAAATAAGTTTTTTTACGAAAGCGATGATTTTTTTTTTCATTGAAATCTTAAATTTAGCATTATTTTTCCTTAAATTTTAAATGTATTTGTACTAGTTTGATTAAAAAAAATTATTATTACCAGAGTGATGCAGTTACTTCGAAACTGGAAAAAGGGGAACCTTTCAATTCTACCCTGTTAAAAAAAATGGGGGAAAAGTGGCAGGAATAAGGGGTGGGGGTGGGATCTACCTTGAAACCGTCCCTTGTGCTTTCGATTTCACCCGACCAACCCCCTTCAACAAAGAAAAAAAAAGAATTTTTCCAATGCTTCTCTTTTGTAATGTCGCACTGCCTTAGGTTGTTTTTTGGACGATATCTATTCTTCGTAACCTCCCCTCCTTCTCTTTACTCTCTCTCTCTCCCCTTTCTCCTATATGTAGGAAAAACAGGAAACGCTCTCCTTGCTTCCCTGGCAACTATCCGAATGTTGAGATTAAGGTACACTTACAAGCAGAGCCGGGTTACACCAAGACCCTTACTTACCATTCATCCACTTTTATCCTTACATCGGAACTCTTACCTTCCATTTTTTTAACCCTATAAAGCTATATGCCTCTTAATTTAGGTATCTTTCAAGGATTAGTGATCCGTTTCGAAGATAGAAACAGTGAGTTTTGAGAAAATAACCCGATATTGTATGAAATAAGGCAAAGAACTGTAACCGTAGACATCGTTTGTGACATTGCTTAATTCTTCTGTAAAATCATCAAAATCAATTGGAAGAATGACGTCATACGACACTTTTAGCATCTTCAAAACACCCAGAAACGAAAACAGAAACAAATTACTTATAAATTTCGCTTAGCCTGCACTAAATTTGAATCGGATTATTCGCTTTAATGAATAAATCTATATATAGTACATTTCACCCGACGTTTGCCTAAGCTTTTTTTTTTTTTATGGAAGATATTCATTAACTAATCAAATAATCCTTTATCTTGCTATAAATTCAATCAGAGTTGGAAAGTAGTGAATAATAATTGCAGCCGTTCAGTGAATTATCTCGGAATCTTTCCGGATTGTTTTCGTTGGAAATATTTGGGGGGAGGGGGGACTTATTAATTTTGATGAATCAATCCTAAGAGATTACCGTCAGTAATTAGGAGAAATCTTCAAATTCGTTGAATCCTGTTCCCAAAAGCATGTGCACAGTAATTGGATTTTTTTTTTTTCCAATTTTAGCAGCATCATATAAAATATCTTCCACTCTCCTTTTTTTTTTCTTGCCAAAAGCAAATTAGAAGACCTGCAAAGTTTGTTTCTAAAATACATTATCAAAATTTATTACAATATGATAAAATATATTGAAGAAGTCCAAACTTGATCAGCAGAATGGTATCCGAGAAGAAACTGTTGAACGAGATTGCCATTAGTTTTGCAATTAGTTCCAACCAAAATAAATAAGACAGTTGGAATACTTTTTATTAAAAAGTCGATGACCAGTTGGAATATTGAATTCTACTAATTTTCTGATAGGAATTGTTTTTAGAGGTTATCAATAAAGAAACAAGGAACTAAGGATAACAAACAACCCTTATTTTGATATAATGGTTTCCTGTAAGATTTCTTAAAAACTATAGTTAGAGCTTAACGGTACAAACGTTTCAATTGCAACATCTTTACTCAGCATTTTATTTATTGTTCGTTACTTATGTTCTGGTCCTATAATAAAAACGAAAACTATATTTGCATTAGTTTTTGTAAAATATCTAATGAAGCTATCAATGTATTTTAAATGAAGTACAACATACATTCCAATGAAATGTATATATAGCTCAAATGAATCATTTATCATTTCATTACTTAGACATTTTTTAAGTTTTGAAAAATTTGATTTTTTTTTTTCACTTCTAATTTTCAGTTAAGTCCTACATTCGTAAAAACAATTTAACTTTAATTTAAACTTCCTTTAAAAGTAATTAAGAAATACTGCCGCAGTTTACAAGGTTTTTATCATGTCTTTTAATCTTTTATTTTGAAAAAAATTAACGTCTAATATACGTAGCTTACAAAGCTATTAAAAAAAGTACTCCTGTACATGTCTTGTTTTCTATTTTCTTCATTTATCATTACATGATCGTTACTAAAAGTAAATAAATCTCAATTTCAGTGATTTGAGAATCCGGTTAACTAACTAATCGATACAGAGAGGATAGCTAGTTGTATTTATTTCAAATTTATTTTAACTCGTGATAATAATTTAAGAAAATCAATAGATACTTTTTAACTCATTTCATTGTACAAGAAGATTGTAATGTGTACAGTTTTAACTGAAAATAAATTTTATAAGGATCTATAAAAATTTGTATTCAAATAAGTAAAAAAAACAACAACTTTTTTAATAATGACTGTATCATTGACCTTATTATCTAGTAATTTATGTCAATATCGAATTGTTCTATCTTTTTATTTATCGTCAAAAGTAATGGTTATTTGTCCATTATTCTCCTCCTTCTCTTCCTTCATTATTTGTCTCTCAGAAAAAGATTAATGTAATAATTCTAATGAGCAATTACTATTTCTATTAGAAACACTAGAAATATGTTTTACATTCAGCATTAGCAAATTATTCTTGATGAGACAGTTAAAAAAACAGAACTGTTTGTACTGTTTCCCCTGCTGTCAATTTTTCTACCAGTTGGCTACCTCTTTTCAGGCAGAAATTGTAGAAGATGAGGGTTCTGTTACATTTACCTGTGCATCCATCCACCTGGGGAAAGAAGGTTAACCTACACCCCCAACCCTGACCTTGTTTACGTCTCGTAACATTGAAAGCCGCAGACACCCGAACCCTTATCCCAACCCGCTCAACTTATCAAGGCCTTCTTACGCCACTGACCATTGTACGCCTAATGGCTGTTGTGAAGAAATTCACAAACAATGAAAGAAATGTGGGTCACAGTACAACATTTATATAACTAAAGTCATTCAAAATAAGAATACTAATTAGTAAAAGATAAAAGTTACTAGTATTATTCACGTAATAGAGTTTATGGAATATATCTAAAAGGCTTCAGTACTAGTGGGAGAATCAAAAAAGAAAAAAAGAAAATTAGTGTTATTAGCGCTGGTACCATATTCAATAAATTATTCAAATTTTATTACAATGCTGTAATACAGTGAAGTCAAATAATACGCCTTCTTTTTTATCTATATTAACATCATTTCAGTTCGTAATAATAAAACTTAAAGAGAATATTTTAAAAGAACATTATCTTTAATTGTTTTTAATTGCAGTAAAAATTATCCTTTACCTGTTCAGACTAACCTACTAGTTAAGGATGGGAATAGAGCGCGTTGACGCCATTGTGAAAAATGTGACGCTAGTGTAAATGATCTGACGTAATGATGAGGACTAAGAGTGGTTGAATGATGGAAGAGAAATTTCAAGGGAACTCCTTCACAGAGCAATTCATCCACCACAATAACGGTTGATCTCAATGAGGTTAAATCGATGTCTCATCCATCAGGTCAAAGGCGCGCTTCATTCTGAATTAGAATTAACAAAGCTATTTATTTAGGATTTCGTTATTTACTTAAAATTTCCATTTTTTTATGAATTAATGGAAAGATATCTTTTTATTTTTAATTACTAAACAATTCCTTTAAATTTTTCTTAAATAAAAAACTGGGGAAAAAAATAATGGTGAAAATTCAAAGTAAAAATAGTCTAATTTAGCGAATAGTTTTGATACATTGCTTTAAAAGACCAAAACTAAACTTATTAAAATTCTTAAGACTATCGACTTCACGAATGCTTAATAAAGATACAATAAGATACCTTTAAGATAACGAAGCAAAATATCGAAATAATAATTAATGTAATATTTATTTATAGCAATAACTAATATATAATTGTAAAGAAAAGTTTTCGTTTTAAGATGCTACTGTGTTTTTCTGGTAAAACTGTAACAGAAATATTCATTTGAAAAACAATCGACCAATTTAAATTGTTTGTTAAAAATCATTAGATCAGAATGCAATCTAACAATGTAGATATAAGTCAACTCGTTCTGAAATTATTTATAATGAACTATAAATAAGAGAAGAATGAAAGTCCAAAAGTTCAGAAAATTGAAAGAAATAATCACTTAATAGCATCAAATGAATGAATGTATGAATGAAGTGATATTTCATTTTTCTTGAAAGCTGTATAAAGATTGAATAATATAATGAGATATTACATAATTTCTGTTCATTTTGTGATCAAATTCAATTCCAATAATGTTCTCTTCATTTACTGTAGAATTTAGCTTTTGCACCAACTTCTCGTAGAATCTCCATAGATCCGTTAGTTTCGCAAATCCTTTGTCAGAAAACTTTTTACTACTCTTTCTTTTTCCAGTTGGAATATGGAACCAAATCCATCCATTTTTAAGCCATTCGTTCAATAATAAAAAGAAAGTCTGGTTTTTGTGGGTTTTTTTTCACTTTCTTCTCTTTTTCCCCTCCCGTTCTTTTAACCACCCCCTTTTTTCCCCAACCCCTCAGTGAAAAGGTTGTGGACGCATGGAGCGTCCACTGGTCGTCCAGTCGAAGGGGCCTTTGTATTTTTTAACCCCCTGCTTTTTACCCCTCTTTCTCTGTCAGCCCGACTTGACTGTGGAAGCAGACGCTTACGTTAAATATTATCATTATTTTATTCATAAAACTCAAAATTATATTATGAAATTGAATCATGAAATTGTTATCATTTTTTACAAAATTAATAAAACTCTTTAAAATTTTCTTCTCGCCAAGTTTAAGATTGGAAAAAAAAAATACAGTTAAACCTTTATTATAAATATATGTACATATCCATGTGGTTAATATTACAAGCTGAACTCAAACGAAAAGCGTAATAAAATATGACACTTGAATCTATGTAGTTGTCAGTTGTTGGAAATCAAATGCAAATTTTAGCCAAAATCTGATAACGCTCGGTTCTTACAGCAGAATGACTTTCATTCATGTCGTAAATGCTGTTGGCTATAATTCATTCATAAGAAGTAAGTAGGTCAACCGGCGAATTTCTCATTCATTCGTATACTTGATATAAAGATTCAAATAATGAATAATGAATATGAGTGAGCAAAAGGTATAAATCAGAAAGTCAGAAAATGTACATACGACCTGAAATTTGAGAAGCGTTCCCAATAGATTTACGGCAACTAAGCAAACGTGGAATACGGAAGCCATTATAGAAAGAAAGAAAAAAAAAAAAAGAGGTTGATGCTATTAAGACGAATCTAAATGTTTCTTGGGGAAAAAAACATAAACGCAAAATGTATTTGATGATGATCATTTGAAATTTCGTTTGTTTCAAAAAAACAAAAACAATGACTGAAGTTAATAAATGTTTTCTCAGGAGATTCTTATTAATAGATTTTTAAAAATTTACTAAACAGAAAAAAAAAAAAAAAATATTTGCCCTTCAGTGTAGATTATCTTTCTACTGTTATAATCCTTTAAGGACTTATTAATATTAAAAAAAATGTGATAGAACAATTATTTTCCCGATTACCAATAAAAATTCAGGAAGTAAGGCTTAGCATTAATAATGTTCAATGTTTGTACATATTCTGTCATTCACCAAAAAAATATTACCAAAGAAAATTACTTAGGATTAATATTTAAACAAAAAGTATTCACTAATTCAGTCAAGTTTCTAGTACAGTAGTAGCCTTAACTGACCAAAACCACTGAAATAATAGTTTTCTTGTGAAATTTTCAATTAGTGTAGAGTTTTCTATTAGGGTACAGATGAGTTATCGTGAGTTAGTTTAAAACGAAGACAACTTAAATGCATATTTGTTGATTTTAGATTTTATCCGTACCTTATGCAATTCTATATATCGACTGTAAAATGTAGATTGGATTCTTTTCATTCGCATACTTCCTTTTTGCTAAACTGAGTAATGGTAGTATGGTATAAGTATATAAAATCTTAATTAAATTTTTAATTGGCCTTTTCGTCGTTGCATCTTTTTTGTGTAACCTTTCATTTTGATATTCATCTTAATAAAGTTTTGATTTATTCAAAGAGATTTTTTATTAAGTAATAAGGAAATTCAGTAAATTTATCGTATTACATAATGACTACTGTGAGTAATAATATCGGTGAATTGAAATATCCATTGATTATATTTATAATCCTTTTTCAGAGATTATCATTAAGATTTGTTGTTATTTTTAATTATATTTGGTGTTTGTGTCTTTTTTTTTTGAGTTTCGTCTAGTTGGCACATGCCATTGTTAATAGAGGTAAGGAAAGAAGTTCTGTGGAACCGTTTGATTTTCTTTTAGGCTGGCATCGAAATGTCAATATCGATGAGTGATCGTTTGGTCTGTCACGTGGACCTCCTCCCCTCCTTCATCCTTTCGTCCATTTGGGCTGTTCCGTCCACCTGATGATTCTCTCTTTTTCCCCCGCCCCTTTTTTCTGCGGGATGGACGGTCCAAGAGGGAGATTAAAGGGAGATGGTTACGTGGTTAGGCATAACCCCTCAGTCGTCAACCCTTAACCCCTCGCCATCTGGACCGAAGGGGGAAAGGTTCACTTCCCTTGCCGCACCTCCCCTCACCCACCTCCTTCCCAACATCTCTGTAATGGAATCTATACGGCTTTTGGGCCTCTTTTGAAAAAAAGAAGGGATCCCTCCGCTATTGAAAGTAGTTCTACCACTTCACTCTGAATGACATCCGTATTTAACAATAGACCAAACATCCAAATATATTCATATCAATAATGGTGAAGTGGAACGAGTGAAATATCGATCTTACGGGCTTATACGATCTTTAGGAATTTTTATAACGTTGAATCTTGAAGGAAAATAACGTTTAGCATAGCTTAAGCAATTAAAAATTAATATTATTATTATTCTTTTGTTTGCTAGCATTGAATTCCTAAATGTATGTTTGGTATATTATCAAAGTGCATACTAATGGTGTTAAGTTTTAATATAATTTCATTAAGTTTCTTTTATGTGAAGCAAATGAAAGCTTTTCCAAACTTTTCCAGCAGGAACCGGTTTTTTTGCAGTAAATTTTCTTACGTCCCACCTCACATAGAGAAACAGAAAAGGCCAATTCCCATAATCATTAGTATCTTACTACAGTATTATTGCCCAATATTGTAAAATTATTATTATTAATACTTAATATAATTTTTAACAAATATAATTTTTTGTAGGATGGCATTTTAAGTTAAATTATATTCAATTCCAATATCTAGACTATTTACTTTGACTATTTTTGGTTTTGGTTTTGCAGTTGGCTAGAAATAATCGGTTGATAGATCAAGGATAAATCCAATATTTGCATCTAATATCAAATAGTCTAAATTATTTTAGTAAGTAATATTACTTGATTGTGGCTAAACGTGTGGTGTACATCAGAAATTGTAATTAATTTGATAAGAATTAGATTTAGGCGTAAAAATTACCTAGCCTAACTTCTTTACCTGGAGCTTTTTGGAAATTGAATGATGACTTGCATATCAAGACAAGATTGATAGCCATGAAAGCAGTTTGCTGTTCCGTGATGACGTCATAACAAACCCTTTTAATGACTTCGTTCTGCACTTTTTACCTTAAAGAACTTGTTAATTGGCTTCAACATTGGATTCAATAGTCATTAAATTAGTTTTATAACTAAATATTTTTGAAAATTTTATGTACAAAGAAAAAAAAAATACGAAGTCGTAATTAAATAAAAAAAGGGTTAAGTAAACAAACAAAATTTTACAGTCGGTGCTTAAATATTTTTTTTTTCCTCGCTCTCTCTCTCTCGTTCTGCTTCAAATATTTCATGTCATCCATCTTTTTTTTTATTAACCTCTGAATAATAATTACACTTGTAATCTTAATATATAAAATTTAAACATTTTCTAAATAAAAACTACGATAACAATTCAAGAGATTTTTTTTTTCGAATTTTTTTAGAAAGGTTGGCATTGGAGTTGTTTTTCCGAAATCTTACCCTACCCCCACCCTTCAGCGAACCCCTACTTCTTGTGCTGGTCCACGGTCCCTGGGAAAAACGCGGCATTGGAGACCGGGGTCAGAGGTCACGAGGTCGGGTCAGGGGTCACTCCTTTCATGTCACAAACCTTGACAAACACTGGCGTAACCGGACGGACGGACGGGCAGGGAAGGATAGAAAGGAAAACCCCTCAATTTTAACTGTCCCACTTCTATCCTTTCCATCCCTCCAAGGATTTTGGGTTGTTTTTCCAAATACCGATATGGTCTACTAGAAAAAGGAGGAGGGTAGGTGTTTGACAAGGATATTACATTGCTACTCTCTGAAAATAGATAAAGAATACATGAAACATTGTGGAAAAGCAGATTTGACCAAAACCACGCTTTTTTTTAAACTAAATTCTGGAAAGACTAGAAAAGAAAAATTATTCTCTTCAATTGTGTGTCTTTTTCTTATTATTAAATCAGTTAATGGAAATTCTAAACCCGATAAGTTTAATTTGCTAAATTAATAATAAAACCAAAAGAATGAAAGAGTATCTGAATGTCATCTACATTATTACTTTTAAAAATTATGATGTCGTAGTATAATCTAATAGTTGAGGACTCAGATGAAAGGCTTAGATCTGACCTTGATCTTGTTAGGACATTAAAATCAGACTGTAGCAAATGACAGAAACTTACAAAAAAATTATTCTGGGCCATCTCCTATGCAGTCAATATAGCCTAATATAGCCATTATTTGCCTAAAGTATGCTCGATAATGTTGCTTGAGTTCATGACACTCCCATTTTGCTTGTCAAGTGAACCATACAGTACCTTTAAATAAATCTGAAATTACTAAATTATTAACTGTATTTCGTTTCTGTTACATCGATTTAATAATGAATAATATTATTAAAAAAATCTTTTATGTCGGAGATAAAACAGAAAGTTCTGTGGATTTAGAAATAATGAGACAAGTAGCATATTAAAGAAATTGAGACAGTTTGTTACAATATAATATTGAACTTCTTCAACTGGAATTATTTGAAGAGTTTTTACCTTCTTCTTTATTTATTAACGTCATTTTTATTCTGTAAGTAGATGAGATTTCAGAAAAGGAAACCTTTTATTATTTCTATCCCATTACTATTCAGATCCTCAGTTCGGAAATCTACTTTGTTGTTAAAAGGTTTTATTTTAAATAGCGCCAGTAATTAATCAGTTGATTGTTATTTAAATAAAAAAAATAATATCTGTCCTGTTGTAGCTTCCAATCAAATTTTAGAAAAACCCTTTTTTTTTTATTTTTATTTGATTTATATTATTGAAGGAAGTTTTACAGAATTTTACAAAAAAAGAGTCATTTAGGGAAGAGCTTAAAATATAAAACCAGAGATCAGAAGCAATAAACTGACAACGGATAATAAAATAAAATAAAATAAATAATGTTTCAACTTTATTAGCACTTTTATTGTAACCCCGTTTGCGTTTTGCATTTTTTTATTTTTTTTATTTTAAGCATAAGTTATTAGTCAATAGAAAAAGTATAGGCTATTAAATTAATTTTTAAATGAAGTATTATATAAATAATTCTTGAAAATTGATTAGTGAAGAGATAAAAGAATAAGATCGACATTTTAGTTTATAAAATACCAAAGCTCATAAAAACAAAATATTTATGAAAATCAATAACTTTCAATTCCTAAGCTTTCAGTGTTTTGATCCCAACACAGTTTACAGCCTTGAGAGATTAAATGTAGGCCATTGACCCATTGTTATTTTCATGGTCTTTTCAGCGATGCATAATTTCGAATCTCAGTTTAAGCATAGCTTAATATCATTTAAAACATTTTTGTCCGATTAAATCCTATCTTTCCATCAGGTTAATAGCATAATCATAGGCTGTTATTAGAATTTTGTGTCGTAAATTTAATAATATAAATATTCATTTCAAGAATAATAACACATTTACTAAATTTTTTACGAAATTTAAGTTGTTGTTTATTTCAGTTCTTTTAAAATTCTTGTTGGTTTTATTTGCGAATCAAAACTATTGAAGGAAATCATGTCACTAGTGCCTTTCCTAATCTTCAGCTCCCTCCCTTGTTTACGTTCTTCCTGGTTCCGTTATTCAGTTCTATCCCACTGCGTTCATCCCATAACCCGTTAGCTTCACCTGTAACCTCCTCCCCCACTGCCCCTTCCCAAAATAGACGTTTCGCTCCGGGGGAGGGCTTAAAAGGGTTGCTTGCTCACTTGAGACCTTCCCTTCTTCTCACTTGGTCACCTCCACAATAGAGAAAATTGAAAACAACAGAAGCGATGGAAGGCAATACTACTTCACTAAGTTCACAAAGACCGGACAACTTTTTTTTGCTCAAGTATTAATTTCACTTGAAACATCTCCAGATATCTATTTCTTACTTCTTCTTTTTTTTTTTTTTTTTCTGCAGCTTTTTATAGACTCATTAGCACATAATATAATGAACAAAACAATATAAAAGATTAATTGAAAAGGAAAAATAAAGCACAACAGAGGAAAACCCAAAGCACAAACAAGAAATATTAATCAATTAAATATTGTAAAATTGTTGTAATAAATAGTTATATAGTTCTACTTAATAACTTTATTAATGAAAGTTAAATGTTGCTTGATCTGATTAAGCGATATATTGATTGAAATTGAAACATAAAGAAATGTAAATTCCATAGTAAAAGAAATTGCAATCAAGAATTTCTTCAACAGCTTAACTAGTATATTAATTTATTTGTAAATTTCTTTATTATTTAAAAAAAAATAGTTTTTCTTAAGTGCATGTCGTAAAATAAGTTAATTATCATTTTAATAATAACAATCTACTACAATTTATCTTTTTTGTCTGCCTGTCTACTTGAAAGTCAGTTGGCTCTTCAATAAATGCAAAATGTAATTAATCGTTATTTTTAAGAAGTGATTTGTTTTTGTTTTTTTTGTTTTTTTTTTAACTTATGTATTGTAAATTGCTATTCCATCTTACTGTTACTTCTTTTAGTGTTATTAGTTATTGTTAGAAAAGTTGCTGAAATTTATCAAAAATATCCGAATTCTTTTAAGAAAAAAAGAAATTTTATTTTCGGAATTCAAAAGCAAAATTAATTTGTTGTAATTTATTTGAAATTAATATTAAAAAAAATAGCATAATGAATAAAATGACAGAAGGCCTTATCTATTTATTGAATATCTGTAGTCGTTCATTAAAAGCATTGCCCTTAACATGAAATTGTTGATATATATAGTAGTAATTATTGATATGCGTCAGTCGTACTCTCTTTAATTTATGCCAATTAATACACAAATGAATTCAGAAAATGCTTTTGAGTGGAGATTTATGTCAAATCTGAGCAAAGTTTAAGGAAAATGAAAGGCGATGTCTCATGGTTTGTATTGTGGTCAAATGATATTTTTTTTACTATATTTCAGAAATAATAACATAATCAAAAAATATGCTAATAATTTGAAAGTACACTTGGCTAAAAACATTAAAAAAATAAAAATTAAGTTGTTTATTGCATTACAGTATGTTAAAAAAGTCAACACTACACGAAACAATTGGCTTTTAAAATTAAATATGAAAAAATAGTTAAACTGATAATATTCCCGAGTTTTCTTGCTGAGAGCCTTTTTAACTTTTCTGTCAGAAGAAACTTCATTAAGAAAATAAATTTGTTGTTTATTAGTTAATATTTCTGATTTTAAAAATATTGATTTGACCCCATTTTTAATCTTTGTATTGTTATCCCATTGTTTAAACTTGAATTTATTTATTTATTTATTTATTTATTTATTTATTTATTATTGCTATTTTTTAAAATTTGATCAGGAAAATTTTTGAAAATTATACATGTTCTGCGGATTTTTATTTTAACATAATTATGTTATGTTAGCTTTCAGTTCTTCACTTGTTTTCCCTTTTATTAAAAATTAATTTAATCTCATTTAGTCCAAAAGGATTATTTACATTATACGTCAAACCAAGCAAATAAAAGATATTAGTTTTCATTAAAAAATAAAATAACTTAAACTTCCTCATATATTGAAAGCAAGTGTAAATAATTCAAATCTACACGAAATGAATTGGTTTTTCTACACTTTCATGACTTCTTTGACATTCCTCAAAAACCAAACATTTTTTCCTAAGACTTGAAGGATTTACTTAGCAGGAACACAGAAAATCTTGAGTGAATTTCAAAATGAAAAAGATTACTTTCATCGACATAAGTGAATTTTTGTTTTATTTGTTTGTTTGTTTAAATTTTCATTTATATTTGATTAATCAAAATGTACTTTTTTGAAACTATCAGAATTATAACAAATTGAGAATTGTATGATTATGCATTACAGTCTTAAATAGCGTACAGACCCTTTCTATGGAATCAGTTCTGAGATTCAAAAATTTTGATTAATACAAAATGAATTGAATAAGAAACTAACAAGACTACAAACTTCTTTTACATATGAAATCAATAATTGCCGAATTCTTCTGATATAATATAGCCTATTTGTAATAGTAGATATTTAATTCCATGATTCTTTGGAATTTAATATGACAAAGGTAAGTTTTTAAAAGCATAAATACAGAAAAAAAAAAAAGAAAAAAAAAAAAGCAGACTTTGCAACATGTGACTTTACAATAAACATATAAATGAGTTAACTTTATATTAGAATAAATGTACTCATTATTTTAATACAATAGAATATCATTCAATGATTTTTCTGATTATGAGAAGGAATAGACAATGACAGACAATGAATTTCCTTTATCAGCTTTCACGTAAGATTAATTATATATCCAAAACATTATTAAATCTATACTTTTAATAAAACACTAATGTATATGAAAATTAATATACATTCAAATGTAGCTGAAAAGTATAAATGGGCTTTAATGATTTAAATTATTGGCATAATTTGATAATTTAAATTATTAAAAAAGATGACAAGTAATTGAATTCAGTAATATCATTTTTTTTTAATATGTTGATCATGCACATTAATAAAGAATTTTCCGAATGAAGTAAAAGTAGACATTAATTAAAACTTTACTTTTACTTCATTACAACATAGGAATCAATATAATATCATGGTTTGTTTTTAAGAATTTCAAAAGAAAAAAAATATTTCATTTTAAGATTTATTTTTATTCCTTTGAATTAATTCTTTATAAAGCCATATTGAAGAGATACTTCATCAGTATACCTTGGGCTACATTTCTATTTTTTTTATTTTAGTTTGGTTTCTTTAAGAAGCACACACAAGTTATGGAGCACATAAAAGCTCTATATTGAAAACTCGTGTTTAAAGTCAGGGTATCTTTTCGAATACAGAAATTGTAGCCACAATAAGAGGTCAGCTGATATTCAGCAATTCCAACTTAAATGTGTTGTGTCCATTGGACGCTATTTTTTTTTTTTTTTTTTAAATTTAAAAAAAAAAAAAAAAAAAAAAATTAGCCTTGCAACTTTGGCAACATATTTTCTATCTTAGTTATACTCCATAGATTTGCCGTCGGTCATGCCTAATCAAATAAATATCATCATGCACATTTGATCATGCTGTCAAATCAATAAAACATGGGTATCATGTGTTCATATTCGAAATCTTGAATTTATCATGCTATCATAAGTCTTCTCAGTCGGTTTCGATTGGTGATATGATAATTACTTTTGCCATAGGTCTCTTATAAAAGGAGAGATTATCAAATTTCTGTAACTAATAAACATAACTCAAAATTTGTATTTACCATATTTTTAAGCAGTGTTAGTGAAATCAATCTTTTATTTATTATTATTAGATTTCAATAAAATTTATACAAAATCTAAATTGTACTGATTTTTGTTTTTGAAATGTCGAATATCAGCCATTCCAAAAACAGAAACAGTATTTCAAGGTATTTTCGCAATAGTACAAATCTACTATTGACATGATTTACATAATAATAAATATATAATTCATGCCCAAAATACGTAGTTCTTTGGTTGTTTGAAACAATTTATTAATTTTATAAGAGAATCACTTCTCGGTTCATTCTTTGGTAAAATCTTTGTAATAAATTTCAGTTCGATTTTAATAATGCTAAAAGAATTAGTTTGTTTCCTGAATAACAGTAAAGTTTACACTTTTTAGTTAATTTTACTGTTATTCAAAGGTCACATAATCTCATTACGTGCACCTTTCCTTATGTTTGTTTGTTTTTTTTAAATCTGCTGAATAGTCTGAATATATCTTCTTTCAGCAAATTAAAAACATACAAATATTATAAGTGAAATATTAGTTTGAGTAATAGAAACATTACATTTAAAGAGATATTTAGTGGAAAATATATAATATTTGTCATTTGGAAATATAGCTAACACAATTTTATCCTTTTTTTACAAATCAAAGAGAAATGATGAAATTTTTTTACTGAAAAATTTTACATTTCATTGCTGTTTTCTATCTCATATGATATTGTAAAAAATTGTAGTAAAAATCATGTAATTTAAAATGTGTTGAAATTGGGTAAGTAGTGATATATTGTTATTTTAGTTATTTTTTTCTTTTATAATGTTGGAGCCTGGTATTTGTGTGTATATATGCCTATTGTATGTTTTTAAGGGCAGTGTGACACATTACATGTTTGAAGCAATTATTTTAAAAAAATAATTAATTGCACTGTCAATAATTTCTTTCATTCTTTAATGCTTTGTGCTTCTCAAAAAGAATCTAGTTTAGAAAATAGCACTGCTTCCAAATAACATTCCAGTGATAAAAAAAAAAGAAAATATTTTTGAATGTTTTCTATTTAAATGTAAAGAATTCGTTTAGATGCCTTAGTTTTGTTAAATAAACCTGTTGAACATAACGTAAAGGCCTATTTGTGTTGCTTTTATTTAATTACAAAGCTTTAAAAAAATCTTATTATTAGGATATTAAAGAATTATTCTGATAATAATAATATTAATAATCCGTTATTTATAGATTGGATAATCCATTGTTTTATAGAGTCTAATTTCGTAATAATTATTATATTTTTATAATATTCATTCTTTAAATTTCACTTCCGTATTCCGTGTTTGACCTCATTTTAATCAATACAAAGAATTGTTTTTAGTAATTACAAAGAAATTAATGTTAATATCATAAAATGTTCTTTCATATAAAATATCCAAATATCTAAAATGTTTTCAGTTTAAAATAGATGATGCAGAAAGTATTAAAACTTATTTCCAATAATTTTGAGAATTACAACTAAGTATGTTTAAATAACTAGAAAATATTTCTTGGATAGAGCGTAGAAACTATAAAATTGAACAACTGAATTTTAACTATAAATATTCGAACGGCAATTCGAATATTTGTCTTGCATGAAACGAAACCTACAAAACAAAACCCTTCCCAAGTGACAAATAGCAATCCGACCATAAAAGTGTTGTTTGAAACCCGTTATCTCCCGGTTTATTTTTGGCAACAGAAATCAACAACAACAACTCTATCTTCCCCCTACCACAGGGGTTCCAAACCCCTTTTTGTCTGCAAGGGAAACGCTCACGGGAAAAGATGTAATAATATGGGGCTATTCCTGTTCCCACAGTAATACAGTTAGGCCTATTGCCTATTGCCCTCATTCGACTTGGCACAGGACAGAATGACCTTGGCGACATTGAATTGCGACCGAAGGAATGTAAGTTGACATTTCTTAAGACATTTGCGACGTTTAGCTCCTCCTATTGATCAAAGGCTAAAGCTATTGCTTCTTTTCCGTAAATGTTTCCTTCCTAAAGGGAAGTTATTGCTGATGCATTTTTTTTCCCTCCATCATTGCTAATTACTGGAAACCAGTTCTATAAAACTGCCTACGGGCAAGATTGTTATTTAATTCGATGTGTCATCTATACTTTTGAATACCTTAAACTAGTACCGAGATTGAAAGATTCTTCCGTAACATAATTCTTAAACTCGCGCTTGTAAGAAACATTCTATTTAACTTTCTGTAGTATCTTCTGGCCAAACAACAATAATTATTTTTTATTTTTTTTAATGAAAAGGAGATGTAAAAATGGGAAGTTTTTACAGTATGCTTCAACAGGTTCAATAAGAAAAAGACAGTAACTGGTCATTGCTTTTGTTAATAAGCTTTGTCTCAATAGGAAAGCAAGTGTTCTAAAAACTAGAATTCTTGTTAAGTCTGAAGCTACAACATATCCGTAAAGTTTTTCAAATTAATGAATGCTAATTATCCATTTATATCCAGCCAAATCCTGAAGTTCTATAACATATATGTCAGTCTCTTTCTTAATCTTAAATTTAAATCTTCACAAGAAACTAAAAATTCGAAATATTCATTGATAAGAAAATGATTGTTTAGTAAAAAAAAGGTTTGACTGAAGTTTAGCAGCAATTCTTACTATTTAAAAAATAAAAAAAAGTGAAGTGAGAATGGGAAAGGGGCGGTCTGTAACGATTTTTGAACTTTATCTGAATATTCTGGAGTACGTGACAATTTTAAATTTCAGTAAACTGAGCAATCATTAGTAAAATTTAAAATATACCTGCTAAAAGTCTTGATAATATACTTAATTTTCTATACTGCGCATAGTTAAGCATTAAATGGAATTTAAAGTTTGCATAAGATTTTTAGTTTGATTTGATTATTAAGCTTTTGTTGTTTAGCAAAGATTTGCAAGAAAATTGCATAATTCAGTGAACTTTCATAAATTAAGAATATAAACAATCATTGTCTAATACTTTCGATATGATCCTCGTATTATCCTTTATATAAATATTCTTTTTTATAGTTACTACTTCTTCAAGTAAAAAAAAAGTTAGTTTCAAGTAAACTCGAAATATCTTTCGAAATGCTTCTGTTTTCTGTAGCCTGCTCTAGGATGTAATATTCTTTTCATCAAGTCAGCATTATTCGAGGACATACGATTCACTTTCCATCTACAATAATATGATGATGTATTGTGGATACAATATCATACCATATGAAATCATCACAAGAGTTATATTCCATATCTAAGTATATTCCAAATCAACATAATCTTCTGTAGCTGTTTTAATCACACTGCAAAATATCATTTAACATTGTAAATAAGAGCTGTAATCACAAACTGTAATATGAAACTCTTCAGAATACGTACTGATCATGCCACTGATTTTTTGGATTTAAAAGATAATGATCTGCAAAACTTAATGCTCCTTTCAAAAGATAAAGAATTATTCTGGTAATTCAATAAAATTTGAAGGGGTATTCTGTATTCATTTGTTTCTAATTTCCCCCTTTGTTATTGAATAATGTCCAGCTCTAGTCACTAGTTTTTTATGCAGCTTCTTCCGTTGCTTTAGAAGTTGTATTAAGATGAATCTAAGTTCAATTCCGTGATATGGATTGGAAACTTATAGAGGTAATTAAGTAGGCTATAACATGGTTGTATTCACAATTGGGTTTGTTAGTGTTTCCTGTTATTTCTAAAATTTTCTCAATCTGTAGCCTACTTATTTAAGTTACTTTCTTAGAATTTGGAAATCTTTCTTAATGATTCTTAATTGATTTTAAATATTGTCTGTATTCTCTACATCATAAGCTGCGATTACTTTCTGACTTAGAACTGAGTCCTCAAGAAAACTGATGTCTTGAAGACAACTGATCTTCTGTTCCATCTTGTTAGTCACAGGTAAAACATCAGAGTTTCAGTAAAAATCTAAAATCCAGCCGTCTGACAAATGAGGGGAGGAAGGTGAATTTTAAAACTCAATTCAGTTATAAGCGCTGTGGTAAAGGGGGAGCCACCATCTGCCCTTTGTCCACCCACTAACAATGACCAATCAAAATTTTTGGTACCTCTATGTGGAATCTTACGCTTGTCTCCTACCTTACTCTCCAACCCCACTCTGAGGGTTCTTTACAACCCCCAACCCCCACCGAAGTTTATACTTTCCCCTCAAATGCAATTTTTCACACTAGAACTCGAAAGAATCTAAAAACAAAAAAGTAGAAAATCAAAAGGAAGATCTCCTAAGGTTTTCCATTTGATATAAGAAAGACACTCCTAAAATTCAATATAAATCATCGTTCATTGTAATCACTTCGTTGAAGCCTTGTTCAAATTTTTTTAACTACAATAACAAAAGTCATTAAATGATGAAATTATCCTTCCATCAGAGGTCTGATGAAAGCCCCTATAAGAGAGATTGAAAGTCACTCTTTTTAATGTTTTAAAGTTTTTAACTTTTTAAATAGAGGTATGTTTTACTCTTTCTACGATTGTTCTTCCAATTTTAAATTTTAAATTCTATACTCGGAGTTTCCAAAATTTCAAAGTCTTGAAACTTTCGAAAACTAAGCCTGTGATGGAATTGGTAATAAGATAAAGAGTTTATTGAAGAATATAAATTATTAATGACAAAGAAGTCCCGTAAAATTAACTCGTAAAATGTGATATGATAAGGTTTTATTTTGATTCTTTTCTTTTTTTTTTTTAATATTAGAAATAGCTCATTCAAATTTCTTAAATTGAATTTTAAGACTTTATCTTATATCAAAATAAAGATTATTTTAGAACAGTCGTATTATGTGTAATTCACAAGAATAATATGAAACTTCGAATTTTTTGTATTGGAAAACTCAGTTGAGTCAATAATATGCGGACAGTTGGTAATATCACGTCTACTGTAAACATTTTGACATTTCTGTCAAAAAGATGGAGAAAAGTCACCTTAATGCATGCTTTTTTGGAAATGTCAAAACTTATCTGTTATTTTTTTCCACATAGAAAAGAATTCGAGGGAACATTCAAGAACAGGTTGACAATTCTTTGAATAAAAAAAAAAAAATAGTAAACTTAATGATAGCGTCTTCTGACTAGCGTATTGATGACATCCGATCAAATTCTTTTTTTTTTTTTCATTCTAAATAAATGGAGACAGGTTTCCAATTTCTTTAGTTAGACTGTAATTCAGAACCTGATTTCTTTGAGGTTTCTTCTTTCAAAGACAAGTGATACCCTTCCGGTTTTGTTTTTTTGTTATTTTTTGTTTTTTTACATAAAATGAAAAGAAACAATCTTTCTTTATCTCCAACTTTGTTTTGATTTCATTCAACTTTCTTTATTCTTCAAGATTCTTTCTTTATTTATTTTTTATAATTTTATTTTCAGATTCCCAAATCCTATAGTTTTTTATTATTTTTATCTAGAGTAGTTTGATCTCTGAAATTTTTGAAATTTAAATGGAAGATTTTGTTTTATCATTATTTTTTTTTTCTGATCTAATACAATATAAATTAAATCTAATCGGAAAGTGAATTAAAATAAAATAAGATATCCTAAATAATATGAAACATAATAAGAAAAACAAGAAAAAAGAGTGGGAAATCCCATTTATTACACAGATTATAAAAAAAGCTGAGAGACATGAATTCTCATTACGATCGAAAATTCTTCAAAACAATAACGAGAGAGTTATTTTAAATAAGGAAATACGGATTGTCAGAAATAAATTGATAGTAAGTAGTACTCTTTATTCTTAGCGTAAATTCTCAGCAAGAATTCTGTTAGGAAAAATGATTTTATTTTACACTTGGCTTTTTATCTATTTTTTTTTTAAAAGAAAAATTGAAATAATAAATGCTCATTTTGGAGTTTTGGGGTCTATATATATATTCCCAATATTCCAAAATGAGTCTTTTTTATTATTATTTTTATCAAATAATAGGTAAAACAAAGCAACAACATTTAAAACAATTTGACTTTCTTGAAGTAAGGCGTATATACACAGAGATAGAAAACAATTAAAGTTTTGTATATTAGATTAAAAGATTCTAAAAGGCTGAAAGATTTAGTGCAAGAATTTCTTAGTTGCATCGTTGATTAAAAATCGATGTAAATTCGGTTTTGGTTATCGCGTTGATTTCACTCAGGTTTAAAGAGTCAGTGTGGCTGTTGGACTAAACAGGTTAAATGACAATTGTATGTACTGCTATTAAAGTGTTTAATTTCATTATTTCAAAGAATATCCAGGTATTTTATTGATTAATTGAACGTTTTAGTTAAAATATGTTATTTCACAACAACGATGAAATTCAGGAAAAAATTAGTTTTATTGAATTAATAGAGTAAGAAATTTCCTAATAACCTCTTTGAAACATTTCTTTTCCTATAGTTACTAAATACAATATTCCTGTTAGACCTATGGCTGACCTTCTTCAGGTATCTTAACCTACTACAAATTCGTTAAATTTGAAACTTAAATAATTACTTAGATAACATCATATGCCTATCTTGTGTACTTTCATATCATGTATTGTATATAATTACAATTGTGAAGAGGTTATGAAGGTACACAGTTAGACATGTGATGTTATCTAAGTAATTATTTAAGTTTCAAATTAAACGAATTTGTAGTAGATTAAGATACCTGAAGAAGGTGAGCCATTGGTCTAACAGAAATATTGTATTTAGTAACCATAGAAAAAGAAATTATTTAAATAGAGTAAGTGGTTCGTAGTCACTGATTTTTCGGTGATACGTCGTTGCCATGGATTGAGGTTGCTCACAAGACATAATAATAATAGTAATAATAATAATAATAAAATCTTGTACATCTTGAGAGATCCTTTAACTAACTTGACTTTGTCGATACTCGATGGATCAAAAACAGACCTGGGAGATCTTGTCTTCTTAAATAATATCCAATTTTAGGAAATGAGTACAGTAATTATTTTTAAAAACTCAGGAAAAAAAACAAAAACAAAGCTCTTAGGATAACTCAGTGTGCAGTGTAATCAGCATTTATATAGAATCTAAACATAATTTTTATTATTTTATTTGTTATTATATAATGGATAGCAGGATGAATTGTTAATTCGTTCTACATATTAACTATTATAGATTCTGTAATTTCTCTGAGTAATCGAATAAACAAGAAAACCTTAAGATACGAAACAATGCATTAATTGCTTACATTAAATGAAGTTGTTCATTTTATCCAATGGATTGCAAGTTAAATGTATAAATTAGTTTGATTACAGATTTTAGATACAGCATTCGATTACTTTAGAAAATACCTATATATCTTTGAAATGATGATGCACACTTTTAAAAGTATATGCAATTACAATTTTGCAAACCTTCAGAGTTTCTTCATTGCATCACTTGGAGTTGGCTTAAATATATGAATGGATATTGGCTAATCGTTCTCAGGATAATCAGTGAAAATGAGTTTCGGCGATTTATTCCTAGTTCTCTTTTGTAGGTATTTTTTTTACTGGTAAAGGGACCAGTCCTATCCTGTTCTTTTAGGAGTTGATTCAACTCATCGGTTTTGAAGAGGCCATTGAACAGAAAACATCGGAAAGTAAGTTTAGGATTTTTTTTTTTTCATATCTTTTAGTTTGGAAATTCCTTTACTTTATAAGGAAATGCCGAAAATTATTGGCTATTCGTGTTTGAATTGCATGGTAATTATACTTTAATCGATTTTAAAAACAGAATAGGAATAAAAACATAAAAACCCGTAGCAATGAATTGAAATTGCTTGATCATTTAATAAATATGTCTTATTATATTGATTTGCCAGAATTACTGACTGGTTAATATTTGCCAGGACTTTCTAAATACCAGTTATTTCTAACTGATGGAGAAGTGTATTTCTAATGAATAGGCATAATCTATTTAAAAACATTCTTATGATTTATATCTAGTTTTGACCTTAGGCGATGTGTAAAATGATTAATTTGGTAGAGTAAAAAGATTTTTTTTTTTTTTTATTTGGTATTACTTAATTCTTTAGTTTCTTTCGCTCTTCGCCTTCACAATACTAAAATATAGACCAGCAGCTGGTAACAATTTTTTCAATTATTTTTCTTTTTGAATATGAACATTTTTCAGATTTTCTAAGAACTATATTACCAGTCGTTATCTGAAGAAAAATTTAAAAAATTGTCTTCCACATTCTGTTTTCATTATTTACCACACTTCTACGTCTCTCCAAGACAGAAGCATCTTTGTAATGCTAACATTCGTTAGTTTAATACAGAAAGTGAATTGAATATATTTATGTCATGGAATAGAAATGTTAAGTCAGGGTAGGAGAGTGAATTACTCCTACCTCCCTCACAGTCACTTTCACTTTCATACGCGTTCGATTTTTAACCCCCACCCCCACTTTCCGTCGATTTTTCTGTTGGGTTGCCATGGTAACTGTAAACCCCCCTCTTCGGCAGATGTTTTTCGCTTCCATCCCCTCCCCAAAAAAAGGACTCTCCCCGAATGCGCGTTATTATTTCAAAATCCTGTAAATATGGAATCTTGGTGCAAACCATTATTGACTATAGGGATGGACGCTTCCCCAAAAAAAGGGAACGTTAAAAAAGTATATCGGAAGGGGGAGGTGATAGTTATTTAGAAGGGGAGGGAACGAGTCCATTGTTGCAAGAGCGCGTGCGGCAGCTGCTTCAGTGTGGGTGGTTGGGATATCGTTAGATACGAGGATCACTCCATTTTTTTCCACAGCTGCAGAATTCAGACTCCTGTATCCCCCACCAACAATGGAGTAAGCCGTAAAAGAAATGAAGGGGGGGGGTGAGGTGCGAATATGTCACCAGTTTATTATTATTCTCGTTTATGTCAAGGTTTCCCCTACGAAATATTTCTTCCAGTTTCTGTATCAAATTTTGGGATTTTTATTTAAATGACAAATTTTTGGTACCCAATGTTCTTGTGTCTTCTGACAGAATGACAAGTGGATTTGTCCGTTACTTTCAGTTACCAAAAGATATAATTGAATAAAATTCAGAACGGAAAAAAAAAAAGAAAGAAAGAAATTTAAGCATACTGCCTGGAGTTTATATAATGCTTTCTGTTATTGCTAATTAGCTATTCCGATAAAAAAAATAAATAGAAACTTTGAAATATTAAGTAATGATGCTATAATATTTTTATATATACAATTATTTTTTCTGAATAACATCATTAGTTCCTGATATTACTATGTATATTTTATTTAAGGATAGGTACAATAAATCGGATTTTGCTTTAATGAAAGTAATAGTTTGTTCATTCTGATTTCCTTCTATAACTGGTCATTATATTCGTAGCTGTTATGTCTTCATTGCCCAAAATGTTATACTGTAAGAGTTTCCATTTCAAAAGTAAAATTGTAAACGTATATTAAATTAAAGATTTTGAGATTTCATAATACTTGATAAATTGCTTTTCTAATTAAAATATTCTGATTTCCAAAGATCTACATTTAGAATTCCTAATATTAGAACTGTAAATGAGATTTGGAATTCATTTATTTTTCTAATCTATCTTAGAAATTATATTTAAAAACATTACTAATGATGGTAGGAAAATACGAGAAGCAAACAAAACAGTAAGAAATATAAAGATGTTGAAATTTTCGGAAGCAATAACTTATTTAGCAAAAATTTAATGAACAAATAATTTGAAAGAATATTAGCAGCTGCTTTCATATATTCGTAATTGCTCGGAAACTTTAGTGAATATATGAAAAAACGTTTATTAATTTATTATATCAGTAATTATCCATTGATTCAAGATATAATATAAAACTATTTGTATTTTGTTGAGGTATGAAGTATTAATATTTCGTTAGGTGCTTAATTCGCCTTTGATCTTTTGCTAAAAAAAGCTCTTTGATTCTCCTTTGCGATATATCACAGCTTTTATATCAAGATGATTTATTTTTTGTTTGAACTATGGTTAATTGCATTTATTATTACTAGCAAATAAAATTGTGTCAAATTCATTGGAAGAGTGTTTCGAAATGGTCAAAGATCTGCAGAAGTCTTAGAAACAAAATAACATGGATTGATTGTAAAAATTTACGACTTGCATTTTAAATTATAAATAAATTTGTAAATATTCCCTTTACAAAATATTAAGATTTTATGTTATCAAATCACGCGAACCAGAACTAGAACCTTGTTATTGCAGTGAAGCCATCCATCAAGAACAGGACAACCACCTTCGACTTTTCTTTGGAAGCCACAAGAATTTTTTGAAAACTTTTCTTCTAAGAACGGGCCACAAAAACAGAAGATCATTAACTGATTAAACAAGAATTCACTAAATAAGATAAAATCACTTTAAGTAATATTACAATTGAAAATAATAAAAAGTTGCGTAAAATAAAAATAATTGGCGTTACTTGCTTTCATTTAAATTTTAAAGTTAAATATCAATCCTTTTATTACCGTGAAGGAATTATTATAGATCAATATGTATTATTAAATATTCACAATATTTTATGCATTTAGCATAGTAGTATTTATTTTGATACAGAGTTATTAATATCTAACATTTAGATCAAATTACATTTAATTTTGTTAATCTCATGTTAAATTTTAAGAAGCATTATGTCAATAAATCTGTATTACATAGTAAAATGTTTTAATATAAGTTTTTCCAGCATGGTTTAATTTGTAAAGTAAATTAGAATGTCTTTACGGGGATTCAAAGGTCTATATCATCAAGAAATTGCAGGATTTTGCAATCTTGTGTGATGCCGCAAACAAAGTAGTTCCGATTCAAAGTTTCCAATAAAGCTCTTATCCGTAGATTTACAGTAGGTTCGTTTGAATTTTTTTAATGATAACCTCAAAATTAACTTTTAGAGCAGTTAAAAGTTAGCAGGTAGAAGATATGCGACGCCATTAAAATAGCTCGTCTGCAAACAACAAACAGTTCTTCCTAAGTCTCTTATCAGTTTTGAAAAAGCGCTTAGTCTTTAGACCGTTAGTAAATAGTCATCGTTTGACGAATGCTTGAATGTAATTACTCAAATTTGCAATAAGTATTTAAAACAATTTAAGCTATTTTCATGCATACGGAATGAAAAGGGTAAACAAATGTTTTCATTGCTAAAAATATTTCTTGTTTTACTCACAAACTGCGTAAGAGATAGGGGACCCAATGATAAGGTAGTAAGAAGATAATTATATCTATATAATTTCTGTACATATTCACATTTAGCTTTTACCTAAGGAAATGTAATTTTAATTGAATGACTATATCATTGTTTCTAAACAAAGAAAGAAATAATTAAATGATTGATTATTTTGTTCTTCCCTCAGTAAAGCAGTTTGTTGACAAAGTAGTTTTTAATTTTCATTTTATTTTGGAACATCAGCGCTGAACTAGGACATCTGGCGGAGAAAACCCCAACTTTTCATTGGTTTCTGTTTGTAAGGTTGTACGTAATTAATAGTAAAAAAATCGATCATTTTCGTTTTACATTTAAAAATTTTCATTACTATTCTCTTTGATTAAATATTTTTTGACAATTATCTTAGCTTTCCTTATACGAAAATCTGACTAATCATAATCTGCGATTTTTTTTTTTTCACGTAGGGTTATCGTAGTCATTTATGAGTACTGTAATAATGTATTACATTCTATTTTCCATTTAGCTAATCATTACATTGGTCTATAAAGTTGTCTATTTGTATACACTACATATTTAAAGTTGTTTTGTATGTGCAAATTTAAGAATCTTCAGTACTTTTTTTAGGTTTACATTTTATTCTTCTTCATCATCTTTGGCTCTAGCTTACAATGATCGACCAACTACAAAGGTTTTTAAATGAAAATTTGCGATCAGCACAGCGCATAAGCAGTTGAACATCAATTATTGGATTTGCAGATTATCAACCATTAGGGTAGCGATTGTATTATCGCTATCCAGTTTTCCGTATCCATCTCAAAGACTCTACACCTTGGTACTAAATATTTTCAAGGTCCACTATAAGGAATTGAAAAATACAGGCCGGTTAAAATATTGACAGACCTGTAAATAAGCTAAAGAATAAAATTGCATAGGTATTAAATATAACAGCAAATACCTTTGCAATTTTAGTATAAAAAATGACGTGTGATATTTTGGAAAAAAATGGTCTTTCATTAGTTGATGAACTTCTTCTATTGCATTGAATGCATTCATGTTGATCAATACATGTTTTAGTATTATCATTGTCATTTTTTTCAAGTTACAATGATAATACTAATATAAATGTTATTAAAAAATTTGAAAAAAAATCGAATGTAAACCAACCCAAAATGAACAAACTGTCTACCCTAAATATTGAGATGATGGTGGGAAATCAAGTATTGCAATTACGCCTGAGATTCATCAATACCAGGGATTAGATGCGTAAATTTGCTCGATAAGTCGTCATATAATGATCAGAAAAGTTTCCCAACAAAAACCGTCATATCTTCCTAATAATTTTTGAAAAATAATCAAACTTAAATTCTGAGTTTTATTGCAACTTTTCAACATTGTTCTGAAGAATACAAACACAGACACACAAAAGGACTATCCTCACGTGAGTAGCTTAACCGATGAATTTTAAGAAATGAAGAACTATTGAAGAGGAATTGGCCGAAAATAGTCTTTTTTTTTTTACTGGTAAGCATTCAGTTTTTCAGCGATAATATAATTGAATAGCCCTCTCTGTATGTTCTCAAAT
Source organism: Thereuonema tuberculata (assembly GCA_023159025.1). Classification (NCBI taxonomy): domain Eukaryota; kingdom Metazoa; phylum Arthropoda; class Chilopoda; order Scutigeromorpha; family Scutigeridae; genus Thereuonema; species Thereuonema tuberculata. The sequence goes on from JAFIDM010009631.1 coordinate 150,271,161, forward strand.
ACATATGTATTAGTATTTGATAATAATACTAATATACATATATATATACATACTGTCTTTTTCAAAATAATCAGTATCTTCAATATAATTTACCACAGCAGAGAGCTTACAAAAACTTAGAATACTCGAAAGCAGTGATTTTTCTGTTGTTAGAGATCATTTCAGTTCTTAAAAGTAAATTTCAGTAAGAAAAAATTCAGATTTTGCAAGCTCCCTTCCCAAGAAAACGTTCTTAATATCTTCCTACTACAGTAAAATTTCAGTAATTGAGACTAATAAAGGGATGGGAAAGATCCGAATTTTGGAACATATGTTTATAAAATCATATTATACTCTACAAAACAAAAATATTATTCACAGTGCACATCTTATGTTAATAACCAGATTTTCATATACAATTATTCAATTTTGTATTTGATTTCTTATCACGAAGATTATTTCACATGATGTCATAGCACTATCAGCATTACAGTACTTACTGTTTCTAGCAGAAGATACATTATTATACCATACAAAGCTAAATATTTAAAAAAAAATCAAACAAAGGATACGATTTATTTTAAAACAGGGAAAGCAATTGGGAAAATGTGTCATCAAATTCTAGTTTAGGAAAAGTAGCCAATCGGTATAAATAAAAAAGAAAAGAAAATAGACAATCCTAATTACTGAAGTTAAATGCATTTAAAGTATTCTATAAATTATATGAGGAAGTAACGTCGGTCAATGGATGATAAGTAATTAAATTGTGTTTTTTGTAATGGTTGTTTTATTTTAAACGTCCTTTACAAATTCAGATTTAAACAATTGAATTTTACTTATTTACAATAACTTCAAAAATTATCAATAAGCTATGTAATGTGAAAGACCTTAGCTTTATCATAGTTTCCTACTTCAGCAATTATTTTTTAAAAATATATATAATCCTTTTTATTTTTATTTTCATGAAGACCCTATTCAAAGTCCTTCAATTTCTTTAAGGGTTTTTCCATCGAAATTGAAATGGTTTCCATAGACTCCAGATACTTATTTCATTTCTTTTCCATGTTGATGAAATACGTATTTACATTTGTGAAAGAGCCAATCTTTCGAAATTAAATGCATATTAATCCTTTTAGAGTTGCCTTTATGTCGAAATAAACAGTTACTTTTGCAAAATCAATTGGCAAACAGTCTTATTTGCTTCTCATTTGGAAACGAATTAAGTATACTTATTTAAAGCTTATGCCTTTACATTTATGGATATTTATATTTTTACTAAGTATTTGCATCGAAAATGTTTTTTGTCAAATTCAAATTCGTGTGAATTTATGTTTATGTACATTTCTTTTTTAATACCAATAAAAATGACATACTGAATTCATTAAAAGTCTCTGACAAACGAAATAATATTTTACTTTTTCTCTTTACAGGAAATTTGGATGCGATGACATGAAATTTCCTTGACATTGTCCACAAAATCAGTAAATATTGATTCCATTTGGGTGAGTAGATCAGTATTATATAATTATTAAAGTGTTTGTGTTATTTTGACTTTATTTATTATTATCTATTTTTTTTAACATTTTCACTGAGGTCTTGGTAATTTACGACACTGGCATCTTTGTTATCCTCATAATCTTTATCCAATGGATTTCTTCTGGATAAGGAGGATACAACTAATGATATAATGTTAATATTATTTTTTGGGGTGATGGTTAATTGACTACTAGTTAATGACCTTAGCTTATGATTATTTGTGTTTTCAAATAAAAAAAAAAAAAAATGAAAACATAAGTAAACAGAGGTTGAAGACCTCTGGATAGTCAAACCAGAATCACATTCAAATACTCGTTTGGATCACGATATTAAAATATCCATACGAAAACTAATGATTAAAAGTTTCTGAAGCCGTTACTTTCGAAATTTCAGATAATATTTATTATTCAAAACCAAATGAAACAAAGTTATTTTGTATACATTTTTTTTTTTTTCATTTTTCTCTGGTTGTAGATCGATTAATTCATTTTTTTCCCTCTTGCCTGTCATATTTATGGCAGATTTAATTTTTTTCTGTAATTGGCTTTTTATTTATAAACTTTTTTTTTCAATTGCTTTCACTTAAATATTTTAAAGATTTCGGAAAGGAAATGCAATTTCCTTTCCGCATTTTTGATCAAATTGATTTTCATTTTTTATTTTCTTTAATGGAAATCAAATTGAAATCTTATTGAAAGAATGTAATCACATGACTTTAGTTGACATCGTACTTACTTTGAGTAAAGAACGATAAAAAAAAATTATGATAGAAATGTTAATAAAATATTTCTCAAATGCAAAAGCAATTGCAATTTTTCAATTTTCTACAACACAGCAAGAATAAAATCTCCGAAAATACTGATAGTTGTATTCTTAAATTTTATTCCATGAATACAAAAAATTTGCAATATTATTGAGATGTGTTCACACCATCTGTCGTTAGAAGAAAGAAGAAAGCATCCAGACTCCTTCCCCAGTGATCAAATCAAAGTTATCAGTAATCACTCAACTATTAGTGTTTATTCTGCACTAATATAAGGAAATAACGAATGGAAAAGGTTTACGAACTGAAGGTGGTATCACTACTGCTGGCTTTAATTAGAGTAGTTTTACATTAAGAAAAGAAGAGGAAATTACTTTGATTTTGTTTTTTCACTTCAATTAAGAAAAGATATTGTGATACAAATGCCTTTCTTAATTTATCCTTTCCAATAAGTTAAAAGGTAGTCTTATATTATGTTGGACTGCTTTATTTCAAATCATTTTATTTTTTCTTGGGATAATAAATGAAAATTAGTACTGTATCGTCAATTACTAGAATAGCCTTGCAGGCTCTAGGAAGGATTAGAGGCATAGACTCCAAAGATATGTCAAACAAAACATTGAAGAGCCAGTCCGGTATTTATTCGACATTACTCCTTGCACTCAGTTGCGAAAAAGCTAAGCGAATTCTAGGACCAGTTAGTTCAGTAATAATCACAGAAAAAATCCCGACCCCGCCGGAATCGAATACGGCTCCACAATCCGTAGATACAAATCATTCCACTTCTCAGATCCTTAATGAAAATTAATAACGTGGAACAATTGGAATTTCATCTTTGATACTCTGAGTGATTTGATACGTAAAGATGATGTTCTTTTTCGAACTTGGATGACAGATATATTAAAAGATTATGAATAAGAAGCAGTATCCAGTTTTCAGGAAAGAGTATAGATTTATTGATAACACAGCTGAATTCTTCTCCATTTCTAAGCAAGTTTTTCAATCTTGGTCCATCCTTCGTTTAAAAAATAGCGCCAAAGTTTCGAAGCAACCTATAGACAATGTATTTGATTAATTGTCTGCATTTACAATTGATCTGCTCAATTATCGTACATCATTCAGCAGAAAATCAGTCATAATTTCTATTTCTATTCGAAATAATAAGAAGCTATGTTATTAATGAAAGCCAATTAAAAAGGAAGTATGGATGATCCTGGCAGTCTACAATTCTTAATTCTCCAAAGTTCAACAAAATATTTATTTACTTGAGGAAGAAAATACATCGTAAGACTTTACCCGTAATATCTTCTTCATTGTAAAGTTTTTTATTATGTAGTTCATGTATTTGGGAGTTATATACTTGTTTGAAGATTCCATGGATTAATTCCATGACAGTTTCATCTGGATGAAGAAGGAAGTTTCTAATAACTGGTGATATAAATGATTCAAACTATAGAATTTCCTCTGAACTTTAGAGAACAATGTAATCCTCGGTCTAATTAAATTACTTCCGAACATCTCACTTACATATAAACATATTATCTATAAAACAACTAGACTGATGAAAAGCATTAGATAAGAGTAATGCTAACCTTTAGACGAGACGCAGTAATTTGTTTATTTAGATGAACACCAAATAACCTAAAGTCCCATATTCTCGATATTGTCTAAATCAGGGGTGCACAACTTTAGGAAGTCTGAGAACCAATTTTTATAAAAGTTGTGATGGAGGGCCGCAGCGTCCCATTCTCCAACCTCCGAACCCTTAAATCTATCTTACCAATTAATGATTTGACAGTGCCATTTACAATAATAATTAATAATAAATGTAATTTACATAAACTTCAAATTATCAATAATGCCTAGTTGTGTTTCATATCAACAGTAAAGTCTGAGACAGTTGCTATTTCAAGTTATGACATTTTTCAATGTATCTGTTGGCAGCAATGGAAAGACTCAAATTTCATTTTAAGTTTAACACTACCGGGCCGCAGCAAATATACCGGTGGGCCGCATATGGCCCGAAGACGGCGGGTTGTGCACCACTGGTCTAAACAATCATCAAAAACCTTGCTCTAGTTATTAGTTAGTTAAGAAACTTTCTAATTCTCAGGATTTCATCTGATTTGTTAAGTACAATTTTATATTGCTGCCATATTAGTTTATTTCAATTTCTGAATGAACTAATTTGCGGATTTCAAGATCTTCTGAATTTTCAGATCTAAATATTAGTAATGGCAGTAATATTTCTCTAAAAATGTAAAATAAACTAACACATGCTCAACAATACAATCGTTGAGCTTGTGAGTGCAATCTGCATTATAATCTACCTCAACTTAGGAATTATATTCATGAAGTATTTATTCATGAAATATTATCTTGATTGAAGTACACTTTTAACCTTCTGTTTAAGAACTGTTTTGTATATAAGAAAAATCTAGCAATTTTTTTTCTTCAAACAGTTCTTATCTAAAATGAGACCCCGCTGCAATTCCAAGTCATCATTATTAATTTGAATAGATGAAGGCCCATTGGATTTCCTTAAGAAGTTATATTTCATAAATCAAAAACTTAATTTAAGTCAATTTTACTACACTTCTTAAGGATAATATAATCGTTTACAGACCTTTATTGTTTAGCTTGTAAAATTAACAAGTTTATACAAGCTATGGATTTAAGAATTGTTGTAATGCTTTACTGTAAATTATACTGAATACTGTAAATATTCCCATCTGTGATGAGTTGATTGTTTTTAAACAAAATAGAGTTATCATGATTTGAAGGTAATTAGAAAGTACATCTGTACAATCTTTTTTCTTTCATCTGTCTCATTCAATTACATTTCAATTTGATGAATCATTTCAAGAGAATGAAAATCTGGTTTTATTTCCACTCCCCTCATTTTACACTAGGAAATTACTTTTGTAAAAATCACCATCATTGAAAACTTGTCTTTATTTCTATGTTATTATTATTAATATTAGTATTAGTATTTGAATCTATAAATTTTAACTTGATAAAGGGCAATTTAGAATATAAGGAATTTCTTAACAATGCAGATGTACAACATAAGTTTGATTCCATTTTGGAGTCATTTAAATTAAACATAGTACAAATTCAAAAAAAAAAAAAAATCAGATATTTAAATGAATTAGGACGGTTTAATTACTAATAATTCATCTTCCACAATGAACATTGATTTCAGTCAGGTAATTTTTCAAATTAATTACTGAAAATGCTATAATTCTTTTTTTACAACAAAAATTATCAATAGCAGCATCACTACGATAACAATTTATGATATTCTAGAGATGTGAATGATTTTTTTGAAGGAAATTTAGCTTTTTAAAATATGCAGTTTTGATCCAGATATTCAGTTCCTCGATATAAAACTTCAGCAATAACTGATACTAATATCTTCTTTCTTATTAAAAAAATATTGCGGTTTTGTTTTTGTTTTTCTAACTCAATTCAAGAGTTACGAAAAAATAAAAATATTTTTTATGTATTGGGGGAATATTTTTTTATGTATTAACTTAAAGAAAACATGTTATTGTTTTCTATTCGATTTGTTGAAACAATATTTGAATATTAAAAATAGATTAGAAAGTTACGTTAGTCTTATTGAAAAACTTACTTTTCTTTGTTTGATTTGCAAAGAGATATTTAAAATAATTACTTGATTAAGTCAATCACCGTAATTGAATACGAAAGATTACGTAAATTTCATGTGTGTTCTGATTGAAACACTCGTTCATGGTTCAGTGAGGAAAAATTGTAAAAATTGAACAAAGTGGTAAAACTTTATAAGATCATAAAATTAATAGTTTTGTACCAACTTGTTATTTTCAAGATAAAAAAAAAATGTTTATTATTATTTTTAACAAAGTACTACTACTAATAATAAGTTTTTTTCATTATTAGTTCTGTCAGCTTTTATCTAGTTTGCTAACGTTGCTTCCTTAATTTGCTTCATATATCATCTTGATAACAGTAATGAAATAAGTTTATCAACTCAAATTAGAACCACTGGTATAGACGTTTAAGAAAATGATGAAACTTCAAATGTAGCTCTCATTAATCTTATTTTTAAGTTAGCTTGATATTTTTTGCCTTTAGATTAGCCGAAAACGTGAATATTTATTCCATTTATTTCAATAACTTGATAAAAATTTAACCGATTTCACTTAATATGACTAAACTACAAATTAAACAAAGTCAAGATTAACTTAATTTTCAAACTTTTATATACAATATATACAGTTTTAATGGTAAATTAAACAAAAAGCTAAAAGATGATATAAGTACTCTTAAGTTAGCTTCCCCTCACAACCTTCTTTGGCAGTAACAATTAAATACGTGCATCAGACAGTAGGCAGGTGTTCCAGCGACTACTCGATGCGACTTCGCTGTTACAATGCGAGAGTGGATCCAATCCTAGTTAAGATGTAGATGGATATTTTCTTTCATTATTTTGTTCGGTGGAAGAATGGGATCTGATGGTAAACGGACTTTTTCTGCTATCCAATACACCCTTTCTATCTTATAACTGTAGAGACAACGAGTACTGTATTCTATATTAAAAGTCGCACTTTTAATGCCACTTAGAAGCGTACTTATCCCGCAGTTTATAAACAGACGCGATATATTTGGAATAAATATATGATAATCAACTTATAAATCATCAAAGAAGCTAAATAGTTGAAGAAAAGTTTTATATCAATGCATTAAGAAAAATACCATCTAATTAAGATATTACTTTATTTGTTTAATAATCAATTATAAAATTAGGTTGGTTTTTTTTTTTCTAGTCAAAACTTTTTTGAACTTAATTAAAGCAAATCATGTTCATTAATTAATCGGAATTTAACTGACTGATTCGTGGCCATTCACATCAAAAGATGTCTTTTAATCATATTTTTCCTATAGATTCGTTTACAATATGAACAGTTAAAAATAGATAATGAAAATATTTATTAAAATATAAAGAAAATCAGGGTTTCCGTGATCGAATTGGGTCAATGGTCTGGAAGTATTTTTTTTTTCATTTTAATTTCTTTACTAATCATATAAATATTTATTACATTTATTATAATTACATATACTACATAAATCTGCAGTTAATATTTTCTGTTACTTACCTTAATTTTGTTTCTTTTTATTTCTGAATTTGAAATGCTGATTGGTTAATAGTAGCTTTTCATGACTAAGTCCTGTTTCATTTAAGATCGGGTTTTTAAAAAAAAACAAAACTGTACAGTCTTCATATTTAAGAAATTTCTAATAGGGAGAATAACTTTAACATTAATTACAAGTAATTTGCCCTCGCTTTATAAATTATCGAAAGGTAAGAATAAATTATTGCAACTCAACCTTACTCCCAAAATTAAAAAAATCCAATTTATATGTACTTTAAAATTGAAGAAACTCGAATGCCCTTTGAAATCTTTTTCTGTTTTAGCTTTTTTTTTTTGTTACTGTTTGTTTCTTCATTCTGTTCTCTCTCTTACTAATGTTACATTTCCAATTTTTGTTTTACGTTAGTATCAACTTTGTTTCTTTTCCTTTTAACTTTTATAATTTATTTTATTTTGAAAGAATAACTGCCCCACAAAACAATGATAAGAGCTTGGATTTTCAAGCGGCATTTGACTCTTTCCAGGGAACCATATGTTCTTGACGTGGAGTAATCTTCCACCAGAAAATACTAAGCCATGACAACGTGTAATACAAGAAAGGTAATGGTCTGTTTTCTTCCATTCTTTTAATATTATAATTTATGTCCCTCAGAAGCATAGTGGATTAAGTGAAAATACCACCATAGTGTTATTTATTTATTTATTTATTTATTTTAATAAATTCGACTATGTCTAATATAACGATCTCAAAATAGCGTTTGTCTGTAGTAAGACTAAAAGGGTTCATGTATTTTGGAATTATTTCTTTTGCATCCATTACGCAGTTACAGATCGAAAAATCGTGATCTTGTTTCATATTTCAGCGCAAAAAAAAAAAAGGAAGGTAATGGGAAATTCGAACTCAAAGTTTTCAGAAATAATTGCCTAATGAATTCTTTTTAGAAAAGATTTGATGATGATAAAATATTGTTAAGTGAATTCATTATTAGTCTAGTATTACTATTATTTCTTTATTTCAAATATTATCTTTTTCGTTAATTTTAATTTGTATAGATTTCGTTTCAAAACTGAATATGGCTCTCGAAAGTTCTGAGACACCTTTAAGTTTTCAGATTCTAAAACAGCCAATCGAATTTTTAGTTTCTTCGTATTTTAAAATTTTTTTTCTTGAACTATATTCGTACAATTATCACTTATATCACTATGTTTCTTAAAATTCAGTATTTTAAATAAATCTTTCACTTATGTAAAAATAGAACTAAATTAAAATAAATTCATGTAATCACAGTAAAACCTAACTAATTCGGATATTCTTTTAATTGTCTGTACCCTTTTCTTTTTAATAGTTGGTGAATCTACGGAAAACCTGTATTTCGTGTCACAGAACTATAAATTGAAAATAATTGAAAATATTTGTCATTTTTCAGAATCACACATTGAAGTACAAAATATACTATTGTTTAGTATCATTTTTTTTTTTAAATTTTATGTAAATGCAAAAAAAAAAAGTTGTCCACAGAAGGTGATTTCTCACTTCCGTGGACTGTCACAAGCTGGAGTTGGACAGCTTCTGAAGATGAAAACTGCTTGATTTGTTATTATTGTTGAAAATATACATATTATATCAGATCAGAAAAAACATAAATTTAATATAATGGTATGTGAACTTTTTTTTCTATCAGTTAAACTGTTTTGCAACTTAAGTTCTTGTCACAAACTTCAGCCATGACTTCTGTGGACATTCCTAAATTTCTAAAAACTTCACCGGATGCACAATTTGTCTTCTGTCTTAATCAGATTCAGAGGATAAGACGGCCATTTTGGATTGGGAAGTGATTTTATTCGTCTGAGTTTGATATTTGTCAGGAAATATTACCTTGCTATTCATTTTTGATAATTTGCACAGCTCATCCCATCACTTCTGTGGTCTTGTTTAGAATTTAATTTTTTCTGTGGAAAAATGATCATTACTGAGCATGACAATTGAAATATGGTAATCTTAATTTCCTGAATGACACTTGTTCGTAACCTCAAAATGCAGAGCACATGGGCCAAGAAACATAAGTATTCGTCACTTCTGTGGACATCACAGAAGTGATTTGTTGTACAGATGTTTGTAATTTCACACACAAATGCAATGAAGATAACCCTATAAATGTTAACATTGCATTTACGTTATTGTCAGGTCGATTTTGAATAGAAATGTTGTGTTTTGTGTGATGCAAGTTCTTCTTTGTAAAAGAATGACAGGATGCTAAAAGTTCATAAATTATAGTCTTCTATTAACTTACTTCACAGTTTTTCCCACGTTTCAAATATAATTTATTATTAAAATCCTACATTATTATCGTCACAAGTCACTTCCGTGGACATTTGTTTTCTTTCTTTTTTTTAAAAAAAACAAAACAAAAAAAATGGGATGACCTGAACCACATACATCATAGATATAATAACATCAAAAGCAATCATCTCAATTTTTTTAAAAAGAAAATCTTGTAATTTAAAACCTCAAAATTTGTTGACCAAAATTGCAGGTTTTCTGTAGATTCACCCTGTTACAGGTATTTTCTTCGAGCGAATTTGTTTTTCACTATTACTTCATGAATAAACTACTTATCCGTAGTATTCCAGATTAGAAAGATTTTACTGTATTACAACAAAATTAAAGCATTCCTTTAATCAATTTATTGCCAATTCATTTGAGAAAACTTGAATGTGCTGTGATACTCACGACTTTGTTTTCGTTTATTTTTAATTTAATTATTTAAATTAAAATAAGAATTATTTAAAGATTGGATGTTATAGTCTATATTTTGCCATTTTGAACGTAGTGATGTTTTTTTAACTTTCGTAATTTTTTTTAATCCAAATTCCTCAATTTGAACTCGTTACAAATAGTTACAAGAGTAAATACAAAATAAACAAATGAGAAAAAGTCACAAACCAGTTTCGTCATTTTACATAATGAGGATATAATATTTATGATCACTCTGTCTTCAGTTATTCTTGACAGCGCTCCCAAAACGACCCAATGAAAGGCAAAAAAAAAAGTATAGATATTTAGAAAGAAGAAAACAGTGAACTTGAAAATGAGAAAATAATTAGGAAACTTAAGCAAATTCATTAACATCTTAAAACTGATAAAGGCTGTTCATTTTTCTTGTGGCTTTCATCATGTTTTTAATTTTATTTTTTTTAGTGTCCATATAAATGTATCGTGTTGATAATTTGCAAAGATAATTAGTTTTCGTATTTAAATAGATACAATAAAATATAGATTCCTGAATTAACAAAAATATAAAGGGAACTTAAATTACAAAAGAAGGCTAATTGAAATTGAATTCTCAAATTTAGTCAATTCTTCAACATATTGCGTTCGTGAATGTATTCGTGCAACTTCTTTGACTTGTTGTTTCTTTCTTTACGACTGAGTTTCGTTGTTGGAAGTCTTCGTTAATTCACCCGTTTTGCTTCGCCAGTTGCTTCGACCTCTGAACCTCATCGTTCTACATTCAAAAATGTGGCACGTGGCTGCTACATCAACCTCCAGAATACTGAACGAGGGCCTATTTATCTTCCTCTCCCCTCCCCCCTCTCAACTCTGTGCACCCCTTCAATTCAAATGAGCACACCTGAATTATATACACGCGCCTCCTATTTGCATACCTTTTCCCCCCTTCTATACAATGTAGCTGATGCTTCCCAGGAACCTCACGTAGGTTTTCTTCTTTCTTTTTTTGTCCCCTTCTGAGGTCGTGCTCCGGTTCTTCATCGAATAAACTCACAAACAGTTCATCCCGTTTTTACTCTTTGCACCCTGTTCTGCAATCATTACACAAATTTCGAATATTGATATCTTATTTCAAAACCTGTTCGTCCAACACCCTATTTTTTTTTCTTCTTCTTTTAAAATCTTTTGTGGACCTAGATAGATTTAGCGACTTGCATACTTTAATGCTCTTTAGCATTCTAATTTTATTCCTTCGTTTCATAATTAGCTGCCATAAAAGCTTTGTCCTATTCGTTTAAGTTATTTTGTATTAATAACATTCTGACACTTGTATAAAAACAATAATCACTCAGTTAGATTCGTGATAAAGCAACATTCCTAACATTAAAGAGGTCACTAATCACAGAAATTCTTTCTTCTTTTTTTTTTTTTCTTTTTTAAGTAAACTTAACACTTTGGTACAAGGGAACAATTCTCCTCTTAAAATTCAATGAAATTTTAATTCAATTGGTTAAAGAGCCGGAAGACAAATATATAAAACACACACACACACACACACACACACTGATTAGATTTCAGTAATCGCCTCTTGGTGAAATTGGTGGTTGGAGGCTATAGTAAATTTTTAAATTTTGAATTGAAGCAAAATGCCACTCAAAATATCTTTTTCCCTTCGGAAAAACTCCCTATTGGATAGATCTGATTAGATTGTAGGTTGTAGATTAGATCAGATTAGGTTGTAGGCCCAATTTATGAACCAGTTAACCTTATGAGGCCAAACACTTCATCTTGAAATAACTCAAAGAATAATGCTGTGATCAACATAAAATCCCGTATTTCAGATCTCAATGATTTTGATGCTTCTACATTATTTTAAGAAACACTTCATTTAAGGGCTCAAAATTCTGCCTTTATTTTTATTTCTGCTTTTACCTTCGATGTTTAGTAAACATTAAAATAATGTCAAAATTTGACAGAAGGCATACATAATAAATAAGAGAAACTAACTCCTGTTACTGAGTTGTCGAAAATATTTTAGCTTCTAAGAGAAAATAAATTTAAGTTAGAAAATAAAATTAAAAAAAAAACCAACAACAACAACAACTTAAATTATCTAGAAATTTATTGTATAAGTTACATATATGTTTTTATGTGTGTGTGTGTGTGTGTTTTTACTTTTTTATCTTTAAAATCAGACTAATGAGTTGAAAGTGAACTTCAGACATGGTCTTAAAAGCTTTTGCGTTGTAATAAAGTAATGCTTCACTGCGAACCAACATCTTGCTCAATTAGTAGACCATGAGTGTCGAAAGGCATAAACACTTCTGTATGTTGAGCCTCAATCACAAAAACAAATAAAATTATCACGCACCACAATTTCACCTTTCTTAATTTCAATATTTTCTTCTTAACTCCAAAGAAAAGAGAAATATTCAAAACAGGAGGGGGGGGGTGGAATTTAGAGTGAAATCCTCCAATTTTTGCACTTGATCCATGAAACACAAAAGGAAAATAATTTGTTCTGATTTTCACTGACTATTTAAATTCTTCGATTTATTAAATTTATTATCGTTTCTAAGTTAGAAATAATCATGCATTTGATTCAAAAGTCGACCTTCAATGTGATAAAAATCAGCGGGATAGTAATTTTAATAAAATTATATTTATTTATTTATTTATTAGAATAAAAGATTACTTTTCCACAGAAATAACAATTACGCTATTATCGTAAATTAGGGCAGTGTATTTCGAGTGAAAATTCATCAAAAATATCTTTCCCAGTGTCATTTGGTGAACTTAAAACAATTAAAAAAAAAATATTTTTTCTCAAAACTACATCCGATCAAAATTTGGATTTTTAACATCAAGCTGTTACTCATTCTCAATTGAAATGCATCCCAAAACGGCAAATGTTATGGCGGCACAATCAAGCTTTCTCAAACATTTCTTATAAGCTGATTTAAATTACATGTTTTTAAATAGTTTTACTGCATTTTCTAAAAATTTTGTCATTTTATCAATCATAACACGGTAAGTCAAAAAAATTCATAGAAAAAAATTACTTTTAAAAAAAGTAGTAGTGCTGATTCATCGTAATTTTGAAAGTCTCATTTTAAATTTTACTTAGAGTGATATATGAGTTCTACTTTGTCAAAATGAATTTATTACATTTCCTCGTTCGCATTCATCTCAAAAATATCGTGTTGCTGCGTAAATGAACTCTATCCTTCCATTTCTTAAGGAACATAACAAGATGAGCATTCTGTTTCAAAATGTTCAACGACAAAAAAATTGCACAACAGAAGGCAAATGGAAAACATCTTAATGTATTTTGACTCCCTAAACGTCTTACATTAGTGACGCTCCTATTTCACTAAAGAAAAATTACGAAACGTTCTTCTTCCAAGGGATGTTTCCTATTTTTATTGGTAAAAGATTTTGTTTTTCACTTTCCAAGAAAAAAGATACGAGTTGACATTTTCATTATTCTCGTACTTGGATATTAGAAAGAGATTACGAAAATGTATTATATAATTCACATATGTATAAAGCTCAGATAGATGAATATTATAGACCAGTATTTGAACCTTTTTTTGACTTATATTTTTATCAAAAACTTTCAATTACCAAACGAAGTTATATTGCTTTATATCCCGAATGCATTAGATCCCGAATTGTATGATAGTTTGATCATAGTTGTTACAATGATATTCGTTGTAAAAAGCTTTTAGTGATTTAGCGATTATTTTACGAGTTATCTAAACTAAGAAACCTTATGGTTTATTTAGTTTTGGGAAAATCAATGTGATTTCCTAATTATGCATGCCTAATTATGTGGTATTAAGCCTCGACATTAGATAAAATGCATGCTTACCCGAAGAGCTACGTCAAAATTAAGCATTTCCCTTTACTTATTTTTTGAATGAAAGTGCCCCTCCTTAACTCCCTTATTATCAAACTAACACCCTTATATCCAACCATAGTATTCATTAGTCATTCGTTTTTATAAATCACGTTTTGTTTTTCTATGAAATAATTAAGAAAAATATTATAATCGTCACAGTTGTTTTCTATGTAGGCACGATATCACGTTAATAAATATTCTTAATGTTTGTAATTTCTCAGAATATTAGTCTAATTTACAAAAAGCTTCTGAAACTGATCTTACTATTTATGGCAGAAGATTATTATGTGTATTCCGATCACATTTAATCTAATTTTTCCAAATTGTAAGTGTTGATTAGTTTTTTTTGAGTCCCTGTAACCCTTTTTTGAGTGTGTTTCAGCAGGATTATCTTTATTTGAGAAGATATCAGCCACAATCTATAAATGAATTTAACTTAGCGGAAAAAAAATTGCTTTAGCAAGATTAGTGCAAACCCATCTACTACAAATTGTTCTGAACAATTCTGCTTCTGATGTTTTTTTTTTTATGCCAGATCATTCAATATTCATTAAGTTAAATTTTTGATTGACGATTAGTTACTTTTGTTGCGGCCCAAATACTCCAGTTTATGTTATGTTATGTTCGGGAAGTCGGCGCTATACAATTTAACTGTTGTTTTTATTTAGTCAAACCAAATGATCATCGAGGAACACAGATGTATGGATTGAAATTTGCTTGAAAGCAATACGTAGCCTTATTGATGGAAAACGAGGATGGATGCACAAGATTTCAAATCCATGAAAAATATTCGTCCAAGGTTCAAAATTTATCTCACTACTAACAACTTAATTCTTTGTTGAAAATGTTATTTTTATTCTTTTTTCCTGATAGTCCCTACATTTCTGCTGATATTCTAATTTGTAACAGCTATGACATCCAAGAAAATGCTGAATCTAAGCTTGAAAAAATAAATTTAGAATGATTTCTTTTGCAAAACTGTAACATTACGGTACCAATGATTATATCCCAAATTTCTTCAAAGATATCGCATGAAATGAAAGGACTATAAGAAATTTGTAGCTTAAATATTTAAGAAAGCTGTAAGACTTAATAATAATGCTATTTTTTGTTTATTTTTATTTTTTTCATTTTAGGATTGGTCGCTGTGGTCGGCGACACAGGCAAGTAGGATGAAGGAGGGATCCGACGGAGACTTAGGCCCTGTTCCTTTAACAGTCAAGGACTCTAGTGCCCCTCATGCTAATAATAATTCAGGGCCCAACAATCAAAGTACAACACCTTCTCTAGTTCCTCCAACGCTCACGCCCACACCGTTCCTATCACCCTTGACGGCAGCTGCCAGAGCTCAGGTAGTAGGAGCTACATTAGCAGCGATCGGAGCAGAGGTAGCTGCCGCTGCTGCAGGGGTTGACCCTCCAAAGCCAGATGGTAACGACACGGCTGCAACGGGAAAAGTTCGTGTCACCAAGGACCCCACTCCTCGCGACAAGATCTTCGTGTGCAGTGTGTGCAACCGTTGCTTTGGCTACAAGCACGTGCTGCAAAACCACGAACGCACTCATACCGGCGAAAAACCGTTCGAATGTCGCGAATGCCATAAGCGCTTCACTCGTGACCATCACCTCAAGACCCATATGCGCCTTCACACGGGCGAAAAACCGTACCATTGCACGCACTGCGAACGACAGTTCGTGCAGGTAGCCAATCTGAGACGGCATTTGCGGGTGCACACCGGCGAGCGACCGTATGCCTGCGAGCTGTGTACGTCCAAATTCTCTGACAGTAATCAGTTGAAAGCCCATATGCTCATCCACAAAGGCGAGAAACCCTTCGAGTGTAAGAAATGTCAGGGTCGCTTCCGAAGACGACACCATCTCATGCACCACAAGTGTCCCAAAGACGAAAATAATCTTGGAAAGCCTCGTCGGGGTCGCCGTCCCAAAACCACCGAGGATCTGGCACGTGAGGCCCATGAGGCTCTAGCATTGACCACTTCACCTTCAGTGGCAACATCTACTACCCGTCCTGAAAAGCCAAAGCGAGAAAGAAAGCCCCGGGAGACTCGTCGTATAATCAAGTTGAATATCCCACTGTCTGCCGCAGCCACTGCCCTGGGCGTCAATCTGGGTGAGACAAGTCATCATTACCGAGCATCGCCTGCCACACCCCCGGAACAGACGGAACCCGAAGACCTGTCCATGCACAGCAGCGACAACGGAGAAAGGCAGCCTTTGCGCCCGGGCCTCCGCAGCCGCAGCACGGACGAAGAGGATGATTCGGAGGCTGAGGTGGCGATGATTGGTGACGATGATCAAGATGAACGAATGAGTGATATTGGTGAAGAAGGTGACGAGGGCGACGATGAGGATGAATCCGGATCGGAGTCAGAAGCCGATGAAAATGGTGGTTCCCCATTACTGAGGGGTCCCGATGGCACAGGTGATGGCACCAATCCTAATTGAGGGAATCCAAAATCCTCAAAGCCAATGCTGTTATATCTTAAGACATTTTTTAGTCAGGGATCATATGTTGAAAGTTCATGAGATAGCCGACCACAGTCTCCATCCATCTACCTCATGCTAAGAGGTGTGCTTCCTTTAACGCTTACCACACTTGTCCCATCTTTTCGGCTATTGCTCCCCATACGTTAGCCTGTTATCATGTTGGAGCGGGTTGCATATTTCGATTGAGGGATTGAAGTGTGGAAGTGGGAATCCATTTGCTCGAAATACATATTACATATACTTGTATGAGAAATAAATGATATACATTCATATATATTGGTATATAAATATATTCCGTATTCATAAATGTACATATATGTATGAATATGAATTTAAATATATACCAAGATATATTTAAAAAAATCATTTATTTACACTTGAAACCAATGAACCATTTAGTGATAAGTTCATCATTGTCTGTTTGTGAATTAGTACAATCAACCACTTCTGCTGAACCATATCCACTATTAATGACCAGTTTTTAATTTTTTTACTCAGGGATATTTGTAAAATAAAAAACTGCATTGTTGCTCACCCAATTACTGATAAACCTTCCAGAGAGATGTACATATTTTCTTTTCCATGAAATGGCCCAATACAAAGATCTATCCTTTGGGTTGATTGGGCAAGCCATTGTAACCTCAATATACGACAGTCCACTTAAATGCTTTTCATTTCTCTGTAACTAAGCTAATATTGTTGTTTTGGTATACATATCATTGTTTAGTTTTGATTTTTTTTTTCATTCTTTAAAATGGCTAATTTGTTGCATTACTTAAATAGCAACTTTTTTTCCTTTTTTTTTTTTAAAGATGTTCAATTTATTAAGGTTAATTTATTTTTATTAAGTTTATATTTAATCCTTTTTCAGGGCTTATGATTTGAAGCCGTAGGAGTCATTTTGACACCACTGTAAGATCTTTATTCTCTTTGGGGACCATGAAGGCAGCTTTGCACCCTTGCAATTATTATTATTTCCAGCTAAACATTCGCAAAATACGGGAAATATAGGGATAAGAGGGATACCATTTAAATGACCGAATCTCACAGGACATAATCATTCAGGGAGACAATCGTAGTCAAGTTAATTTTGTTTCTATTTTTTTTGTTCATTACAATAGTAGCAGTAATCTTAGTTATTTCTTTGTAGTACATTCTAAGTTAGGATTGCAAGTGCTGCCAAGACTGAAGGGTCCAAACAACTACAATTCAGCAAACGATAAAGAGTCACTGAAGAAATCGTAACTGGTTTGGACAGTCCATTTGTCCTTAGATGACATTTGTCAATTGCTGATATCATTCCTTAATGTTTTAAGGCCAAATTCTTACTCAGTGAAAATGTCCCATTATGGAAACTTAAACAGCTGAGTAAACTGACTCAGGAAGTCCTAGTTTTAGTTTTGAATTATTCTTATTAATATTATTATTATTATTATTTTTGCAAAGTTATGAATTAAGTTATTCGTTTGAGCAGTGACTACCTATATTTGTATTTTCTTAGTTCAAGAGATGGTTTTGAGGCATATTCAATAGAAAGTGTTGAAATACGAGAAGGAAGAATAGAATGAAAAACAAACAGGGAATGAAATAGATATTTGGAGTATCAATTTGTGCATTTTTTATTTTCTTTTCTTTTGAAAGGGTTGAGCAAAGGTTTCGAAGACCTCCGATTTAGGCCAATGCTAGTACTTTGGAGTTGGTTGTTATTTGTTGTACCATGTACTTGACTTGAGTCTTTTATCATTCTTCGAAACCCTTAACTCTATAATCTCCATCCATACGATGATAGTCGCAACAAATCCCTGTTGGGGTATTTCATTCCCCAGAGACACTGGAAAATTTTCTTTGAAAACGTCTGAAAGTGTCAATGGTTTCTTCCTTCTCTGATCAACTATCAAATTGCCATATCGCCACACCAATGCAAAGATAAAGAAGCGTGCAAAAGGACTTGAACCTCATTTTATCTCAAGCAATGCCTTTTGGGCTTAGGGTTTTAGTTGTTTGTTTTTATTTTTTCGCTGTTATATCCTCCAATCTTATACCTCTTTTCAAGTCAAAGGAAGGAAAAAAAAATAATAAAAAAACTTTCGGAAGCACACCTCCGGCATTTCTTTTAATTTTAATTATTCTATATATTATTTATCTTCTGATTATACTTGTCGAGTATACAAGATTCAGCGAAGAGAATTTCGCATTTTAAAATCGAAGAAGAAAATACCAAGTTTATAATTCAATTATTAAGATATAAGATAGAATTGAATACATAGTAGTTTATATTTTCATGACACCGGTGGTTTATATTAGAAACTTTCTTCGAATGGAAGATGTTTGTAGTCTTTTCTCTTCGGTGTGAAGAAACTCTTACCGAAATCTTAGGACTTAATTAGGAGACCTCTATATTTCAAAGAAGGAAAACCAAAACAAATAGAGAGCCATAGAGTTATATCATAATGTTATTATCACTATGATGATGTTGAAGATTTTGCAGCAGACGAAGATGAAACATTTTTTTCTCTTTCTTTCATGTTTGTGTGTGTATGTGGGCGTGTGTATGTGTGTGAGAGAGGTCGTCTGACCTCAAATCTTTTTTGTAACTTCATCCAAAATAGCAGACCTTTTTTCAGGTAAAGTCATATATATATTCTGTCTATATTCCCCTATCCGCTCTCATATCGCCCTTCTAATTTTAAAAGATTTTTATTATTATTATTAATATTATTATTATTGCTGTGTACAGGACATGTATACTTGTTGTTCTTACGTTTGATAAGTACAAACTCATGAAAGCGTTGAGTGCAGAAATTGTGCTCGGCGATTCTATGGCAATTATTGTTAAATATAAAATTTTAAGAAGTTCTTTCTTGTGGTTATCGATAACTATGTATGTAAACACTAAACTTTCTGTTTGCAGAATTTTTTTTCAAATGTCAGGGATTTTAATTAATTTTTTGTATAATTAAAAAAATAATATATACATCTTTGTATATATATATATATATATTCATTATATTATATTTTTTTGTCTTCCAAGGATATGCCATAGTGGTAGGTTAATATATTAATTGGCAGCAAGATTCAGTATTCATAGAAACTCTGCTGTCGAATCAGATGCATTTCAATTATGTGTTTGGTTTTCTTTTATGTGTATAAGCATGTCAAGAAATCTTCGATTTTTACATTCTCAGGAGCCAAGTTGCTAAAACAACAAAACCCATAAACCTCTCTGCAGTACAAAACCCAACAGTCTAACCTCAACCCAAATAGTCATTACTACCCGTACAATTTTGTTTTGTAAAGTTCTTTGATTTTATTTTACGTTTTAGTCCAGTTGGCTTTCCTTAGTCAATTTATCACTGCCTCATGTATCAGTATGATAGTGAACTGTCGTATGAATGTTTAATAACTGTTTTCTTTTTTTGACTTCAGTACGGGTGATTTTAAAGTATCTTCCCAGTCAGGGAATTAATCATAAGTATAAATAAAAGACCATATATCAATATATTTATATGTAGCAGTTTATATGTGTAAATATTTTAATATATTTAAGTAATATTTGTATAGGTTTTCTTCCTTTTTATTTACTTTTACTGATGTCGACAGCAGTAGTGATCTATATCATATATATAATGAGAATAATATCTTAAAGTAATAAAACTTATTCATTTGAAAAATAACCTTATTTTTAAATTTAGTCTAATGGAGTTCATTTAGGAAAAAAAATAATAATATTGGTACATTTAATATATTAACAACCATTTTGGTAAAATAGTAGTGTATGTGAAGACAAAAACAAAAATACCAATAACTAAAAAAAATAAAAATAAAAAAAAATCAGCAAAGTTTTCAAAATATATTTGACTTTAATCAAAGGCTTGTACAGTTTCTTATAAGTATAGCATTGAATTTTGTAATGGGTTCTGATATTTTTATTAATTTCCATATTGAACTTAATGTGCATGTATTTCTTTAGAAAAATTATAATCATCCTCTTTAGTGTGCTTTTTTTGTTAAATTATAATTTTTTTAAAAATCGTATTAAGTTTCAAGCATCAGGGTAGAAACACACTTGGAATCCATCTTTATTTCACCTGATTACTTAAATATTTAATAGAATCCCCTCAAGCAACTGTGTGATATCTGTATTTTCAAAGCAATCAAATGAAAAAGTATTTAACTAAAGATGATTTTATCAAATTTTAAACCAGTCATATTTATTTTCATGAGTTTTTTTTTATTATTATTATTTATTATTTAATTGCCAGGTATTTGAAGTACTTTATCTCTCCATTAATATAACTTTACAATCCACTTCAGGTAGCAAATACATGAATTTAGTACGTATTTTACGAATTGATCAGAAATTGGTAACTGTTAAAAGCACTTTAGCAGATTGTTACTATTATTATTTCTTTTTATTTAAAATGTAAGACACTTTTGGTTGTTTCTTGTGTGCTGTAACATTGCAGTAACGAATTCCAAGTTGATGTGGTGGTAACATTCATTCATTCAGAAGATAGGAAGATCAAAATGGCGATTGGTCTGTGAAAAGAACTGCCTTTTCCCGAGTGGTGAGTTAGATGAATTCCGTTTTATTATAGCAATGTATATTTTTATTGTTTTCTCTAGAAATAATTCCATTGATCTTAAACTCGAATAACAATTCCAATTAATTCTCAATGATAAAACACACGTATATCCCCAATGTTTCTAATCAGAAGCTAAAACCTGATAGGTGCTTTTCAATTTTTTGAGAAATATTAATTTTGAAATTTACAATGAAAGAGCAAAGCGCCCTTAATAATTATTAAGAAAAAAATGGCGACCAGTCCACTAAGAGTCACAAGGAAACTACATTCCTTTTATTTCTTTGCCTAATTAAAGTAATTTGAAATTTAAAGTAGCTTTTTATTTTCCATAAAAAATATGGAGTTAAATTATCTCTTTAAAAAATGAAACGTAATGAAAAGTAATGCGTTATTTACACTTTTTGTTTGTAATAGAATTTTAATATTCAATGAATATTTTCGTTTTTGTTAAACTATTCAGTGCTGCAATTTTCCGTTTTGGTTAACATGATTTATTCATACAACAAGTGCGCGATTTATATATATATATATATATATATATATATATATATATATTCAAACCTATTTAAATAATAATTAACAGTGTTTCGATTCTCAAAATAATTTTTAATTTTAAAACAAAACTAGTCTGTACAGTTGCTTAGCATAAATAGATTTTTCACCTGAATAAAGAAAGTTTTAGATGTACAGTATTTCCATTTTTAATAATAATGTGTCTAACCATAATATTCACGCTTCAAAATTAATACAAAACAAAGTCATGATTGTATCCTTATATTAATATACAAACTTTTCTGTAAATTTTGTGAAATAATAATTAGAATTTATTTACTGAATTTATCACATATTGCATCATATTCCTTAGTATCTCTATTATAGCTAAGGTTGATTGTTTATTTTAATTATTTTCCTTCGTGAAATATTTCAGAAACGCAATTTTTACATCAATTTAGTAACTCTCGGTAGAAATGTTTTTCAGTGGCCTTGTTTATTTGAGTGGAGAACAGCCGCAAATGGTTAGTAATAGATCGCTCTCCCAATGTACGTCCTTCTCTAGATGCTGGTCGGTTCGATGGACGTAGTAACCTTGACTTTGACTTAGTTCTCTTTCGCGCTGCCGACGATGGGAAGTGGGGAGGGGGAGGTGAATGGGGACGAAGCTGCAAACTGCCTGGAGCTAGCCCATTCCGATCTCGAGAGGGGGAGGCGTGGGTGCAACATCCACGTTCAGCTCTCTGCTGCACCTCACTCCGTGTTTATTCTTCGAGGTTTATGAGCAAAAACCATCGATATGTGTTTTTGCTAAGGCTCTCCTACGGATTAAAACCGTAGAAAGAATTCGAAAATAATTTCTATCAACGCTTCGTATATATATAAGAATATTATATCCTCAAAAATATAAAATACAATAATAATAATAATAATAATGAATTAGCAAAATATCAAAATGTTTTTCTGAAAATACTGTAATGACAGTTCTAAGTGCCAACAAATACATACATAATTATAAGTATTATTAAAATTTAATATAAATTTTATTGCTACTAATAAGTTAATTACCATTAATTTCTAATTAATATAACTATTCCTTTTAATTGTCATTATTATTTATTTTTATTGCGTTTCTATGACTACAGTTCTTTTTTTTTTTTCTTTTTTTTTTCTTCTCTTTTATTTTATTTTTTTATTGTCCTTCTGGATGGAGGTGACGCCATTTTTCCTTCGTTTCTGCATTTGAAGAGGGGAAGAGTCCACAGCGCCGTGGGGATGGAAAGAGGGATGGTATCTTTGCGAAGAGGGTTTATTTTTTGAGGACGCTTCCCCTCCCCCCTCACCGAACATTCCTTGGCCAAAGATGGTTCGAGAAGAAGGGAGGGGAAATAATCTTCGTCATCGTTTTCTTAGCATTTGTTTCCACATCTTCCCTGATGTCATTTTCTTATTAAAATGCCTTTGAAAGATATATTCTAATCAAAAAGATGTGTAGCTATTGATGTAGAAGCTCTAAAACCTGCTGTGTTAAAATAGCATCAAGAAAACAAATTCTTTAATGAGGAATAGTCTCAAATTTTCTGTCCAATTATTTCGCAATAATTTGAATGTTAAGTAACTGCTACTAACGAAATCGGAAATACTAATGAAACTTAATAAAATCTTAATATTTATAGATTATAAACTTTAAAGCACAAGAAATGGGGGGGAGGTGATATTAAATAAACTATATTCTTAAATATAATAAGATGCTGATTTTTAAAAACCTAAAAACAAAATAAAAAATTACAAAATTCCTTAATTGGTAATGAAGGTTGCTTTTTTTTTTCTTAGTGGTAGCTATTTTTTTTTTTTTTATGACATTCTTAGAAAATTGTAATTGACCAACATTTATTTTATCAAAAGAAGAAAGAAAAGTAAATATAAAATTGTTAATTTTAAGCTGATTCTTTTTTTGAGAGTAAAAGTGTTTCGCTTTGATATCTTATTTGTAATGAATTTTATTTAAAATACTTTATAATTCATTTGCTATTCATTCTTATCGATTAGAAATTAGCGTCAGATTGAAACATGCAAGGCACAATTGGCATGTAAATTTTTGCAATGTCATGCAATTTATTCTTAGGGAAAAGAGATACTATTTTATCTTGGGAGGGTTATTCCAGTGGACTTTTCGCCTTTTGAATTCAACCCCTCGACCCGAGGCTTCTAGCATGAACTTTAAAAATTTCCTACAAACAAAATGTTTCCAAGTGGGTTTTTTTTTTTTCCGTGTAAATATTCAGAATTGAAAGAATATAAAAAAATGAGGAAAAGAAAAAAAGGTTATTGAGAAACAATCACATTTTTATCGAAGCAAATTCTGCTTGTTTTTCAATTTAATTTGAAGTTTATATTAGACCAAAGTAAGCCTACCTCAATTTCAAAATTGATTTTCGTTCCGGGATCATGTTAAATATGCCCAATTGATATTTATATTTAAATCAAGTAAGGCTGATTTGATGCATATTTAGGTTCAAGGAATTCAAGTCAATTGAGAAAATTACTGTTATCATTTTTACCAACACTGCTGTTGTTGTAACCAGTGTTGTTTATGTTGTCATTCGTGAATCGTTTATTATTCCTTTGGAACTGGGTAAAGGGAAATAACTGCTTTTGGAGAGGAAAGACAGCCTTGAATTGCCCCAATTTAATATCAGAGCTTATTTTTGACTCCAAAACAAATGGAAAAATTTTATTTACTCTTACTATGTTAGAAAACTGCATTCGGTGGTCATTCAATAATTTCATATACCGTTGATTACAATATTAAATAATCTTTTTTTATTTCAATAATTTTTAATTCATTATAATGTTTTTTATTATCCGTATTATTAGCATTAGCGCCTCCCATTCGCTTAATTGCTATTATTTTCATATTTGTTAAGGATAATAATTTTCTAATTTAATATTTTCCAGATTAAAAAGTTGTGTTTTAGTACAGTAGGATTGATGACATATGTGTGTGTGATTTCCAATTTGGTAAGAAGATGTTCCGTTTTGTTTGCAATAACAGGTCAAACAGAGCACACCAAATAGTCCATCATTAAAAACTTGGTGTTTAAGCTCAAAAATGGTTGTCTTGTCCTCACTCAATGTTGTCGGAAGTAGATTTGTGCACCAGGAAGTTGTTAAGATTTTACGACTTAGAGCAAAAAAACTTTACGACTTTTCTTCTCCCGCCGTAAAATGATGCCCCTTGACGAAACACTGATGACGTAATACTTGCCCTAACCTCTTAATCTTTGCTTACAAATAACGATCGACTCGTAATTCTCTTCTTGAAATATGAATAGAGCATTCTCCAAAGGATTCAACCAACACCGATGAAATGGAGCCGAGGCATGCAAACGACAAAATGAACACTAGCGCTTTTAACTGAACACTAGCCCCCTCCCCTTCTTTTTTCCCTTCCAAAAAAATAATATCAAAGACTAATTGTTTTATTCAAATCACAACTATTCGATAAGTTTAAGAGAAATGAAATCGTCGAATGAAAAGTGTTTTTTCCGTTCATCGATCAGCCAACTTGTACCAGTTTGTATTTATGTCGTATTGAAATGATATCAGAAAGAAATTAAAAGATAACGAATCATTTTTGGTCAAATGTCCTTCGAAAGAGAATAAATACTTGGAAAAGATTAGATTGCTTAATGTTAAACATTTTCATATCTTCAAAGTGCGGAAGTTGACAAAAGAATCTTACTAATTCTTATGAATTTGTTTTTGAAATCATCAAGCAATAAACTCTACATAATGTTCTAATATCAGTCGAAAAATATTAATTAATTTCATCTCCCTTCCCTCGTATTGCTTCTTGTTGCTCTAAATTCGTGTTTGCGTAAACAGCATATGCTAACAAATGATTTGGCTCTGTATTAGAGAGTTTCCTACAGATTATTACGAGGAAAAAAAATCTGTAATTCATCTACATTTAATATTGTTTAATACTAATATGAAATTCTAGGATGTAATTAATTTAATTAGTCTCAAAAAATATCCTTTTTAGCCTTCGGGTAAAATGAGTTTAAATAATTTAAGTTACTTAAAAAGAAAATTATTTGAAGAAATCTGAAAGTACAAGAAATTGCAAATTGCAATCATTAAAGTTATCGATTAAAAAGCTTTCAAACAACACTTAACTTAAGGATAATAGAAAATTCTCAAAAATTTTGCATTGCAAATTGAAAACTAATTAAATCACTTGTTCAGACGCAGACAAATAGCTTCCTTTTCTACTTCTCTTCAGTTTCAAACAAAGTAAACATTAACCTGAAAACATTCTCTTATTTTCATTATTTGATAAATAATCTAAATGAAATTCCATTTAGATCCTTTAATTTAAATATTTACTTCGTAATTTCAAATTAAAACATGGAGGAATTTTGGTTTCCACAAAAAATAAAAAAATAAATAAAAATTACGAAGGCTAAATATTGCTAATATTTCAACAAACTATTCGACAGAACTATATTTTGAACAATGGTAAGAAAAATAAAGTTTAATTTACGGTTGTTATTAATAATAATTTATTGGTAGGCCACGAAAAAAAAATCTTCACTTCTAATTTAAATAGAACAGAAATAAAAGAAAAATAATTAATTGTGAAATTTGTTTCTTATTTCATGTAGACATTCAAAACTGATCCTACGCAATTTGAGAATGATATTTTTGCTTGGCTCTTTCATTGTTTTCCAATCGTCGGGACACAGACGATAAGATAATCTGTCTCAAGTAATAATAGGCCTAAGTCTGAACTTCCAGTTTGACCTTTGCAACTAAGCTCATGTTTCTAAAGTTAAAAGTTCAGTTTTTCTGCAGTAGGAATTTCTCCAGTTTCCCTCTTTTAACATTTTTCTTCTTTGCAGCTCAATGTATTGTCCTATTTCAAATTCTCTTTTGCAACAATTATATCTTTACGCAATGAAAACTCAAAAGTAAAATGGCTACAATTGAATAAGTTTATTTTCAGGGTGTCTGAAAAATTGAGAATCCACTAGTCAATTTCTTTTCCAATCAGTGATGTCAATCATTGAAAATAACTGGTTGGTTTTGTTTTGGTTTTTTCAACTAGCATTTCTTAAGAGAAAGTGGACTTAATTCTGCTACAAATTAAACTCTTTTGAAAATTGTGAAATTAAAAGTTCAGAATAAAAGTCAAATGCATATCTAAAGTCAGAATAGAAATCAACTCTTAAAACATTCGCTATTGGTTTTGAAAAAATGGAAAAGACTTTGCCAACAATTGATAACGATAACGAATATTAGTCATTCTTTGACGTATTTGTCACAGCTTTTTATTTCAATCATCAGTGGCGTCATTCGTTGGTAGCAAAATGTAACGGAGCGAAACGTTGACCTTTCTCAGGAATTTTTTTTCTTTTCTTTTTTTTCTCCAAAAGCCTGTAATTTACCCAAAGATTTTTTTTTTCTCCCTTATAATAAAATTTAGGTAAAAGTTCTTGCTGAAAATTCTAGTTCAACAAGAATTGATTAAATTGATTAATTTTCTATGTTTTATTTCCAACAAATGAAAACATTAATATTGACATCATTTTAGATGAATTGTAGTCTAACATAAAAATTATAACTCCTTTTAGAGACGTATATTCAGTAAAATAAACAATTTGAATAAATACTTTTAAGAATTGATAAAAAGCCCTAGTGTATTATATCAATTTAATACAGTTCTTCTTTCTTAAAACAATTGGTTTTTGCCTGACTAATCTGTTCAATTAGCTGAGCAGGAAACTCTATAATTAGCCTCCCACACAATCAGAAGAAGGCTTCCACAATGCGTTAATCAGAATTACAACCTCCTGAGATTCACACAACGAATTCTAACAACAACAATAAGAAGTCTTTCAAATCTGCGTTGGGAATAATATGTTGGAATTATATTTGTTGAACAAAAAGCATACATTTGACACATTTGAAGTTAAAACAATTTGGTAGCTTAATGGCATAAAATCATTCTTAAACACAGCATTGTATAAAACAATAGTGTTCATTCAGAAAATTTCTATTTTTTTTTACAACTGTTAATTACTCTTCTATTAGCTCTCCTCTCATTCTAAATAAAAGTATTCTGTTATTGAAAGAGCCATCATTCTTCCCGATAAAGATTTTTTTTTTTTTTTTTTTTTAAATTTAAATTAGTTTGCTTGAATTTCGGTCAAAAAATTCAGATAGCTTACAAACGAAATTATAGACTTATAAGTTTACAATTATATTTAAAGTATTAATTTAAGAATAAAAATTTACTTTATTATTAATTGAATAAAATTTGTTTTGAAACCGTCATTTTTTCCCTGATTTTTAAATTTCATAAACTTTTTCTAATAGAATGTTTTAAGAGCATTTTTTTTTCGGTTTTGATTCAGGAAAGCAAATGTGTCCCATTTTTATCGAAGTAATTTTGAATACAGAATAAACTTCAAAACACAAACAAGAAACGAATTGCTATATTTCTACCTTAAAAGCTTACTTCAAAAAGATTCAAAATTTCTCAATATTTCGAATTTCAACAATATGTAGGCTTATTAGAATATAGTACGCCCATTTTTAACAATTCAATTTAACAATTTTAAGTCTATTTAAAAAGAATTAATTTAGTTTAAGTTGCTTTTGAGTGTATTTATCATTTTAACATTAATTTTATCGAGTTATTGCCTAAGTTAATTACATTTTTCCGTAGATCTTTTTCAAAAGCAGTTCAAAATGTTTGAATTTGATCCTAAAACAGCCGAAGGACACTCAAATATTTTCAAATTTTTAGTAAAATCCTATCTTATATGACTTCAGAATTAAATAACTTCGTTGCAATTAAAAGAAAAAAATGCTAATTAATTTCAAAGTTTTCTTTTTTTTTTTTTCTCAATCTATTGCAGATTTGTATTATCTTCATTATTTTACTATACTTAACGAATTTCTTTATATTTAACTTAGTTTTTTTTATTGCTAATCGTCCATTTCAAAATTCACGAGTTATACGGACGGAAAGGATTAAATTTGTTGTAAATACTTCTTTTCTTTACGTAATAATATAAGTATCATTGAAATTGTCAAATTCGAAAAGCTTAAGGTCAGAAATTTTCGAAAAAGAAAACTGTTGTTTCATGTCAGTCGCTGTTACTTTTAGGTTCAGACTTTATTGCAGTAAAATGTTTTCGATGTGTTTCTTTGAAAACTGTTACCAATATTTGCTATTTTTTTGTGTGTTGTTGTTGTTGTAGCATTTGGTACAATCTCTTGAAGTCGGACCATTTTTGGTATTTGGTGTTATTGCCACTTGTTTATCGTATTGTGGAACCTTTCAAGATGGTGCCGCGAGTGTGGGGGTAAATGGGGTTTATTTTTAGACGCAGGAATGTCCTTGAGGGGGGAATGTTATCCAATCTTTTTGCCACTGGAGGTAAGGCGGAGAGAGGGGAAGGGTACAAGTAAGTCCAAGAAGGACGCCATCGAGCGGGCTTTTTTGTAATTCGCTCTTCTCATTGGTGGGTTGGTATGTTTTATTAGCGCATGCGCTTCTCGTCGAGAAAAACAACGATTTACAGCCACATTTGGTTTCTTCTTAAATCCGAGATATTTATTCGATGGAATCTTTTATTTTACGGTTTAAGACTTTAAAATAAGTCGTATTCGTTACACAGCCACTAAAGCCATCACAAGAATTCATAAAGAAACAGTGCAAAAAAACTAATACGTTACATTCATAGAGAAAATCCCAAACACCTTAATTATTTTTTTTTTAACTTAGGATTTTACTTTAGTTATTTCACGTAGAAGTTCTTAATATTCTAATTGGTATTTTTCTTCTCAAGATAAGTACACTATTACTCTTAAAAATTTTACTAATTGCTTGATTAATTGTTAAGTAGTCGTTAACAGTTAAAGTGTTAATTAATTAAAGTGTTAAATAAAATAGTAATGGAAAATATTTTATAAAGAATTGAGAAAGCGTGTTAGCATTTGTAAAAGAAATCCCGACAAGGAATAATAAATGAAATTAAAAATTTGTTTAAAAATTACAAACAAAAAAATGTTTGGATTACAAGTTATTATTAAGAACTTTGAAATAAAAATAATCATTTTATTTTAAAGCAGAAACTTTTATTCTAAATACAACTAACTTTTTAAAAAGCGTTTTGATAGTCGCTTAAAAATAATAAATTTCTCAAACCATAATAATTGGATATTATTTTATTTCAAACATAAACAAAATTCTACTAAAAGATAAAAATTCCCCGAAACTGCAAAAGTTTTCGTTCCGTTTCCATTTCGTCCTGTCGATGATGTTTTTCGCTTAAGTGACCAAATCATCACGAATTGCCAATTATTTAGTTCGGTCATTTGCGATTCAAGCTTTGCTATTTAGGGTAATTTCCTCATCATACACGAAAGGAAGGGATAAAGAAGAGGGTAGGGGTATTCGATCTCATTTAATCTCCCGCTTCGTCCAAAGGAAATTTGACTGATCTAACTTCGAGAGACCTAATTGCGATGCCGGATATCCTTGGCTATGAGTGATATTTCGATACTATAAAGAAAATTATAAGCACTCAAAGGATAACGAGAAAGAATTAAAGTAATAAGGATTTAACGTTATTCGTCGTTAGTGTAGTAAAGGCGGATTAAAGACTTCTCCCGCATTTCAAGTCTTTGCCAATGATCTTTTTTTTTTTTTACAATTTTAACTCGAAAATGCTTTTGAATATAAAAGTCTTTGGCGACATTCTTTATTAGATTTTTTTTTATGCTAAAATACATTGCAGTCTTATAGAAGAGTTGATTGTCCATTAAGTTAAGATGTATTTAACAATATTTCAAGAGATTTTAAAATCAAACTAAATTATTTCCAATAATTCGTTCAGCTTTGTTGCTCAGTATCTATGTAATATTTTCACAGCGTACCAATAGTAATTCAATATAATATTAGTCAAGCATTCCTTAAATGTAGTATCGTTCTTTAATATAAAAAAAAAATAATTGATATAGTAAAGGTTTTTAAAAGCAAATTTTGATCCCGAAGTCGACTAATCGCGCAAAATTGCGGGAGGGAATCTTTCCGTAAAGTGTTTTTTTTTATTGTTATTAATATTTTGTTAATATATGCTTAAAAAAATTATATTCTTTTAGAAAAGTAGTAAAGAATATGAAATTACTGTGAATAAATTACAAACTGATTCTCCTCCATTGAACCAAAATGACATCAAATTCGGTCTTTACGCCGCACAGCCGCTAACTGAAATGGAATGGCTTTCTTAAAAATACACGCTTCTAATTTGGAATAACTGTTAGGAATATCACAATTCTTTAATAAGTCACATTTAATTGTAAGTGACAAGAATTATAAATAAATCAAAGTTGTTGATGATAATTATTTAAATAATGGATGTTTAAATAAAAAGCTGTGTAATTCAAAATTTAAACACAATTCTTTATTTCTTTGAATTCAGTTTTGTTTTTGTTTTCAAAAACCAATGAGTAAATGTGAACATTTGCCTTGAGCCGAAGTTAATTCATGTAAAATACATGCGAATAGATTTGTTTCAATTCAGAATGACTAAAATTCAGTCCCAAGTGAATACAAACTAATTCTCCATTGTTGATAAAATCCTCCATTTTTGTTGGTGTAACACGTCACAGCAAACACACCTCTGAACATCACCGCCCATTTTTTTTTTAATCCCTCCCCCTCTCAACTAGCCAAACGTTTTTCGCCATATTTCAGTGCGTCTGTAGGGTTTAATCATTTCCACTAGGGTAGGATACAAGTTTTTCCCACAACTCAAGAAAAATAGGCTTAATTAGATCTACCAACTAAATACCTCTATCGCAACGCATGAATTTGTCTGTCTTTTTTTTTTATATATAATCTTACCTTTCTTTATCTATTGGTATAAGACATGGCTGTTGGGGGATATCATTAGATTCCATCCCCTATTTGTTGCTTCGTTATTACCTGTATTCTTTTTGGCTGTCTTTCCCTTACACTATTTTTTCCAACTACTGTTCCTTCTGACAAGACCAGACTACACTTCCCCTGTCTGTCTTTTTCAATGCCAAGGTCAAGGTTAACCCATCCCATCCCTATCACCAACCCCCTCTTTTTCCTCTTATAGCCCCCTACCCCCTTCCCCACTAACTGGCACGTCCACACAACAACAACTTCCCTCTCCTACAATCAATCAACCCCTCCATGATTCCATTCCTTCCATTTCACAAATTCATGTTCGGACCAAAGTACTTGTGAAATAGTTTCATCCACTTGAATCCTGTTGCTATGGACCCTCATTATCATGCAGTGGTTATATTACGTCAAACGAAAAAAGAAACGCAATTCCAACTACTATTTTTTTTCCTTCTAATTGCTTGTTGATAGCTTTAGGTTATTTTTTTTCTCCGCTCAGCAGATTCGTAAATAAAAGTAATTATTGATACTTATCTTCTTTTAGTTAGGCAAAAACTTTATAGAAATTACACTTAATTGTAAAAATAAAGATTATTATTTTATTTCTTAAAAAATCAAAAACAAAACAAAAAACAGAGAGAGAGAAGAAAATTCAGACCAGCCAAATCAAAAGACACTATAAAGATTATATGAGTACATTCATTAACTTCCATTATAGGATAATAATTAGACTTCAAAACCGATTAACTTCAAATTTGTAGAATTTGGAGTCAAAATTTAGATGTGATGACATTGAAAGGCAATGGCGCATCTTTCACTAAAGTGTTAGCAATACTTAATCCTAGAAATAGCTTTTCCAGTTATTAAATATCTTATTAGATTATTGCTATTTCTGTTATTTAATGCGTTAAAAATAAAATTAAAACATGAATCAAGATTAAACCATTCCAAAGGGCATGTCTATAAAGTTTAATGAGTGACAAATTCATAAGATTCTCAAACTGAAATGCGGTAAAATGGTTTATTTCTGCTAATTTAACTGAATTTCATCTTATAATATTATTATTATTATTATTATTATTTCCAGTTTCTACATTAAAAACTTTATCTTCTTAACAACTTTATTAATCTCTCATTACTTGTTTGAATGAATCTTGTAAATTAATAGTAAAATAGTTTAGCTAACTAATTTAATTAGAAAAGAAAACATCTTAATTCAAACTTAATATTTCACTTTTGTATCTTTTAATTTGTTCTGAAAAATTAAGTTCTTTAATAAACAAAATAATGTAAGATTCTTTTTACTTTGAAATTTCTCTCGTTGGAATTTTCAAAACTATTTTTTACATATTTTTTTAGTTTTTTCAGCAATGTTTAAGACCGCCTTAAAATCAAGCTATTGGCTAACTTCAGGGCAAAACCCAAGTAAGGGTTGAAGTCTCAAGTTGAAGGCCTTAAAACAAAGGCAATGATTCTCTTTTTTATATATATATTACGTAGTTGCTGATTATATTCAGATGGATTCGTTTGCATTGCTTCATGCTTGATGGGACAGAAAGGGATGGGAAAGGTGTTTTAGGGAATAATATCGACCTTGACATTGGAGAACCCCTCTACCTGATAGGTCAGTTCACCTTGGCTGAAGGACGATCATTGGTTAAGGCACTCATCTTGCAAGTCGCAACCAGGCCCACAACGGAGGAACGGGAGGGGGTAAGAGTCACTAAAAATACCGTTGTGCAACACGCAATCCCATTTTCCCCTAGTTCCAACTTCCTACGTTTCTTTTTTAACAATGGAACATTAATAGAAATAAGCTGACGTCATTCTTGTCTGTTCAATACAGCTGACACCCCCAGAATCGTTAATTGTTCGTTGGATTTCCAAATAAAAACTGAATTGCGAAAGTTTTGCTTCATAAAAATAGTTAAGAGCTTTCGTTTTAATTAATGTACCTTCAAAATGCCTAGTTTTAACTTAAAAATAAGTTGGTTTCATTCAGTTTATCTGTTTTATTGCGTTATTACTTTTCGGAGGGAATTCTCGAAAACAATAGTAGCAATGTTGAAAAAAGAAAAAAAAAAATGGAATAATCTTTACATTTAACTATGTCTTAAGTCACGAAAAACGATAAAGAACTTATCTGGACGTATTCTAATTAGATAGTTGAAACTTAAAAAAAAAAGAAAAAAAAAGATGGCGTCTCCCAGACACAGAGAAAAATGGTCGCCTAGGAAAGTCCAACACGATTGATTTTGTCCGTCTGTCCCGACTACAAAAACCATTCCATGTCAATAGTGTGATTCACGAACTCCCCTCTTGGCTAATTACCATTCCCATCCCCCACCCCCGCAACTTTGAAAAATCCGCCCCTAAAGAAGATGAGGCAGCGTTCACGAGCAAAAATCTTGCTCAACAAAGCACAGCAAACAGAGACCTCGAAATGGATTTCAAATCGTTTCTAAACATACTATTAACGAATATTAACTTATTGTTTAATAATAATAAATACAATTGGGAAAAAATTAAGGGTATCAATTTTCTAAAATATAACATTTATCAGAAAAGTAGTAAGTTGGTACTAATCTTTGAACGAAGACTTGTTTAATAAATTACATATCTTAATACTTAATTCCCCGTCTTTGGAAGTGGACGAATTTTACTTCTTTTTTTTTTAAATCAAAATTTTAATTCTTTTTTAGAGAAATCACAAATAGCTTTTAAGCCAAAGACTAGAATTTTAGCAAAACAATAAGATTAGTATTTTTTTTGAAAACATTTTTAACACAAAATTTCTACTGAAAATTGATACAAATATCGTATTGTCGAAATATCAAAATGAAAAATATGATGTATTATCTGTATTTTCCTTATTTTTAACGAAATATTTTCTTTATTTTTGATGCTAGATTTTCTTGGATCAATGTTCTGAATTCCATTTCTGAAAGCTTAAAAGTGCTGTGAGAAAAATTAATATAAAATATCGGTATTTATCTAAATTTAAATCTTTATTGGAAATAGACAATGATATTTACATTATTTGGAGGTTAAAATGTAATGACGGCAATGAAAAACTTGTATAAAAATTCAAGTATACACTAATAGATGCGCATTATTAATAAATGAAGAGATCCCTGGTTTAGTGAAGAAAGAAAAAGCATATTTATTTGCTATATTAAAGCATTTCATGGCTTCTGACAAAAGGTTCTTCAAAATAAGTTTTAAACTTAAAAAATAAAGAATTATGAAATTAACAAAGCAATTCTGAGAGCTAAGATTTTTTTCCCTCCGCTCAAAAGTTAATTAACGTGAGTAATGAATGATTATCCTTGTTAATCTTACATTAGGTCCAACTATTTGAATTCTTTTACTGACTTTCATCCCGGCTTCGAAATTATTCTTTTCGGTAAAGAAACCTCACCAATTTCTCTCCATTTTAATTACATTTCGAGTTGGCTTTTTTTTTTCCCTTCCGTTTTTTCTTCTCTGTATGTGTGCATTTTTCGAATCTTTCTTTTGATCGTTTGCCGCTTCGAAATCCATGGCTTCTACAACCTCGTTTTCAGTTATTTGTCTGAATTCAATCCCACCCCATTTAATTATCGACCACATCGAGATCAAAGAAAGATCTGACTGTATAGACCCTCTTTAGAGTTTTAAATAAGCCTAATCAGAGCATACTACTATTTCTGACTCTGAGCTGCAGTAAGGTTTCACTTCCCAAGCCTACAAAAACATCACCTGTTAATAGAGTTTCAAATGCGATAACAGTGAGCAGCGCAGTTCACTTTCTATAATTCTATTACTTATTTAAATTTCTTCATTAAAAATGTGTTAATATAAGAACTCTGATGAAAGTCAGAATTATTGTTCTTTAGGATCCCACTTAGTCTTTTAAACAAACATACTTCAGATATTTGTTTTTAAATAGCGCACTTTTTAAAATAATTTTATTTTGCGAAGAATACTTTTCATAAGGAACTTAATATTTATTTAATATATTTTGCTTTCCGAATCATCCTAGTAAGAAAATAAAAGAAAGGAAAAGCGCTTTTTTTTTAATCATCACCAAATATTTTTATTATGGAATTCAAGTCGGCAGTGGAAAGGGAGTTTTAATAGCAATGTAAATATTGAAAAAGTTTTCAGTATCAGATACAGGATATAAATATAGTTAATTTTCTGATCGTTAATAATAAAACGATGACTACAAGCAGGGAATGATGAGTTTAATTGGATTTCATTAATCGTTTAAGAAATGTGTTGAGATTTTTGGTTATTTTTAATTTAGATTAATAGTGATTGCGTCACATGCAAAAGTTATCTGTGGGTGGTTTAATTCATTTTTTTTTTTTTATTCGTAACCCTCCACTAATCCCTCATTGTTCCAGGAGAAATAGGGGATCGTCTCCAGACAGACAAAACCAAGAGGGGGAGGGGGTCCAGGACATCCCAATACATCAGCCCAGGAGAACGTTCTCGATCATCCTCCCCCCCACACATACTTTTTCTCTTATTTCTTTTTCTTCTCCCTGCATTTTTTGGGGGAGGGTGGGGATATTTTGGGTGGGGGACTATTTCATTCCTCATACACGCGAGCTACAGACGCTGTTACACGTGGATTGAAAACATAATGAGGACCAAAGGGGGGAGGTGATATTAAAAAAAGGGAATGCCAGGAGACAGACATGCAAAGAGAGTACATCTGGATGTTTCTTTTTAATCTTTTCTCTTCCCTTTTATTCCTACCCCTACACTTTAGTTCATCCTACCTGAATAACATGTGTTACATCACTTGCAGAATTAGAAGAATCCAGGCATTCTTTTGGTAAGCTGCTTCTATTTGATTACTTGAACGCCACCAAACCTCACGAAACTACGCCGTTAGGTCTGTCTTCTCAACACACGGAGCCGCGTGAAAAATTCCTCCGCGACTTAGTTCTAATTTATGCAAAAATTCGTCAACTTAAGATCCTAAAGTTACTCATGACAGAATTAGTAATATAATTCTACACACATGTATTAATATTTAAATGATACAGTTGGTTTTATTACAAGTTCTTTTTTAACGTTTACTTTTTAAGCGAAAGTTTTCTTTTATCAAAGTAAATTTTAAATACGTCAATAGTATAAAATTCCATGTTAATCTTAGCTGTCCATAAAATTTGTCTTTCATTTTCACAGCGTATATAAAAGTTCTTAAATTCCATAAAAATGCAACTCACATTTAGCCGATATTTTTAAATAACTGTCATGTATTTTTTTTACCTTTCTCCATGAATTTTTGAGTAACAACTATATATAAAATCGAATTTTGCTTCTTGATTATTATTTTTTTAAGGTAGAAACTATACTTTAAATTTGGCTTAAAATCTAATATAAATTATTTACCAAATTAAATAATTTCATGTTTTTATGTACTGCTTTAAGCGTTTAGTGATTATTAACATTATTATTTCAATTTGTTTTTATTTGAATTCTAATAAGATTAAAAAAATAACATTTAGTACCGGTAATGATATAGAAACTTCTAAATTGCATTTAAATTTGTTTTTATTAATGATTAAGTTCGGTGTAATTTGAAATGAAATTATATATTCAGAACAAAAACAAAATCGTTAATTTTAGTTTGTTTCTTTTAATTAATAATGTTAATTACCAAAGTGTATTTTTTTTACTATGTATACTTCTACTTACGTAAATTATTCGATTTTTTTTAAGCTTGTTGCTTAAAAAGCTACAAGTATTGGACATCCAATTCTTAAATACTCCTCAAATGAACCTGCAGTTTGGATTTTTAGTTTATACAAACTCCCTTCTTATGTAAACACTACAAGACTGTTGTTCTTGAATACATGTGTTCACGTTATCTGTTCATAATCGATCAGTAAACTCATTGTTGCATTAAAATTCCCATTACTACAAATTTCATTAATTACGCTTAATAAAATCGGCAAACAAATTCAAGAAAACAAGCGTACATTAAAAATTGCAGATTGTAACATGCCAATTACTGATTTAATTCTCAAATCATAGAGTAAATAATTAAGAAAATCAACAAAGAATTGAAATTGAAACGCACATTTTATTTGGCGATCTTAAAATGGCTGAATTCTCATCATCCCCTCCTTTACAAAAAAAAACTGCTTCTTTAGACGCCACGGTTCAAGACGATGTCCTTGTTTTCCGTAATCCCCTACTCATAACCCCTATCCCCACTTGCTCCCAGGTTACAAAAAATTCCTTTGTTTTTATGCATGCATTGTTGCAAAATGCCCTCGGTTGTTGTTCCCAGTTTCCTTTTTATCGAAAACTCATTGGAGAGAAACCAAAAGAACACGCAACCTGTAAATTGTGAATGTTTTTAACACAGATTTGGAATTGAAGAATTAGGAAAATTATTATCTGTTAAGTATTTTCGTGTTTAAAACAGTTCTTATAACTAAAGTTTAGAATAATAATACAAATCATCTGTTAAGTATTTTCGTGTTTAAAACAGTTCTTATAACTAAAGTCTAGAATAATAATACAAATCCCGTTTATTCTTAAAACTTTTTTATTTTTTATTTTAAAGAATAATGCAGCAAGTATTTATTAATGGAATTTAATTTGGCTTATATTAAATTTGTAAAATCCTTAAAAGTTTGCTGGTAGTTGAAATTAATCTCCCAACAGTTTCGTTTTCCATTCAAAGTCATGTACTTTCTTTGTATTTCAATAAATCAAAGAGAAAAAAAATGTCATTATTCCCATATCTATTTATATACAGATATAGATAGATACATGTAGCCTACGTGAGTTTGCATTAGGGATTCATTTAAAAGTAAAGATTTAAGAAGTAAAGCAGTTTTCTTATTATAGTATTTTTATATTTTCTTCAATAACATCTAATTGAGCTAGCGGATCTTTATCACTGTAGTCTACTTTTGTTTTGCCCCATTGCCACATAAGAAAAGCAGAACTCTATATCTTATTTTGAACCTTTCATTGGATTCGGTTTGAATTCATTTGGTACCTCTATCTGTCTTGCTTATTTTTTTCCTAGTGTACTTTTCAAACCAGGGAAGCTTCCCGAAGCAGATAAAGCGATAACATTTCATTTTTTTCTATCTTCTCTCCTGTCTTGAGCTCTTACTCTAGCCCGGCGTTTCCATGGTGACGGAAGCCTTTCAAATTCATCGGATCTGTCACGTGGGTGCGACGACAAAAAAAAAAAAGAAAAAAAAAAGGCAATTAATGTTGCTAAGTAACGGGCTTCGTTGAGGCTTAGATATCGCCAATTTGGTTGTCTTATCCAAAGCGATGAAAACATTCCATTTTACCAAAACAGACTTTGGTTTATAATAGCTATTAAAAAGAATTGAACCAGGATTATTCGTTTTCAAGATGTAGATAAGTACAGATTACAAATCCAAACATTGCATTAAACTTAGTACGAATTCCGAGCCGTTAGCTGTGTTCTAAAAGAATAATTGTTTAAAGACTTCATGACTTTGTAGCAGCTCTGAATTAAGACTGAATAAAAGCGATGGTACTAACATAGACTTTTAAAAACATTCATAAAAGCATAACGGAATAACAAACAGAAAAGCACTTTCTGATTACTGCATTTCGTGTTATTAATTTCTGAAACGCACTGAATAGTCTTTGAATGTTTAAAAATTGTATCACAAAATTGACAAACTTTTCTTAGATTAAAAATAGTTTAAGATCTTTAAAACGAGAATTGCCATTCATAAAAAAAAAAAATCCTTGAATATTGTCCTTCTATTTAATCTTCTCAATATGAAATAGAAACTGTTCATAAAATAGAATACTTCATGTTTTTTTCTGCAGTCAAAAAATATTCTCAAGGTTCCAGTTCCTCAACGGTATGTTAAATTTATAAGATCTTCACTTTGATAAACATTGAAATTAAATTGAGGACTACAAGGTTTTTTTCCCTATGCTCGCCAAAAAAAAAAAAATGGTCTTAATAAAAAAAAACAGTCATAGCAAATCCAAAACAATGAATATTCATGGCGATAGCTGGTTGCCCTTGGCCTTCCAGAATGGGTCGACCAATCCAGGAAGAAAAGCCTTACTTTCACTCTCAAGAAAAGACCCGGAAAGATGCTGGTGACACCTTTGTTCATTCGCTTTTTCTTCCTGAAAAAAGATCGATCAGTGTTGAAACCACCTCAATCCGCCATTGTTTCTGTAGAAAGAAGCGCAGATTTCGTTTCGCCAGTGGTATTGTCTCAGATAATTGCCACGTAAATCCGATTCGAAATTGGCTGATTGAATTCAAAACAATTACATTTCAAGAGTATTATTATTTGTTTGGTAAAATTTGTGAAGAAAAACAATGAGAGAGAAACCAACCAGAAATGTCACTTGTTTGAAAAAGACTGTCAGCTTTCTGCTTCTGATTAGAATTATTGAACATCATGAATTATTTGTTTAATAAATACTACTTCTACCTAAAAATTGCCATCTTTAGATTTGCCTGGGAAATATAAAGAATTTAGCTTTAAATAAGACTTGCGTGATATTTAAATATAAAATTTCTTTTTCACTACAATACAAAATTTATATTTTTAAAGCCATTGTTTTTTTTCTAATTTTAATATCATAAAAGTTTATATAAATCTCTGTATTTGTAATGTATTTATTACAATACTTAAATAAATAATTTTAATTGGGATTTTTTAACTTCGAATTCAGTATCATAAAGTTAAAGGACTTAAAAGATTACTGAAATTTTAAACACACACATACAGGGGTTGGACATTGTTAAATTAATTATATACAAAACTGCGGGAACTTTTTTTTTTCCGCGTTTTCGAAATATCGTACCAGTGCAATAAACAATTTTCCTTCCCCCATTTCCTTGTTATTATTTGTCACCACTGTTAGTCGCGGAAGTGCTGGCATTGTTTGAAGTATGTTCCATTCGACGAATGAAAAAAACAACAACACAAGAATGGTATTGGTGGAAAAAAAGAACAGGGGGATGAACTAGTAGAGTTCACTCCAAATAAGAAGAACAACATATGATACGAGGAGCTCTCTGGTTGGGAGAGTGCACTTTCAAATCGGAACTTTCATATTCTATAAATTACCAAACATTACTATATAAAATTAACAAAAATAAAGATAACTGACAAACAACTTCTAAAATGAAAGGAACTCGGTTTTATTCCACATTTATTCTTTGAACTGAAAGATAGACATAAACTTTTTAAAATTAGTTATACTTTCTGAAATCTGTTCGTTGTTTTATTCATCTAACTCACCACATTTTAAACTCTACTGCTTATTTATTTTTTATTTTTTTAATTTAATGATAATAAATTGTTGATCATTTTGATACTTCTCAAAAAAAAAAGCAAATAAAGTGAAAATTACTAATTGGATTTCAGTATTTTAAAAATCATTTAAACATTATTTTGATTTAATAATTTCTTGCAGAAATTGGTAAGTAAGTGATAAAGTGTTGGAAGAAAATTGTAAAATAAAATAAAATTGTTACATGTATTTGCAACCAGTGGATTGAATGTTTTCAGTTTTATCTTATATTTAGTTAATAAGTACTCAAGTTTATCATATCATTGTCTGAACAGATATTGATTGCAGTTGTTAAAAATATTCCCTTTACATTTTTTTTTTGCTAAATTGTTTAATTATGTTTTCCCCTCTAAATTCAGCAAATCGTCTACCAAAGATTTTACAATTCATCTTAGAGAATTCTGTAGAATATACAATTTTGCAGAAAGGTTAATAATAAAAGCTTTAATGTAATGGAGTTCCTCAATTTTATAGGAGAGATTAGCTATATTGTTAACATTGATTTCGTTACTTATTGGAATCAGTGAAAAGTGGATGTTGCGTTGTTGTACTGTATTTCTCTTAACAGTCACTCTTCACTCTTGAATACAAAGGTGTTGTATTATAAGACATTATAAGAAAGATTTTTCTTTTTTCTTTATTTTACGATAGTAGTTGTCATGAAAATAGTAAATTCTAATAGTTTCGTAATGTTGATAAAGGTGTAGGGGCGAACAGTAGTGAGCTCACTTCTCTACCCTTCTCCAGATGTACATAGTCTGTATTTGAAAAGTTCTATTATATTAACTTAGTCCACGCTCAGGGATTAGAAGTAAAAAAAAAATAAATAGTGAAGCATAGGTCTATATAATAATATATCATGTATATTTGCGTGGGTTTACATTGAAATATTTTAAAAAGTGATCATAGTTCCTAGGGGAAAATTTTAACAACATTTTGTTACGATGAAATATCAGGTTCATTTGTTGTCACATTGTATCAATAACAATGGATCAGCAAAAGTGAAACCTTTTTTATTGAAAAACAATTTTAAAAAAAAAATGGCTCATTGTTACCATCCTTATGGTTTCCGACTTTTTTTTTCAAAATGTATATTCTACAGATTTCGCTGTTTTTACGATTATATTTTTATCCTCTTTGTGTAGGTGTTAAATCTGTTGGTTTGCATGTGTGTTTTCTACCCACAGGGGTTAAACAAAATAAGGGGAGGGAATAAAAGTACACATATACACAGCGAAGAAAGCTAAATGAATTTATTTAAAAGATGATGGTTTTAATTTTAATGTATATAAAAATATATTTACTACATCTCAGGTCATCCTCAGGTTTTATATAAAAAAAATAAATAAAAAGAATTAAGTAATTTCTTTAGTTTATCTAAAATCTTAAATAAAAAATTAAGAAATGAGACACGTTTTAGAAAATATAGACATTTTCTCAAAAAGCTATAATAGCGGATAAATTTGTTTTGTTTTTTCTTTTATTATAGCAGCCACACTTTAATCTTCAAAAAAAAAAAAATCCTATTTAATTTTTCTCATTTGACAAGCATTGCATATTGATTAATTAAAATTTTAATTTTGTTTATTTCTTTTTTTATTAAATAAAATGTCATCGAATTTAATAATACATTGAAGTGTAAAATTTTAACTTGCCTCCTTATATCATCAGTAATATTTAAATAAATTACGAAAACTGACGCATATCAAGAAATTGTTTATCTTTATTTTTTTATATAATCTTGGCAGAAAAATCCTTTAAAATGATTGTCAATTCCATGAAAATGCAAACTTTTTGGTAATTATTGGAAAATTTAGTTGTATGAATATTTTGGTTTAATTTGAATTAACAATGTAAAAAAAAAAAAAAAAATGAAATCCTTTTAATTCTAATAGCTATTGAATTCTGAAACTGTTTATTTCTTTGCAACAAACTTAAACAGCTTTCCATTGTCATAAATTTTGATACAATTGTATACTATTATCTGATGTGGCTGCTCTATTCTCTGAAATAATAGTCATTAAATAATTCTGTAAATTTCCAAATTAACTTTTTTTTTTTTTACTCCAATGATTCCGAATTGTAAATGCTTATTTGAGATGCCTATATTTTCTAATATTTTTAAGTGTGAAAATGTCCAGGCTTTATGTTTCTAGAATCAGAGTGTAAAATGGAAAATTAGAAGTTATTGTTTATATTTCTCTATGTAAATTATCTATTCTATAAAGAAAATAGATAACAACCCACCAAATGCTTTTTGGGAGAGGAAATTTTTTAGCCAATCTTTCCCATTTTCCAAAATAAAATGTATCTTGTTGTAAACCACAAACCATTGTCTCATTGTAGTCCATCAACAGTCCAGTTTTCTATAGATTTTAGCAGTTGGCTGTTATATTGTTTAAGATAAGAAATCCTAGAAAACATTGGATTGCCAAAGGACTGACGATGGATTGTCGGTGGATTCTCATTCAGTATTAACTTAACTCTTTGATCACATAAAGTCTAGGAACAGTCTGTCATCCTTTTAACATGGTTTTATATCGGAGCATTTATTTAAAAAAAATGATTGTGCTTTTGTTTTCTTTGGGTAGCCTACAGTTTTTTTTTTCATTCCCAAACATTTAATTTTTCTCAAAACATGTTTCGGTTCAACCACTTCCAACTGTTTTGCTCTATAGATATGATGATGTAGTGCTCTCTGCTTGACTTTACTATTTATGCTGTACTTCAACTACTTCTCTTATCACTGTAACTATATCACAATATTATATCTATATAACTAACCAAAATATTCCCCAACCCCCAAGTGTATTTTTTTAATCAAGGGATATTGATGTTCAATTTAAACACATCTTCCATACTATTTCAATTGTCCATAGAATCATTAAATTAAAAGAAGGGTCTAAGGAATTGCCCAAGATTGTGCATTGTGAAACAGCTCCTTTTCATATGAAACTGAAAAATTATAACCCAACATAAACACATCATTCCTTTATTAAATGATGTATTCAGAAATAAAAACAGATCTAATTTGAATTCATTTTAAAAATTAATAATTATCTAATAGTCTTAAAAATGTATCAGTTTTCGTGACGTTTAAACACTGAGCATCCAACAAAATATAAATACATTGTTTGTGTCCATTCTGTTTCAAGTGAACTGTCAGAAGCCAATGAACATCTTCCCCTTTCGTTCCCATAATCAATATTCTTAATCGAGTACCTGATAACCGTCTGTTGTTCAATAGATATGAATTGTTACTTAGCATTTTAATGGAACGAAACGACCTCTACTCTTTAATCACTTAGAAAGAACGGAAAAATACTAACCACCACTAATTTCAAGTATTATCCTATGTTGTAAATAG
The DNA here is from genome assembly GCA_023159025.1 of Thereuonema tuberculata. Lineage (NCBI taxonomy): Eukaryota > Metazoa > Arthropoda > Chilopoda > Scutigeromorpha > Scutigeridae > Thereuonema > Thereuonema tuberculata. Next base: position 150,315,449 of record JAFIDM010009631.1, read on the forward strand.
AGGATTAAGTTTATACCTAATAGCTATAAATGAGTAATATTCATGATTAATAATCATCTTTTGTCATATATTATATTGATACCAAACTCATTTTGCATATATTCTCCGTAATTCAAGATTTCTTTGTGGTGGTTTTGATTTTATTGAAAGATTTTCGTATAACTGCTTTAGGTTCGGATGTTTTGGAAATAAGCTGCACACCTCGCTCTAATTGAAATGTATACAAAAACACATATATAATTATCAACATATCTAAAATATTTTTGCATTACTTGGTACCTGCTCTTAACACCATTTCACTCGTTGTTATTGGCTTCTGCAGTTACAGTTGGCTTTTTCCTGAAAACCTTCAGTGAAATATAAGACTTTTTCTTAAGAAAATTCTTGTCAAAAAAAAAACCCAAATACATTACTATATATCCGACAGTGTTAATTTTCTTTGCTCTCTATTTTTTTCCTTTCTGAACAAAGGATTCTTAAAAAAAGTTAGTTTTCTATATTTAATATTGATTTACTAAATTTTTAAAATAAACATTATTATTTTTATAATCAAAACAGATTATGAACTGACAGTGCTTTCATTTGATTTACTGACTTTTTTTCCGATTGATATGTGTCAGGGATGACATCCCCAAATGTATAAAAGAGCATTTTAAAATCTGTTTTTCTAGTATTTTGAACTGAATTTACAATGCAAAGTTTCCTTTGCCTTCTAAGTGGAGAGTATCTGTTCCTTCATCAAGTCCCATGTAATAACTGTTTCCACTTAAGGCATTTACACAATGCACCATCTTCGCTTTCCTTGCCTGTACATCATTATTGTATTACTGCCCTTTCTGTCATAGAAAATAAGACCGGATTTTACCACTGTCATTTCATGCACTTATTTGGTTGCATTTCAGTTGGGTTTGCTCTTGGGATTGACTTTTTTGTATTTCCTTTAGAGGGGAAGTGGGAGATAACGAAGCCTCTAAAAAAATGTTTCAACTGTGGCATCACTAAAGTTAACTATAAACATTAATATAATGTCTGAAATGCCTTGTAATAGATTTAATTTATCATTTATTTTAATCTAGTTGGATACGGGTTTCTGATTGGTTACATCAGTAAATTGGGCTATTACTAATAATCTCTTGTTACTTTATTGTGATTTAACAAAGAGAAAAACAAATTAAAAATTTAAAAAATTGTGAACCTCCCCTTACAGTCTACGCGAGTTGCCAAAATTGCTTAAAATTTTAGATGATCAAAAAAATGATTTAAAAGGATATTGGATTTCTTTTTTTAAATGCTCCATTAAACTTTTTATTATTTTTTTTTATTGCTATTTTCGTATTTTTAGGAAGTAAAATATGTTATTGAAATCAGTGGAATTTTTTGATGTGCTTGTATTTTCTTAATGTGTACAAACTCCTTCTGCAAATTCATTCAAGACATTTCTACCTCAGCCATATTAATCTTTGTTAAAACTACTCATTTTGGGTTTCTATTGTGCGATATATTGCTGTTTGTAAAGTATTATTTTTATGTATGTAAGGGATTTTTTTTTATACGTATAAAATGTATTAAATGATAATTTTTTATTGTTTTACAGTTTTTAAAGATTAAACACACACACAAAAAAAAAAAAGAATTGTAAAAGTCCACTCAGTAAAAATTGAGTAAATAAAGTAAATTGTAAAAGTCTCTTATTTGTTTTATAGTAATGGTGCTGTTGTTTTGAACCAAATAAAGTCTTGTGTAACTAGTCATTCTACATATTGCATTGATGTCAAGGAATAATAGTTTCCATTTATATACTGATTTATTACTTTTTTTATTATTTGCTTTGAGTATCATGTATATAGAGAAATGTTATATTAAAATAGATAAAAGTCAAGAAATTCCACTGATAAAATGCTAACAATTTTGACAGCTTCAAGCGTAGACACTGTTTATTTTATTATCCACTGTATTATCTTATGTAACCAAGAGATATTTGAAGTCCAATAATGTATTTGAAAGTTTCTAATGCCTCATAACACATCGTTCTTGATAACTGTCAAAGAAATACTATTAGTCTACAGATTACACGCATTATTTATATATATATACTATATATACGAAATTACTGAAGATTATTTTGTTAGTTTTTTGGAAGATGATGTATAAAAAATAACAAAAGCCAAAAACAAAAAAAATATAATAACAAAAACAAACATATTTAGAGGATTTTTTCCCTACCTTATATATTCAGCTGACTACCTCACGTTTATAACTTTTTCATAGACTCTGTGTGTTAGCACATTGTCGGGGGTTTCAACAAGTCAAACAGAATATCGTTTTTTAAACAAACTTACAGTGTCTCTTTGTGTTATGTAAAGTCCAAACAAATCATGTTTCTATCTTAATCTGTAAAGTCTGTATTTTCTCTGTCTACTTTTAACACCGAAACTCTTGTCCTTTATGAGAGTTCATCGTTTTTCTTCATTGTTTGTTTTCAGTTATTTTTAGTGTCCCATTTCTCTAAACTCCTGTTTAATAACTATAAGATAAGCTTTAAAGAAAACAGATATCTATTTTCTAACTCTGTTGTTGGCATTCATCAAGCATATAAGGAAACCCTTCATTGTCATAAATACATATAGGGAAACGAGGGATAACCTAAACCTAAGGGCAGACATGTTGGGAGAAGAAGGGCGCTATAATATAGTCATTTAACGTCCTAGTCTTTATTACTGAAAGCTCATTCTCCATTCATTATGATCTTAGGATCACAAGTTTTGACTTTTAACTCGTCAAACTCATCAATTTTGTTAATGTTTTATTTGGCAAGATTCTTAATGGGGAATTTTTGCCCATTTTATTTTTCCCCCGAATATAGGGAACATACACTCCCCCATACATACCTTACCATCAAGGAACCAAAATGGCGTCTGACCTTATTACATTTAGGTTTCGGTTAACCTTGGAGAAAGTTAAGAATATAAAAGTGTTCAGTTTGTGTCAAAGCAAAAGGAAGCTGATAGGGAATACGTTGACTAATGAAATACTAATATTTTTCGTTCCTCATTTATTTTATTTAATTTATATAGATGGAATTGCTATGAGTGTTAGGAGATGGCGCCCTAGGTAGGCAACACACGACTTGGAATATGTAATATATTGGTAGAGGCAGAGTTATAGTCTGTAAATTATAAAACAATGCTGTCTGTTGGATCTGAAAATTGTCTTTAATATTTGTGAAAAGCTATCGTCCCTTCAAATCGATGTTCATAGTATGAACATCTTTGTTTTTTATGTTGCATCAAATCAAAACCCCCTAACCCCTCTCCCCATTTTTAAAAATGTTATTTTATCTCCTAGTAGTTAATATATCTTTATAAATTAAAATGAATGATTATATAATATAGAGACTATATATAATGTATATGCGGGTATGTATGGCGTGTGTTTGGTTTTTCTGTATGTTTTCTCACTTTCAGTGTGCGTGTTTTTAATTTTAATACATTTGCTTATATTTTTCACTGCTACTTTATTTTTTGTTTGATTTATTTATTTATTTATTTTTCTTTTTTTTTTTTTTTGGTTGGGTTTTGGGTGTTTTATTCAGTTCAGTTTTTCCATTCTCTTTTGGTTAGTTTGGATGTTGATGTTAAACTATAGAGCTTATTGAGAGTCGTTTGGGTCTAAGTCGATTGAAACAATGGTTGAAATGTATTGTATTGTTGCTGTTGACCATTTCACTTAATAAAAACTTATTTTTAAAGAAATACCCCAAGAAACGGAAAATATCAAAAAAAAAAAAAAAAAAAAAAATGTAATATTTATTTCTATCGTCCTTCAAAACTAAAATTGCGTTCAAGATGTTATTTCTAATTGTGTTAGGTCTTTAAATCGTTCTATCTCGGACGTTAGAGATACGTAATTTTTTTTTTTTCTTTTAAACTTTTTTTTTTTATTTAATTTTAAAAATAATAGCTGAAATATATAACCCTTGGCTCAATTTTTTTTTTTTATTCTTCTTGTTTTCCATTTTAAAATTCACATTCTTTTCCCCATTAATTCTAAGGAGAAAGTAAATAAAAGTAACACATATAGAAAAATTGGCGAATTCTAATCAACCCCCGAACTTGGAAATTTGATATTAAATGTTTAATTTTACATAAATTTTATTTGTGTTCTGTTAGTACCCTTTGTTGAATCAGGAACTATATAATTATTTAAAATATTTTGATTTTAAATTCAAATATTTAAGATTAGCTCCAAATCAACTTAAATAAGAAAAATAGAAAATCGTGCGTTTTCGTACGCCTTTTTTTTTTTTTTTTTTTTTTGAGTCGAGGGTTTTGTCTCTACCCTTTGTTTGTGTGGAAATAATAAAATATGTACGTGGCTTCTTAGCTACCAAGAAAACACATATAAACACACACTTACAAAAGAGTGATGTAATACACTCAAAACCAAAGTTTGCGAAATAAAAAAAAAAAAAAAAAAAATGAAACACATTAATTTTGTGATATTTTTTTTTTTTAAAATTTTAGTTTTACAATTTTCTCTTCAGCGAAAAGATTTGTGTGTAGTTTGTAATTTAGTAAGCAAAAAGACAGAGCGATCCCGAGTGCAATGTTAAAACAAGTTCTTTGAATCTGTCTTAAGCTGAATTTTTATTTCTCTTTTCACTGAGAGAGAGAATGGCAGTATTGGTGGCACCTTCTGCCACTTCCGTTTTAAATCGAAAAAAGAAAAAAAAATATAAAAAAAAGCCAAAATAATAAATCAAAATGGCAGCTTATACAGTGTAGCTTTGAATATCAAAAATGCTCTAGAGGAGTTTATTTATAAAGATAATCATCACACATCTTTGGGTTTGGGGACTATTAAGAATGGCTAAAGAGTCATTCTGTTCTGAAATCAAAATACCTGTTGGGTTTTTAATAAACATACAAAATCCTGATTGTGGTAATTACTATTTTTTTCATGTCTAAATGTGGGCTTTTAATTTTCTTTTTATTTTCCTTTATTTTTAGCTGTACAGTAATGTGTGCTATAGATGTTAGCCCAAGTAGAGTATTATAATAATAATTAATTATATTATTAATATTAATTATTATGTATAAAATATTAGCTGTTGTGTCAGACAACAAAAGGGACGATTTCTTAAGATCCAAAATTAGACCAACAGACAGTTTTGGAATTTGCTACCAGGGGTCATATTTCTGGCAGAAAGTTAAAATAAATTATCAACTAGGCAAGGATGATCAAAATATTACTTTGTATATCTTGTAAGTGAATCTAATAATGAAAGGAAAAGTTATTTTTCGGGACTCCTTTGTTTTAATGTATTTAAGTAGTTGTTTTAGATAAATTATGGAATTAAATGAAATAGTTAGCCCACAAGCATATTATTCATCTTCAAGTTTACGTCATTAATTTTATAATAATTTTATTTATCTTTTTTTTTTTTTAACGAGACTATAAATTTTAAAGGAAACGTTATTTCTTCAGTTAATATTTAAAATCAAATAAAACAAGCATGTATAGGTTTACTTTTAACCTAATGTTACATTTTGACTGGAATAACTCAACTTATCGTTTCTTAAAATTATCATTTTACTATTACTTTTGATTTCACCAGTATTAAACAAATCACTTCTATTGGAAATGAATAATATGCTTTGAGTTATTCGGTTGGGCACAATGGATTGGGTGATAACAGAGCACCATAGCAAATACTGGTTTTGGCGGCGAAATGGTTTAGTTATTGTTTTTTTTGTATGTAATTAATTTTTTCAGATTTTTTTGTTTTGTTTTGTTTTTTAAAAGAAAATCGTAATTTGGAACGGTGTGTCTTGATGAAATGGTCCAGTGAAGGTATTAAGGTATATTTGTACAGTTATACTTTATGGTATAGAATCAATTTTAAGTGTAGTTAGAGTTAAGCGGAATTGTGTAGTGTGACAACGTCTCAAAAAGCAAAGTGAAAGGTTTTGAACTTTAGTTTGATTTTTTTAGTTTTTAAAATATCTTTAATGGGAGATCCTGGAGTTTTATTATTTTTATTAAATTAAAAGCCAGTTGTAATAATCTGCCCCTTTCCCTTCCCCATAGGCTATTATGTGGTTTTTCTGTGTATTTAAATCTATATTCTGAACTATTTGTCCGTATATATTCCTGTGTTAACAAACTTTATGTAGCAAAAATCCAGCTGTGGCTCCAATGTTGGAATTAAATTACAAAAACTTTAATTAAAAAAAAATATTATTCTTTTAACAATTTCAGAATTATTAAATGTAAGGGTATATGCTAACTGACCGGAAGTGAAAAAATGTTTCTAAGCATGCTCTTATCGCCAGACATCTGTGTTAAGTATACAAAAATCCATCAGAGCTGACTCACTTATATGTTTGTTGTACTTGTATGTAATGTCTATAAAGTTCTAGTCGTAATGGATTTACTTTTAGAAATAATTCACATCGTGTGTTTGCTTCTATCAACTACGTATGTAGTGAGTTATTCAGTATTTACTATTTAATCCTCTTGTAACTCAAAACTATTTCCTTAACACTAGAACTTCTGTATCTGTGATTTGAATTTTTCTTTTCATTTTTATATATATCTTTTTTTTTTTTTGGTCTAAATGTTTCATTTTGGAAACAATTCACCTTCTGTTCTTTTTTCTCCTACTTGTTTCTCAAAATGAAATAAGTTCAGTTTATATAAAGATAAAGTTTATATATATACCGGTGAGAGTCAGTGACTGTGTGGTAAAAAAGAAGTCAGGTGTTCAATACAGAAGGTGTCTCGACGGTGAAGAACGTGTGAAGTGATAGTTCTCTGCTCATTTAAAAAGCAAAGATTTCAATTAGTATTATTTCATTTTTTTATCTGTTCCTTGAACCTTTCTGCTTGTACAAAAATCAAAAATCAAAACTGTTTAAGATAATGGAAGTATTAATTATTTTACTTCCTTTTTTTTTAAGCCTTGCAATCCATCGTAATTATGTTTTCATCAGAATCTTCAAACACGCAGCAAATTACAAATATACATAATCAGAATATTTAGATTGGAAACAAAAAAAACTAGCGAAGTTGTTAGGGTCAAATTTTTTTTTTTATTTAAGCAAGAAATTTTTATAAACTGTATTTGAAGTAGTATTCTTTTTTTAATTTTTTTTTACTTATAAATAAATTTAATCAGACCAGAAAAATGAAGGCACGTTTATGACATTCGACCTTTCCGTCGAAAATCATTTATATTAATTTAAGTAATTTGTAATTAAATTTAAATAGCAAGATTGGCAAATGATAAAAAATAAATAAATAAATAAATAACAATTATTAACAAGTGAGTGACCTCAAAAATGAAGCAATTCTTAATAGATATCGCTAAAAAGACAAAAATAAAGTTCATAGTATTCATCTCTAGTAATCGGATATAGAAAATGACTTTTTGATTCTTCGCTGTCGATTTATAAAAACTTGCTGATATTCATTAATATTTTTAAGCACTTTTTTTTTTCATTGCAATATTAACTTTACATAGGAGCGAAATATCTTTAGAAAATGAACCATAATTACGTATAAGGTTGTGTAAGGAAGGAGCAGATAAAAAAAGACATCACTTCCAGTCAGAAAGCTATGTTTGTTTCAGTTTAAGAGTGAGATTTGAAAAGATCAAACGGCGACGTTGTATAGGAAAAGATTTAACAAGGATTATCAGATATTAAAAGATCACTGTTCAATTGAGTTTTAGTTTCTTATACTTTTGAAATTCATAGCATTTTTAAAACTCTTTACATTCTGTAATTTTCTCTGCAGAGTTTAATAGCTTGAAAGCAAAGACATTAGTCGTGCAAGACAAGGAAAGTTTCCAGAAGTGATTTTTCGACAGTTACTAAGTACTTCTGTCCTTTCACTCTCCTAATCACAATTCGGTATATTTCTCATTCCCCTTCTCGCTTTCATCTTCATCTTTTCCCACTTAATAAAAAAAAATAAAAAAAAACTTTCCTTTACCATCTCTGAAACCCTTCATTTTTCAAAAGGGGAAAAATTCTACATAAACCCGTCTTCTTTGGGAATTCTATACTCTATATCTATGTCATTTTTCTATAAAAAAAATTCATATAAAATTAAAAAAAAAAAATAATTAAATACAACATCTACTAACCGACTTGCCTCTGAATTTGTTCTATCGTATCTCTATCTCTCTTACTCCATGGAATGGGAGCTTTACTAATGTTACGTAGTGCAGTGTGATCATTTCTACTTTAATTTAACTTTTTTTTTCATGTTTGAAGACTACCTTATCCATGGGTACCTCGTATGTAAGGATTCCTCTTTCTTAAGAACTATATAAAAATGAATATATATATACAAATTTTGAAAACAGTGAAATTTCGGTTTTATGTTCCAAACTATGTGATTTTTCAGGATAGAAAAGACAACTTGCTTGTGTGTTAAATGGAGATGTTGTGCCAGGAAACATTACTATGTAATACCATTTTTTGTACACATTACACATAAGCTTTGTCTTTCCTTAATCGCAAGATAACAAACTTTTAGGGATATGAGTTCCTACGAGTTCCTAGAAGAAAAGATAAAAAAGGAATGCCATTATTTTTCTGTTTTGTATTGTTTTTATTTTTAATTTGTTGTTATCATTGGCTAATATCTTGTTCATGAAAATCTATGAGATAAATTGCGCTTTTAGTTTGTTTTTAATATATTTTTATAGTAATTGTACAAGTAGTTGAATAGGAAAAATCAAAGAAGAATAACAAAACAAACAAAAAAATCCATTATTTTCGAAAAAAATGTTATATAATTTTTTTTTGGTTCTTATATTAAAACATAAAACCAAGATTTGACTGTCTAAACTACAGGCAGTTAAAGCCTAAAATCCTGTTATTGTCGTGTACAAACAAAAGTTCACTGGAATTTGTCTTTCTTCCACATAATTGATGCCTTATATACATATATATAAATATATATATATATTATAGACATAGAAAATATATTCCTTGTAAAAAATACCCGCCTCTATTCTCTCCTTCTCTTTTGATCATACTTTAATCAGTGGAATTGCTCACAGTTTGTGGTCACATTGATCATTCCTAAGTGTGGAGTAGCAATGGTGATCATTAAGAATTTTGATTTAATTTGTTTATTTATATTTTATTTTTCTAATGTCTTTTGTTGATCGTAACTTGTTTTAATTGCTGTGCGATTGTATTATCATATGAATGTAAACAAAAACACAGGATTTTTTAGTCTCACTTCTTTGAAGTTAGTTTTTAAGTTGATGTGTTTTTCTAAAGGCGATGGAATGCCAGGCCTTAAAGAGATTTTTTGAAATATAAAACAGAAAAACCTTTGTTATCCTATTGTACCCTTGGCAACAATAAAAATTGGTAGTCACAGAAACTGTGTGTTTTTATTTTTGTTGGTTGTTAGTTTTATTTCTCATTCACATCAAAAGTATACAAGAAATATATTAAATACAATTATAAATAGTCTTAAATATTTTAAACAGTTTTAGTCATATTAATTTTAAAACTGAAGTTTATTCAGAGCAAAATATATTTATACATTAAAAAAAAAAATTGAGTATAAACAATTTCAAACAAATTTTATTTCAAAATACTTTTAATTTAATAATTTCCAATTTAATCAAAATTGTTCACTTCTCAAAGAACTCGTAATAAATAAGTGGTATTTCCAACTTAATTTGCAATTTCAATGAAATATCGGAATTTATTAATATTACAACTTTATTTGAAGCTAAGGCGTTTGTCTTGAACTATGAACCACTCTGCTATATATTAAAATAACCTTTTTTTTAATTGATTATATTTTAAATTTCTGGACATTCAGTAGAGAAAAAGTGGAAAAATTTACAGGAAAAAAATATAAACAAAGTTGTTAAAGGCAGAAACTTATAATTTTAAGGTTATAATGATTTATTTGATTACGTATTTAGTATTGATAATTTCAACCTTAACTTCTTATTTTTAATATCTTCCTTTTTTTTATTTCTATCAAAAACTAGCAACTACATAATTTATTTTTTTAACTGAAAAGAATTTGCCGAAATTAGTTCACGGAAAATAATATTGAATTTAACATTACCTATTTATTGAAAATACACCGGTAAACTCTACTACAATTGACGATACCCTGAGACTTGAATTTGTAATGGAAATTCAGGCATAGATGGATTTTGTAAAAGATGAGTTAGGTTATAAATTAATTTACTTCAGATCTTTTTTTTCTTATTTTACTGCACAGGTCTGCAAATCCGAATTTATGTTTCAAATACTTTCTACTTCAAAGCTTTCTTCAAATATTATAAAATACAAGATATCGCTAGAAAATGTTTTGTTTTCTCTTGTTTATTTTGTATTGATAAAGGTAAGATTGACTTAAATTATCTGCTGCTGTTACAGTATTGCTCATCTTCTAAGAAATCCATTTACGTGAAAACTACGCAGATTTCTGTATTTGGAAATAAGGAAATAATGTGAACTGAAAGGAAATTTGAAAATCCAATTTGTCGAAAAAGAAACAGGTTTCTAATTAAGTATTTTACATCAATGGCGAAAACAAAAATAAGATTATGAAGAAAATAATAAAATGTTTAAGGTAAAGTAAAAAATTTTACTTTATTGTTTAAAAACAACTAACAGCTGTTTTTTAAAAGTGAGAATATAATGATCTAAATTAATGTTTGATAGACGAATGAGAATCAAAGAAATGTAAGAAAACTCTTCTGTGAAAAATGCTTTTCATCAAAAAAAAAATCTATTACAAATATTTCAAGTGCATAACAAAATATCAAAAATCAGAAATTGAAAATCAGTTTAAAATAAAGATTTCTAGGTAATATGATAAAACTGTAAAAAAAAAAACAGTTTATTAAAATTATTAATCAAATTAAATAATAAATGGAGTTATAAATAAATTTATTTTTCTATAGCTTAATTTTATATCGTTATTTATTCTTTGAATGGGAAAAATATTTTGATTCTTGAATAAGCTACATTTCAATAATCATTAAATAATCTATTATAATTCCAATAATTTGGAAAGATCCTGAATTTAAGTTAAATTAGACTGGTTTTTTTTTTACTTTCTGTTTATTTTTTGTTATTTTTTTTTTTTTTTTGCTATTTTTTTTCAAATGATTTTTGTGTTTTAGGCTTATATTTTAGCAAATTTTCAATATCATTCGATAAATATAATAGGATTGATAACAGAGTTCGAAGTTATTCAAAATTATAAAAAGAAATTGATTTAAAATAATTAAATTAATAATTTTAAAGAAAATCTTCCATTACATAAAAAATTGACGATTTTTTTCATTTATACAGAAAAAAATATATTTTAAATCAAAATTAAGAATAAATATTTATAATCATCTGTATTTATGTGTGTGTATAGCTTTTTAGATACAAAATTTACATATAAATGTATAAAAGAATTTATTGGGAGAATGGCTAAATGGAATTTGGGGATCTTCTTCAGACTCTAAAAAAACAAAAAGCTGTATTTTGACTTGGGGCTGTTAGGTTAATTACATTTTTTAAATCCCTGAAGGCAAGCTGCTCGTTTCGGCTGCAATTAAGTTTGTAACAAAAATAAATAAATAAAAGCCATTAAAATTAGATTTTGTTTTGTTTTTTTTTTCTTTTCAGATCAGTAAATGTAAAATGTATTATTTATTTATACTCACTTCCCCGATATTCATTTGGGTATTCATTGATGTGGTGCGTGTAGGGTCAGTCAAATAGAAATAGCAGTTTTGTCTAAGAATGTCAATAGTGAAGCCCCGAATTCATTTACTTATATTCTAGAATTATTTTATTTCTATATTAATATATTTCGAAACACTATGAGATTAATTTTATGTGTTAGATCGTACACATTATTTATATTAATTATGAGCTTATAAAATTTGAAACAATTTTGTAATTAGCCTAATGATTTATATTTATTTAAAAAGAGAGAGAGATTAGTATATTATGACATTAAAAAGGTGTTTTTATAAATTCACAAAAACTAATTATAATAACAATATGTGGTCATACAAAAAGAAAGATTTTTTGTAAAATAATTTAAAAAAAAAGAAAATGAATTACTGTAGACCTACAATAAAAAAAAACAACTATCACATGAAAACTAATGAAATTTCATTTTTTTTTTTTTTTACATTATAAATTTACCTACAATTTATAAAATTTTCGAAATTTTTTATTAATTAGAAAACTGGAATAAGTTCATATTTTTCTAATATAAATTTAATTGTTTTTGTGAAAGTTACGTTCTTTATTATTAAAATAATAAGTAAATTTCTAAATAGTTGTCGGATAGGATATTTAATTTCAACAAAAAAGAGAATAACGAATATATTGAAAATTATAATAAATATCTGGTATTTTGCTAAAATTTTCCTATGCTCTGTGACTCGATCATTCCCAATGTCCTTGCGGCGAAATGACCAATAAGAGAAACGCACAAAACAACAGCGTTACAATACGGCGTCAGAGATGATACGTCACGATGACGTCATAAGCTAGATCCCGCCTCCTCCAGGCAACGAGTGGAAGTCCCGGATATCGATCGCTGTTGAGGCCATTTTTCTTTGCGCTGGGTTGAATGGAAGTGTGGTTTTATGACTCTATCGTACGTTACTATTACTCGCGAGGTCTTTTTTTTTTTTTTTTTTTTTTTTTTACTACTACAACTGGGTCGATGAACTCAAACAGACTCTGCAACAATTTCTTTAAATAAAATCAAATGCAAGGGAAGTTGACAACGCCTTAAAACCAAAAAAAATAATAATCAAATAGTAGAGTAGTGAATGCCATCAAATGTATGAATCTATGTATCAAATGAAATCAACGTGTAGAATAGATTTGAAATTATATTCTACTTCTAGTATTTTTTTAAAAAAAAACAAAGCATTTTCAGAATTTTTTTTTAAAATAAATTATTCTACTACTTTCAGCACTCCTGAAAATAATTATATCATTGATATTAAAATTAACGCAGTGTTTGTAGACACTTTATTAAAAAATAAAAATACTGCTTGTCATCAAACTAGTCCAGTGAAGTACTACACATTAATTTTAAAAAGGAAATCCGTAAGTTTACAATGTAATTATTGTTTTTAGTTTGTGCGTTTGGCTTAATTTGTTCATGTTAGAAATCTGTAAGCTTTATTTATTTATTTATTTATTTATTTATTTATTTATTTATTTATTTTATTTATTTATTTATTTTCTAGATTTGGCAAGTTGTGGTTACTGTGAAATATTCATTTAATATTATTTAAAAAAGAAAAAAAAAATGATTGAAATGATATTAAATTCTGGCTAATTTTAAGTAATTCAGGAAATTTCAAAATATTCTTTTTAGCCCAGATACTAAGTTAAAAAAAAGAAAAAAAAAAAAAAACTGCAATCAAAGTAGTTATAGTAAATGCTATGTTTAAATCGAGATATAAATAATTAAGCAATATTTCAATGTTTATTATAAAAGAAAGCTGATATATGAGAAATAGGATTTGCTTTTATTAAGAATGTCCTAAAAATGTTAACTTGATAGAAGAACAACCTAATGAAATGCTGTGTGGCAAAGATAGGCTAATTGTCTTTGTGAATGGTGAGACTTAATACTCGAGTTAGGGATCATTCATAATTTACGTCATGCAATTTTTGACCCTCTCCCCATGTCACATTTCATCTCATAAAGTCAATCTTCGTCCCCCTACCTCGGAAAAAAAAAAAAATTACATTACTTAGAATGGATTCCCCACCTCAGACTCTATCTAATAGTTCATCTACTGGTCCAGGAATTTTTTTCGAAAACCCGAAAAAATATATTGAATGCTTGTTAATTGTAAATTTTATAAATATTAAGGCTTTTTTTCCTTTTTTAAAAAAAATAACATAGAACTGAATTCTAACTATGTAGTTACTGTTATTCTAAATATATTTTAGCTAAGTATTGTTAATAATAATAATAATAAGGAATGAATGAATGCAATTGAAGAATGGAATGAACAAATAAATGAATTAGACACTAGGAAATCACAAATCTGCAAATAATTTTTATTTATTTATTTATTTTTATATAGAAGAAAGAGTTCTTCTAGATAATAGTTTATAGGTTCTGTTAATTCTTTAACAAATTGCTTTAATAACTGCAACAGTTATTAAACTATAATGAGGGTAAACTGCAAATAACTTACAAACAACAGACTTCTATTAGTTACTAGGAGGTTAATATATTTATTTATAATAAAACAAAATGGCAATTTACAGTATTTAAGATATTACCAGTATTACAACATATTGTAATTCAATTTTACATAGACATATAACAATTCTAATAATTTATCAAGATAATAACAGAAATAATGTATATTACATTTTGTATTATTGTAAATAAATTTATTAATCTCTTAGTAACTAACAGCAGTTTCTTATATAAATATATAATTTTTTCTTTCACTATAATGTAGATGGTTACATTTTCCATTTCATTTCGTTTCTAATTTAGTCGAAATTAACAAGTTTTTAATATGAATTTTACGTTTTTTTATATTGTTGTTAAACCGATTAAAACCTTTTGTTGAATTCGTTTTTTAATTCTTAAATTAAATTATTCTTTGGAATGTTATAAATCAACTTATGGAAACGAAATTACTAACATTAAAGAACTTACCTCGAAATATTGTTGTTATAATTTTATAAGAATAATTTTTCAGTAAGTTAATCAATTTTGTAATGTAATCTTATATTCAGGATTTTTGGGCTTTTTTCCATTATTCTGATAGCATTATAAAGCTTTGAAATATTAAGTAAAAAACCTTCTATTATTTCCTTCAATATTCGTTATTTTTGATTTTGTAAATATTTTTGTTAAGATTCTGACTTTAACAGTAAATTAATAAATGATTTACAAATTAATGTATAATTTATTTTATACTACAAAAAGATTGAGCTAAATTTAAATAACAAGTTAAACTTAATTTGGTAAAAACATTAAATATTGATACTATAAAATAATGACAAATGAAAGTACTTTTGTAGCCAATTAAATAGTATGTAAACTGACTTAAAGAAAAGCTGTCGGACTTTAATAAAAGTGTGTTTCACGTAGTTGTATAAACTCATTTGAAGTGGTAATATTATGATTCTCTGAAAACAAATTCGGTCAAATCAAAAAGAGAAAGAGATATATGATAAAAAAATACATTTAAATGGAAACCTCGAATAACAAAACTCAATCAACAAATAAATTACTTCTAAAACACTACCGGTACTTATTTTGCTATAAAAGATAAACTAAGCAGCATTTTGTATCTTTTGTCGTTTCGATGTTTGCCATTGCACTCGACTATTTTTAAAAATCAATTAACTTTTTGCAAAGTTGATCCAACAATTCCATAGATATTCGATAGCATCGCACTAATAATAAAATTTATATATTAGAAACTACTGCTTGACAGTGAAACGAACTACTAAATATAGAAATAACGCAGTCAGCTTTTACAGGTACACTATCTCCCTTCTGCTGTAGACTGAATCTAAAGGAGAAACATTTTCCCCCTGTGATATTTGGAAGTAGCCTATAATATTAAAAACTTGTTAAACCAAAATATATATTTTGGAGAACTAATCAACTTGTATTCTTAACAGATCCATGCTTATCTTATTCTTTCTGAATGCTGTTACTAAGATATAATTAAAATGTCAGTAGATAATAGTTTTGCCTTCGTTTGCTTACTCAATTCTTTGAATCATTGGGCACGTTAAATTTCTTTTCATTTTAAATACATTACTTTTGGGCTTTATTTAATGCCTTCATTAAATTCCTTTTGCGCCTAGCAGATTGCAGGACAATGAGTAGTTGTTTTTTGTTTTTTATTTAATTTTTGGTTAGGATTTCTTCGGGGGGAGTTCCCGCTCTCGGGAGCGAGTCCCGGGAAGGCTATACCCCTCGTACCTTCTGAATCTGTCATCGGTGGAGTTTGGCTGGCTGATGAGTCCTAATAAGGACGAAACGATCCGTCCCAATCTCTTCCCGGTGACAACTCAGGGTGCGAATCCTTTCTTGTAACGTTGTGCCTTCTCGATTCTTTGAATCATCGGGCACGTTAAATTTCTTTTCATAATAGTTTTGGTTGTGCATTTTACGAATGATATTTATCCTTCCAAAATGACACAAACCTTCTTCTTCATGGAGTCATATTCAATATATGTATTAAGCATTATAATCTGTCTTTCTTTTTTTCATATATAAATTAATAGAAGTATTTAATATTATTAACAAATGGCCTTAGCGAATTGAACGGGATTCATTGTTATGGGCTTTATTTAACTCATTAATATTTTTCGGCGTTATCTTTTCTTTTGTTTTTTAAAAATGTTTTTAAATCTTTATTCGTACTTCAGGACTAAAAGTAAAATACTTTCCTACGTATTGTTTTCTAAAGTCTCTCTATTATAGGTTTTTCTAGTCCGTGTTTGTAAGTAGGCCTACAGAAAGAAAATTTCGTTTTCTTTTTAACGTTGAAGTTGCAATTGTTATAACCGAAGTTTTAAGATCCGCTATTTTTATTAGTACGTGAATATCAGATTAATCATTTATCGCCTACAATGACAATCGAATTGATATGAGAATTTCTTATCTTGTTTAATTGACATATTTAATATATTCTTATAACAATTTCATGTATATAAATATATTAATATCAACCTAATGTATTTTAAACACAGGAAAAAAAAGGACAAAGAAACTGAAAACCATGAACTGAAACATCGGAATTTCGAGAAGTTCTTTTAATCCAATCGATTATTACTATTTTCTTTTTGTCAAATTTTTCCACAGCAACACTCAAACATTAATAAAAGGCAATTTAGTTTATATTTAAATAATAAAGTTCTATGTACTATAAAAAAAACTTCCGTTTACTTAATTCTTTTTTATTCTTAATACTATTAAAAACTACATATTTTTTTTAATGTTCCGTTTTTGGATAAATGAATTTTCAAAGAAAGAAAACTTACAAATTTGGCATTTATAAAGCAACGTTTACACATTATTTTTAAAGAATATTAGTAATCTAATAATAAGAATAATAAGTTGCATTTCAGGGATTATAGAATTTACTTTGATGCTGATTTCATTTCTTTCTTTTTTTTCAAAATTATGTCTACTTTTTTCTTTTTTTTTTTTTTTTAATCTTTGAAAACTGTTCTCATTACACCTAAAATTTATAAGAACTATAAACTTAAATTAAGTGAACATCGTTATTTGCATATTTTGAGATTAATATGTCATTGAAAATCGCCAAAATGGGAAAGGGATGTCTTCTTCTCAGCAGTTTTGTTTTGTTTTGTTTTTTGTTTTTTACCTCAATAAATGAAATGCCTAGTTTTAATTATATTAAATTATAATTACATTTTTTTGATGCCGTTTCTTAGAATTGATTTTCAAGTTTAATGAAAGTGCAATTAATACAAGTTGCTTCAAAAACTTTTGAGCAGTCTGGTAAAAAATTCAAAAACTGCTTCCCATTAAAAGCTAGAAGAACTGATATAAATAAAAATAAATACAACTAATTAACTTAAAAAAAAGGACAAATGCTGTTTCCTGCTTTATGAGGTTCGACCTCGGGATCGTTTGGTGGGTCTTCAACTATAATTCCTCAATTAGAAATGGCCATTTTCTCAATTAAAGAAATAAATTAAGTATTTTTTTTTATTTAGGCTTTTATATATACAAACATAAGTTCTAATTTCTGTTGGAATGTTAGAAAAACGAAACACAACAACTAAAAAAAAAATCCATTTGCAGTATATTTCTTTGTTTGCTATTTTCCCTCATTTGCTTCCGATGATCCAGGAGTGTGTCATTGTTATCCGGCTTTGAAATCAATGAAACATCCCTAAGGTGAATTCTACCCCCTACTTCCGGCCATCTTCGGCCTTGTAGAGAGGGATTACGACAGTCACCATAATATCATACCTTACAAACATCCTCATGGTGTATTTCAAGTGTATGGTAATACAAAATGGAAATTTATTTATAAGTGTTTATAGTCAATTGGTGATATTAGGAATGATATATATATACTATATTACTGCAATACATAAATTAATTAAACAGGCACAATAGCTTATTAGTGCTTAGGTTTTTATTATTATTATTTTTTTTATTATTATTATTATTTTTTTTTTGTGGTCTTTTTTCTGATTTTATTTATTTATTTAAATATTTATTTATTTTAAGGATTTTTTTTTCTGTCTGTCTCATTGAATCCGTCATCCATCTTATTTCCCCCTGGCTGCAATTTATGGCAGCTCCCTTGGCCTAAAAACAAGACAAAAAAAAATAATAATCTTAGATAAGCTACATAACTTTCTCATCAGTAATTTATGTTTAAAGAATTTACAACATGTATTATTTGTTAGTTTTCCTCCTTCTTTTTTTTTTTTTAGAGTAATGTCACATTCATAGAATATTGAAAATAGTCATAAAAATGTCTTTTCTTTTCTGCGACTGTCCTACATTTCTTAGCGAAGAAAGTTTCAGTTTTCTTATTAACGTTTAAGTAATTGATATTCCAGTTTCTCAATCCTTAGTAAATAAGGATTAATTATTCTCAACCTTCTCAATTTGGAAACAAACATATATATATATTAAATAATATAATATATTTTAAACCACACTTTTCAATAAAAAAAAAACTATAAATTTAATTCTATGAGATTTATTTATATTATCAATTAAAACAAAAGTTGTTTTTCTATCAAATACTTTCCTTTAGTATATCTTTAAGTAGCCTAAAGTTCGATATTTCGATATTGAAAGGTTTTCGCAAATGAATGAAATTTTATTTCTTTAACGTTGTTCCCGATATCTTCCATCAATGAATGTTTTATATTACACCGTCTCTGATTTCTGTTGGTCCATTGTTAGGAAGCTAATAATAAAATAATAATATAATTAATCTTAAAAAGTCAGCCAAATTGTAAACTAATTTGATTTGAACGATCATTGTATTCTCTCCTTAAATTTAAACTTTTACATGAAAGTTTATCTCGATTCCTTCACGAATATTTAGGAGACAATTTAGGAAGAATATTGAATACATTAATGAACTCTTAATGAATGAAATTTCAGCTACTAGAGGTTAATTTAAAACTTGGATTCATTTCAATACAACCAGGATTCTGTCAAAGCTTTCTGTGAACGAAGTAGTTTCCGATAAACGATTTTTCTCTATAAAAATTATTTATTTTATGTAGACATAATCTTATCGTTTCCAATTTTTTTTTCACTAAAATAAATTGAAAATAATTAGGCAATAGGTTTAGTTTTTAAATATTTGGTATTTTAAAAAATGATAAAAAAAAAATGAATTCATTTAAAATCATTAGGAATGCTCCATAATGGAATATCACGAAATGCTGATGTTACCAAGACAACGGCTATGTACTAAATGAAACAGAAATAGATACTATTTTGGGAGCAGATTAATAATCTATATACATATACTCGTATGTATCCCAAACGCATGCTTAAAAATAAACAGCAAATTTGATGATTAAAAGAATATGAAAAATGACGGTAGTTTATTTCTTTTTCTTTTTTTTTAGTAATGTAATTCTCAATGTACTAAATAAGTGACAGTTCTGTCACTCATATCGTAAGAGTTTGGGTGGTGGGCATTAAGACATGCTTCATTACTACCATATTTATCGCCCGTGGCAGAGTGGATTGATTTAGGTCCGCTCTTGGCCGCACAGTTCGAGTTCGATTATGTAGTAAAAACTTATCTGCTTATTCGTTCTTTTACCTCTGTGAGAAGTTAAATTTTCCGTCTGATGATATATTGACGTTCAATTTCACACTTAGTGATTAGAGAAAGGATGAATCTAATAACTTTTTTTTCTTTTCTCTTTTAATTTTTCTTGATTTTTTTGTTTAAAGATGCTAATGTTTCTTTTTCTATGATATTGCTTGAAAACAAAATTTTTCGTAACAAGATCATATTTTTTATAATTAGCTAGTTTTAAATATCAATTTTACACATTTTATCTTTTTGAAAACGATGGGCTTCTTAGCATTACTTTCTTAACGAGAAAGAAATAATTTCAACATATTTAGTCATTAACAAACAACTTAAACATCTTACCAATTACATTTTGATTAAAATCTAACCTTGATATTTAATGTGAAGATGGAATTATTGCAATGACTTACTATTTACTATGTTGATATAAAAAATATTGAAATCTTATTTTATTTCATTTCAGTTACAGTAATTAGAGGTTTGTTTTAACATATTTTTATTAATAATAATTTACTGGTTTCAACCTGGAAGGCCTGAGCGATTTTTTTTAGATGGAAATAAAGAAAGGTAAGTTATTAACAAAAATATAAAATTTATCATTTTTCAAACTTAGATTTCTGATTTCTTTCAAAGCTACTTTTATCTGCTTGAAATATAAGTAATGGATTTAAACAATGGATTAGATCCATTACTTATATTTCAAGTAGATGTCATAAAAATAGATACAATAACTTTTTATTGAAAGTTTTGTAATCAAAACTTAAATAAACTTTTATATCTAAAGATAATTTTTGTTTATTTATAATTTTTAAGCATAATGCGGAAGACAGCCTGATATTTGCTATCAAAAGAAGGTGGCCAAAAAATCCGCTGACGAAACTTTGTTGATCTTGTCTGTTTTTATTGATTCAGTAAACTTCATTGAAACTTTACTTTTTGAGAAAGGATTTGCTTTAAAATCCAATCTAGAAAGTTGTAAGCATTGAAAGATTTTGTTTTTATATAAGAGTCCATTTATTATTATTATTTGTTGTTTTTTTTTGCTGTTAGTATCACCAGTTTCCAGAGCTGAGGCTGAATACACACAATCGAAACTGGTAATTATTTCTAAAAATAAAAATTAATTATTTTAGAAATGTAGCAGCTGAAACGAAACTGAAAATGTTAAGAAATGCTGAGCATGGAAAGCAAATAGAACGTTTACTGAATTTAGATATAATTACTTATTATATCTTATCTTCATTTATGCAAGATATGTTGTAAGATGTTTGACATTTTCCTTTCTTCTATGAAGTTCGGGATCTTCTCGCTAATTTTTTTCTTCCTCATCATTTAAGAAGGCTTAAGAAATGTGAAGCATTTGTGAACCAAAAATGATAAAGACTAAGTTACAATGTCCTTAAGCTTCTGTAGAAAAGATTCAGTATTGATTTGCAGGTAAAACAGCCCTTAAGATATGGTGAATTAATTATTATGGCATATTGTTTTCGTTATAAGTCCCTTCTTCACTTTCCCAGTCTTCCCATTAACATCGAGTTTGCAAAATTTCAGTCTCATTTCCATCTGCTTTTTTTTTTTTTTCTCCAATCCATAAATAAGGATTGAAGTACTAACCCAAAGAAGCTTTCTATAAACCTTTTGTAATTTCCACATCTACGTTCGTTGATAAAAACGTTTGTTTTTTTTTAATTAAAAACATTATTGTTTTTTATTCTCTTCTTTTTTATCGCATTTGCTTCTTTAATCCGATATTATCTTCCTTCCTATATATCTGAATAAAACCACCTGCTTTAATGATCGACCATCATCATTGCGTGAAATTATATGGTTCTTCTGTTAGAGCTAATTACTTCAGTTAATCCTCATGCTGTATTTGCTTTTGGAAGCTGCTCCATTCCTCCAGTGGAGGTGTTAAATCTTATTTCTTTCAGCTATTGCTGTAATATCAGCCGCAAAAATCAGCATTATAATCGAATCGCCTCCTGCTCTTATATCTTTCATCTTATCTTCATTCATTCACTTATTCATTCATTATACAACATATATTAAAAACCTTTGCCATTTATTTTCTTCTGCCTTTCCATATTTCGATTTGAGTTCATGCTTTCGTGTTTTTGTAGACCTTTTATCTCTCTAAGCCGATTCCTATCCTTTTCATAATTTCTAACAATGAACATTATCGATATTTTCATTGATCATTATCAAGCTCCAAACTGTAAATAACTAACAACGGTTAACTGTTTTTTTTTTTTTTTTAATCAGAAATTCATTCATTTTGTAATTCCTTAGTATGTCTGTATCTGAATTGGTGTGACAGTAGTGTATTTATCATATTCTGAAGTAAATCTGAAGTATTTTGTCTAAAGTTAGAAGGAATTTACAATGATCCGACTTCTCCTTTTTGACATTAATGTTTCAAAGTTTCTTTGAAAATCTTATAGAATAGAACATGTTGAATACTATTTACTTACTATCTTATAGAACTTTTGGAATCTTATATAACTTTTGTGTCTTTGATCAATAAAGTATAAAATTGTACAAAATTGTAGTTCTATCCTTCCTTTTTCAAGGCTTTCCTATTTCATATAACGATATATCCTGAAGTGCCATCATAACATTGCTACTAATTAATCCTAAAATTTATCACTGTAACTCAATCTTCATCATTGAAAAGTTTAAGTATGCAATTAAAAATTAATAAAATATGATTTAACTAATCGAATTTTAAACACTAAAATGTTATGTAGGCTTAGTACAATGAGGATTTGTTGATATGAAGAATAAACTACTTCAACATTTAATCAATTTTTTTTTATTTAAATATTTCGTTATTTATAATACAATTATACATTTAATAGTAAACAATTATCTGTATAGTATTTACTTACTAGTTTTTTTTTTAAAGTTCTCGTGGTGTCTTGCTTGTAAAATTTATTTACGACATCCATTGCCAGCAGAATGTTTTATTTTTTGCCCATTTGTGAGTTACTAACTGGAATTTTGCAAACTTTTCCTCGAAAAGATGCGATCTTTAGGTTTTGTTATTTAACTTTAAAAAGCTTAATATGCGCTTCAAGGCAAGATTTCGAATCAAATTCAGCCTATTTTTGCTATTTGACAACTAGGACCATTATTTCATTTTCATTAGTCTATTCAACTGAAGTCAACAATTTGTCCTTAGGGGCAGTTTGGCAAAATCGTAGAGAAAAAAGTACATAGTTTCATTTTCTTTCCCAGGCCGCCTTTTACTTGTATTTTTCTACTAGCAAAACTGGGATCACGTGATCTTAGATTTTGAGATAATTTTCTCACCACCCGTGACCGAGATCGCTTTCTCACAACCCGCGAGCGCGTCTCGGAGACCGTCTGAGAGACTTCGTGTCTGATCGTAAGTCACGTGATGCAGACAGTCTCGGAGACCCGGGTTGTCTTTGGACGTCCGGTTGATCCACATTACATAGATAAAAATGAAAATATGAGCATCCTCAATACTATACCTAACATTCAGGGCCGTCGCGTGGGCGGGGCGACCGGGGCGATCGCCCTGGGCGCCGCGACAACGGCAACAGGAGATTCCGTTTGTTTGTTTTTTTTTTGTTGGTTGTTGAATTGGAGATTGAGGGGGCGCCTGACGAAATCTTGCCCAGGTCGCCGCGACAACGGCAACAGGAGATTCCGTTTTTTTTTTTTGGTTGTTGAATTGGAGATTCAGGGGGCGCAGGGCCGTCGCGTGGGCGGGGTGACCGGGGCGATCGCCCTGGGCGCCGCGGCAACAGCAAAAGGAGATTCTGTTGGTTTTTTTGGTTGTTGATTTGGAGATTGAGGGGGCGCCTGACAAAATCTTGCCCAGGGCGCCGCGCCAACGGCAACAGGAGATTCCGTTTTTTTTTTTTTGGTTGTTGGAGATTCAGAGGGCGCCTGACGAAATCTTGCCCCGGGCGCCAACAAACCACGCGACGGCCCTGCTAACATTTGCCACCTTATTTGTATTTCTGTGTCTTATCGTTTCGGAGATGATAGGGCCAGAAAAAAATCAACTTTTCTTTGATTTTGATTTTCTTTGAGATAGATAGATATTTCGTGCGGTATTGATACAAAACAATAACAAATAGACGTCAGAAGATAAAATGAATATCGAGAATTTTAAGTAGAATTAATCTCAAAAATGATTCGAATTAACGCAGCAGTTAGTAATAATTAATTTATTTTTTAAATAATTACTATATACCTTTTTTATTTTAATTTGTTATTTTTTTATGTTTTATGTTTAAATTCTACTAAGTGAGCAAGATAGTGAAATTTCAGAATCTCAAAGATCTGTAATACTTAAAAAAGTAATTTTTGATTTAAATTAAAATCCACAAAAATTTTATCTGTGAAAGCTTTACAATTTACGACACACCAAAATTTGTTTTGATCATGCTAACAAGTTAGTGTGGATAGCGAGAAAAAAAAATTAACAGCAGTCTGATATTCACAATATAGAGTGAGTGGGGGAGGGGGGAGGTAAATGAAGTTTGACATTTTTGGAATCCTAATCAATTGTTTTTGTTTATTTATAGTAATAGAGCCGTGGACACCCCACTGGTACCTGGGCCTTAGGCCTATTATACAAACCTTAGAATTTGAGAATATGCCATAGATGGCGGAAGGAGAGAAAGAGAAGAAGAAACAGACAAACAGAAGAAGAGGAAATATCCAGGCCTGTTCTGGGATTCGAACCCAGATTCAGACGTAAGAGCCTCGTGGAAGACCACCGCCTCGATCCCAATGGTGTGCCTGAATTTGCAGAAGAATTTGTCTTATTAAATGCTAGTTATTAAATAATAATAATAAAAAAATGGTTGCTGCACACTAAGATACAAATTAACGTACACTATATGTTCAGAATTTAAGGAAACAATGGATTTGATAATAAATGCTCTAATCCAACAATGTGTCTTCTTTCATAAAGCTTATTTCCAAAATTTAGTTTCACTAATACAATACAAATGTAATTTAAATAAATTATTTTTTTTAAACTGATGAGTTTGTTTGTTTATTTTTTAAATTTCTTTTGACGAAATTAATTCAACCATTTCAAACATTTTCCCCATAGTTACTTAAAATTTCAAGTAACTCTGGCAGTTATTTTGTCCATGAAATTTACAAAGCAGTCGATAAAATGTTCTAAAATCAGGCTGCACAATATAGCTACAATCTTCATTATAAAATTTGATTTGTAGTAAGCTTAGTACATTGTACTTACACCAAATGTGCATCCATGCGGAATGAAAAAAAAATATGTTCTGAAACCTCAAAAAGTGAATTGTGTAGAAACTTATTCAATATTTCCAGATTAAATTGAAGGACTGAGAACCATAGTGGGCCATTTTCATCCACAACGAAAAAGCAGTTGATGCTATCTATTGGTATACTTTGTAGTTGTGCATCATGTATTGAAGTGGTCCATCTCCACGTTGTTTCATTTATAAGTTAAAGATAATCTATTATGCTAAATATTATTCAATAAATTACGTGATAAAATAAACTTTAGTCTTATTTTTCTTCATTTTTAAAACATGGAACATGGCTCACTATGGTTCTCAGCACTTTTATTATGTTTTTTCTTCTTCTGCATATGAAGAAATTGATATATATTATTATATATTATTATAATTATATATTATAAAAGCGTTATTTTGTCTGTCATAAGACTTTACGTTTTTCCAATTTTGTGACCAAACTATAAGAGATAGATTGGTTATGTAAATAGATAAAATGTAGATCTTTTTAAGACAAACAAAATGCTACAAAAATCTTTCGAAAAAAGTTTTTGGTTTCCAAGACGGCGCCTTTTAAAGGGTCAAATTTTGACTTTTTCTCAATTTAAACGAAAAGTATAAAAGATAGAAGACAACATTAAATTGAGAAAATGTTGGTATTTGAAAGTTCTATCGAACGATGTATCAGTTATTCACAAACGCTTCAGCGTTTGCAAGTTACATGCAAAAATGTGAATTTTTGGTGTGTGACGCCGACCCGCAATACATCCGAGTTATTCGGAGAAGCCACAACAGGCTGGGAAGTTATATTCTCCGACGATCGCAACATTAATTTGCTTAATGCTATATATGCAAGGGTTCCGGAGCGAAGCGACGATACCCGGCTATTATTATTATATATTATAAAAACGTTATTCTGTCTGTCATTCTGTAAGCAAAATGTTAAATTACAAATTACTAAAATGTTACTAAAATAGAGAATCTATTCATAAGAAATGAAAAGATATTAAACAACTGTCCAACTATACTGATTGGCGACGTAAATATAGATATTTTCAAAATGAATAAAAACAATGCAGTATAGAAATACGGTACGTAAAACTTATGTGCAGTAATGGTTTCAAAAATCGTCTTTACGGAACAACAAGAAACAACTGTACAATTAATGGAAATACGAAAACAAATATATATCGTATTTTCATAAATAAACATGATATCAAAACACCAGGAATAATACGTAAAGAACGAATCGGATAAGAGTTGAAAATGAGAAAATAACAGATCCAAATATAATCTATGAAGAACTAATCAATGATGTTAAGAAAACAAAATTCATGAAAATCTACATATATAAAATGAAAAGTCCTAACCCACTCACTGACTGACTCATCAACGCCCACCCCAAACCCTTGGACCTAGAAAGCTGAAATTTTGCACAGAGGTTTCCTTTATGATTTAGACAATGAATAACGCCGAATTTTTCGAAATTCTTAGGGGATAGGGAATAATCTTGCAAACTGATGATGAACTGAACGGCGGCAACCCCAGGTGTGTGGCGCCAACCCGCAATACACCTGAGTTAAGTGGAGAAGGCCACAACGGGCTGG
>JAFIDM010009631.1:150342571-150358072 GCA_023159025.1 Thereuonema tuberculata
TTTTCATTTTCATGTCTTTTCACAGCACGTTAAATTTATTATTTAACTTATTCCTTTAGTTAAATCAACTTTTGGGAACTTTTAGTTCTTCCTTTTTATGCCTTTTTCACCTATGAGTCGTAGGAAAAGGTTTCTGATGATGTCTAGCGGCACATCAATTAATTTTGTTGCTTTCTTGTTTGCGGGGGGTCACTGCGAGGTGTGTCAGTGACCTCCACATAGAGATCTTGCCTTTCTGGTTCCTTTATCGGGGAGGCGGGATTGGGCTGACGAGTCCGTTGAAGGACGAAACGGCCGTTCCCAATTCCTCCCCATAATTGAATCAGAAAGGCAATTCCATTCAATAATAATAATAATTTACTGCAAGGGGGTAACGACGGAAGCAAAAATTAAGAAAGGAGTAAGACAGGGATGAGAACTTTCTCCATATTTATTTAATATGTACATCGAGGAAGCAATACAAATTATGAAGACTAAGACTAAAGGAATTAATATAAATGGGAAAAGGATTCACTGCATTAGATTTGCAGATGATGTTGTAGTAATGGGAAATTCAGAAAAAGATATAAATAGAATGAAAAATAGCGTTTAAAAATAAAGTATTGCGAAAACGAAAGCAAATATAAATAATCCTTATAGGGGGAAATTTTATGGAACAAGTATCTAAATTTTGCTACTTGGGAAGTTATACTACAGAAGATAATAGAAGTATAGAGGAAATAAAAAGAAGGATAGCTATTATGAAACAAGTGTTTCAAAATCAGAAAAGTGTATTGACTTCAAACCACCTGGATATTGGAATTATTCGAAAACATTTTGTGGAGCATCTTCTGATGTATGGTAGTGAAACCTGGACGTTAGGAAAACAAGAGATTAATCGCCTACAGGCAGCCGAAATGTGGATATGGAGGAGGGTGAGAAAAATTAGTTGGACAGATAGGAAAACGAATCAAATGGTTTTGGAAGAATTGGGAGAAAGGAGAAAATTAATACAGGAAATTGAGAAAAGAAAAACAAAATTTCTTGGCCATGGGATTAGGCATAACAGTTGTTTAAAAATTATTCTGGAAGGGAATATTGTAGGAAAAAAGAGCAGAGGAAGATCTAGAAGAAAATTTTTAAATGAAACAAAAAGGTCACTGGAATTCCGAAGTTATTATGAGTTAAAGAGAACTGCTGAAGACAAAAAGGAATGGTTGTAGCGACAAGGCGATGCCTTTAGTACCTGACGATATACACAAACAAACAGCGATAGAAATATAGAATACATTTTATAAGTGAAAAAGAAACAAAAGTGGAACCGTCTCATTAGAAGATAATTAAAAAAAATGCTGAAATAGAATTTATCATGCATGTGTAAAAACATTTGAATAAAAATAAAATAAGGGGCTTTCCAAAAACTATGTCACGCTAATTTTTGTTATTTTCGAGCCCCTCCGCCCCCTTTGTCACAAACTTGTGAAGCCTCTTCCCTAATATTGCGTCGTAATATCACGAAACCCCCTCCTTACTTCACATTAAAAATTTTAAAAAATAACTGTATTTAACTGTAAGATTCAATTCAGAACACCTATTAATCAGTTCAACGACTAAGTCGTTTAATGAGTATTGCATTGATAGAGAACCATATCCTTTAACTCGCAAACGTCCCTACAAGACCGTAGAACAATAGAAAATCAACAGTGTCTGTTGATATCTAGGCAATTAGTTAACAATCAAAACTAATGTATTTTAATTTTCTCAAGATAGCATAATAAAATGTCGGTAAATAAGCTTATATGAAATATTTTGTAATTTTTTTCCTACAAAGTTTACATCTGAATGATTGATAATTATATATAAAAAAATAAAATTTAAATCTTTTTATATCTTTGGGTAGGTATTAAAAAAAATCAAATAATCTAAATACAATATTAAAAAAATAGAATCAAAATCTGAAATCTGAAATAGAATCGAAATCTAATAATCGTATTAAGTATATTCAAGCCTATTTTATTTGAACTTAGAAGTTTAGATAATTGCTGATGTTTAATGAATTTTTCTTAGTAGGTGTTTTTGATTTTAAAAATTGCGCTTAAATGAAATGTAATATGACGTCACATATTATCTGACCCCTTCCCTCTCCCTCGGCACACTTCGTCACGCTAAGCACAACACCCCTTCCCCCTACCGACATGCGTAAGTAGTTTATGGACAGCCCTAAAAGGAAATTTAAAATAAAAGCGATAATTTCACTTTACTGATCCAATAACATTCAAGAAACTACATTCAACAAAAAAAAAAAAAAAAAAATTAATTTATTAAATTATATTAAGCAAAATAAGTTTCAAAGAAAAGTCAATTTAAAAGCTTACATTTAGGCTACTTCACATCTAAACTTTCGATACTGAACCTTGTCTTTCCCAAAGATCGAAAGATCAGACTGATAACCAAGTTTAACCAAGTTTAAGAAATTGGTTATCATTTTTAAACTACTAATCTGATCAAAGAAGTTAAACCTTTTGTCAACTGTGTTCAGCATTAAAGTAAATAATTCACGATATAACTTAGTAGAAACAATTAAGTTCTTTCGTCTTTTGGGTTGGCCAAAAAAGGTCGTTCGGTTATTAAGTAAAAATAAAAGACATATTTTTCATTGTCACTAATAATTTTATCGAACGGTTTGTTCCACGACCTTTGCCATCTTTCAACTACTTCATAATTCCATCTTCTCAAAACTTTTTATCTTTTTGAGCAAATAACTATTCCAGGTGTCTTTTGCAGTCTTACTGGAATTGAATTTTTTCCATTAAAATAATTTTGTAAAGACCGAAATAAATGGAAATCCGAAGGTGCAATGTCTGGTGAATACGGCGGATGAATCAGAACTTCCCAGTCAAGCTGTAACAGTTCTTACGTGGTCAAAGAAAAATGACGTCTTGCATGCTTATTGTCTTCCATCTTCAATATTAAACAGGCTAAACAAAATTCACCAATTTTATCACTTTTTATTTTAAATGCAAGTTGATATAACAACTGTCACAATACAATCTAACAAAATGGTGTCGATTGACGTTAAAGACACCGAAGTAGAGCCAACTGACGTAAAAAAACCGAACGAACTTTTTGGCCAACCCAATACAAATTCGGTTTTAAATATTTATACTTTACAAAATTTAAATTTTATCAGAAGACTTAAAAGAAAATTGTTAGAAGAATTTAAGAATTACTGAAAATAATGCAAGAATTAAAAAAGTAATATAACTTGAGTACAGTGCGATCTCATTTTACGGAATTTGGAATAGTGTAAAATAAAAATATCAATAATCGATTTGTCCTCAAGCTGAAGTAGACTAATGTTAATAAACTAAATTAAGAAATTCAAGAATTACATAATTTAAAAACTGGTGAACCTAGGAATTTGCAAGGTAAGTTAATGTTTTACTCATAGCTGCTCCATTTTGCTAGTAATAATTCCTCAAATGGACGTTAGGGGGCGTCCATTAATTACGTGAACTCAAAATGGGGGGGGGGGTCCGGCAAATACTCACCAAATCTCATTTAAAGGGGGACGGGGTCAATGAAAATCTCACGTCAACTTTTTAATTCAGAGAATATACATATTATAATAGATTTTTTGACTTTTTAACTTTTTGAAATCACACGTGAGGCGGAGGGGGGAGGGTCCCACCACATCTTACCAAATCTCACCACCTCCCATAATTAATGGACGCCCCCTTATCCTAGTATCGTACGATTAAAATTAAAAACTTCTGCTAATGATTTTGGTGCTATTGTGCTATCACTTGAATATTCAGTGTTGTTACAAATTAATTTTTTTTTTATATCAAATTTACAAAAAAAAGCCTGTAAATTATTTTTTCAATTTTTATTTTTATTGTTTGAAAAAAAAAATATTCTTACTAATATTCGAATTGCGCAGTTAGTTTTAAAGTCTGCAAAATCTTTCAAAAAAGCATCTCTTGCATAAAATACGACCACACTGGAATGTCCTTCGATAAATATTATATTGTTTTTTTGTTTTGTTTTTTTATCAAGTTCCAAATTAAATATTAAAATTTGAAAAATATAAAAAGTGAAAATGAATTACATAACCACTCTATATAATATGTTTATTTAAATATGTTTACGTTTATGTATTAGCTTTCTCATCTACTGCTAAGTGTAGAGGTCTACACAGGGTGTTTTATAATTCGCGCAGCATCAGAATTTCCATTGTAAAGGAAAAATATTGCCTAATTTGGTAGAACCCGAGGCATTTAGGTACATTATTTTGATTTGATTTTTTAATCCGGACCTCCGAAAGTGACTTCCAGTCGATGTTGCTACAAAATTACACCCTTTTCTGAAGATTTCTGTGATATTCTTTATACGGGAAATACTTGATCATTCTTCAATTATGTACTGCATCTGGTTATTACAAAAGTACTTCATAACTTCGTACTTTTGTTTGCTCTCAGCCTTTTTATACGTTTATGAGGACGAACGTCTACGTGACATTCCAGACCTGGAGCAAAAAATTGAACAGGAGTGCAGGTGTATTACTCCTCAGCAGCTTCGAAATATTCGGGAGGAATTTCTGTACAGACTAAGGCACTGTCTTACAGTGAATGACGATAATTTTGAGCACTTACTGTAAATAAATTGCACCCTTATTCTGTTATTTTTGTTGTTTATAAAATGTTTATTAAAATGTTATTAGAATAAATAACATTTGCGCAAAATAATAAACATTTAAAATAAACAAATATAATAAAATTAAAAAAAAAAAAAGATTGCTGAGCAAACAAGAGCACGAAGTTATGAAGTATTTTCATAATAACTCGATTGCAGTAAGTAATTGAAGAATGATCAAGTATTTCGCGTATAACGTCACAGCAATCTTCAAATAAGGGTATGCTATTTTGTAGTGACATCGACTGGAAGTCACTTTGAGGTTCGGACTAAAAATTCAAATCAAAATATTGTAACTAAAAGCTTTGGGTCCATCCGAATTAGACAATACTTTTCCTTAACAATGAAAATTCCGATGCTGCGCGAATTACGAAACACCCTATATAAACATAAGGATATTGCAACTAACCTACTTCCACTTTAAGTCAACTAATATTGTTCTAGCTTAAAAAAAAATAACAAAGTGGTACCCAAAAGCTTATTTAATTATAAAATAAATTATTGTATAATTAGAAATGGTGATTTTTAACAATAACGATAAATGTTAATTGTCTTCAATGGTACTTCAATAATTTCGTGTTCATAAACATTTAAAATCGCTTCTTCTTCCTTTCTTTTTTTCCTTTTTAATAAGTTCTGAATCTGCGAAGAAGCTGAAATGAGAATTTCATTGGTTTTGCTATTTACCTGCGAAATTCTGGCGGTTTTTTAGACGAAATTTTGTAACTTTCCGAAAGCTCAGAAATGATGCAAATGGAAAACAATTGTGCAATGTCGCTACACTCCTTGTCGTGAAGGGAATTGAGATGGTGAGAATACAATAAAGGAACGGTCACAAATTTACAAAAACAATAATGAACATTTCTTGTTAGCCATTGGGATGTTTTAATGCATAGACATTATAGTAGATCACGTGATTGAGCAATTAAGTTTTTTACTTCATTTTTTCTCTTTATTAAATGCAAAATTAATTAATGTTTTCTTATTAATACTACAAGTAGCAAAAATAATGCCTTTTGTACGTTAAAATTAATAACTAAGGTCCAGTCATCTGGATTAATCTTGAATTAACATTTTCAGTGAATTTCTTGCAATTGTTTGCTACATAAAATGTACTTGGGAATTATAAATGCTATTTTGAAATTCTTTAAATATTAAAAAAAAAATCACTACCTTTAATCATGTTGTAAATTTTAGGTTTTGCTTTCATTCGCCAGTGGATTTGTCAAAGATAGGGTTTCAGGGACATCTCTAAAAAAATAATTGGAAAATTAAGATTAGAATACAACATGCTAAAAATTACAGATAACTTATAAAAATACAAATGACTAATCAATTATCTCAATAAAAGTTTATTCGACCAATTTTGAGAATACAACATTCTAGTTTGTTTGTTTTTTAAATTATTTTTTATTATTATTTTTATTTAATTTTTTAAACTGAAAATGTTGATTATTTATCAACAAAACTGACATTTTAAAGAAATTTCGTTTATTTTCACCACTTGGCATTTGAACTAATATTCTTGAAATGTCTGCTTTTCCACAATCAACCACTGGCGGTTAAACTATTGTGAAAAACGATTGTCTTCTGAAGCGTCTTTATTTCGTGGTGAAATTCTTCCCTAGGTGGCACTTAAGTCAAGTACACCTGTTGTTTTAAATGCCCCTACAAATAAAAGTCAATTGGTTTTAGATTGGTAGAAGTTGTAAATCCTTATCACTCTTCTACGGTGCCGAGCAAACAATGTACGTTTACAAAATGTTTTGTTTTCACACATTCAGTTGATGTCACTTGAGGTAAATCAGAAGAAAATATTTGATCTACCACTGATAAGAAGAATGGAAAAACTGATTCGCAAATGTTTCATTTTTTAAACATCGATATCAATTTCAAAGAACAATGAAAACCACTAAATGTATTCAAGATTATATTGGAAAAATATAGTCAGCTAATTGAATAAAAGCTATATAGCAGGAAATGCCTAATGTATGGCTACCATTAGATTATTCCGATTAGAATTAACAGATCAAAGGACAGGTCCTCTTTGAAAATTTTCAGGATTATGCTAAATTAATTTATTATTAGGAGAATCGTCCAGCATTTGGTCCAAGTGATTAACAAGAACAATTTATTTTCTGGATATTTCTGTTGTTTGAATCTGGTACTTACTAAATTCTTCAAACACTGGCTCAGAATTCATCTAGTTACTCTGCCTAGGTTTTAGGGATTGAAAAGCTAAAAAGTTTAAAGAAAACACGAGAAAAGACCACACCTTGGATTGGAAGTTATCAGGAAATTTGGGAATGAAGTTTAAAAACACGATATTCCAGTTAAACTTTAATGAAGTTCTAAAATTGAAGCTTTTACTGTAATTTGATGATTACTCAGTGATTATTATTCTTAAGATGAGACTTTGTGGATCAATTGATAGGATATTTCTTGTGAAAATAACAGAAATGAAGAGTAGATTTTTTTGGATGGACTTTCCGTCCAGTCAGGAGCGAACATGATTTTTTTTTCCAAAGGATTTTGGGACGTGTTTCGAAGAAAGATCTGAATGGCCGCAATTTAACACCACAGGTTCACAGACTTCATCCGTGACCCCGATGGTCCAGATCAAAGACATTTATATATGTACACTTGTTTTTTAATTTCTCAGGTAGATTGAGACTCATTTTTATACAAGTACAAACCTTTTGAACTCTAATATTTCATAAAATTGGATTTTTAAGGCTTAAAGCTTAAAAATTCTTGAAAATTTAGAAAGGTGTATTTAATATTTTTTAAAGAAGAATTTTTTTTTATGTTTTTTTAATGAATTTGAGGAAGAAAATTATACCAAATAAAAACAAACAAAAAAGATCTAAATATTTAATCTGAAACGATCAATATGGATGTAACATGTGAACAATATTTTACGTGTGTTTTTAACATAGTTTCAAAAATATATAAATATACACACAATCATAAAAATATAAAAATAAAAATATTTACATAAAAATGGAGCCTTTCGAACCCACATAGAGGTTCATCATCATGCACCTCTAAATGCTAAGCATTTTGTGAATAAGCCTAAATTTATTTCAAAACCTAAATTGATAGTATAAATTTAGTGTTCAATTATTTTTGTTCGATATTTTTTTCTTTCGCTTTATAATAGTCTTCATTACCAATTAAATTCTACATCAATTGAAACATGACGTAAAACGCTGACTTTCGAACTGGATCTAAATGACAAACAGCAAGCATAAATAAAAAAAAATGCACTGAAGGTCGAACAAACTTCTCTTATGGGCCTGAAGCTTGAGACCACTGCTTTAATTCGATCATTTCTTTCGTAGTTTCTAGGTAATATTTTGGTGCGTTTTAGTGCTTCAAAAACATGATGATTCGGTATTGTTTCTAAGCACAAGAATCAAAGATTGGTCTCCAAACAATTAAGATGTTCAAAGAATTTCAAACAAATTACTGTTCATTGTTCAAACTAAGTCGGTTGTAATGTAGTCCCGGATAATGAATTTTTGAAACCACCTCACCAGAAAAGAGTATTATTAAGTTTTAAGTATTACTAAGTTTTCCAAACAAATAAAAGAAATAAAAATCTTCGTCACTATGCACTAGACAGGAAGACAGCAATAGTGGTAACCAATTCGATCCATTACTTTAAGAGGAAAAAACAACAAATTTAAATGCAATTAACTGATGCCATGAGACCATCAAACAATTACCTTTGATAAAAAAATATACAAAATATAAAATACAGTTACTCTTGTTTTCTCTCCTTCAGAAAATTAAAAGATTGATCGAAAAAGCCTTAACTTTATTCATTTTTCGATCATCCTAACATGATATTGGAGAGAGAATTGTTTGTAAAAAAAAATCAATAATTTCATTTCACTTGTCACGTGAAGATGGGATTTCTTTTTGTCAGTTATTTTTGTTTCCCTAAGATGAATGATTTAGAGAAGAGGGTGGGGAATTCATATGAGAAGCAAATTAAAATCAACAGTTGTTAACTTAAGATGGACATTTTTTGTCAAGCCTTTTATTGCTATGAAGTGCCGTTTAGTCAATAGATGGGATAAACATGTAAAATATAATAACAATCAACAATAGGTTTTTATATTGAGCATTTTTGTTTTTCGCTGTGTCATACAAACTTGAGAGAAACAAGGAGTGGCGAACATCATACGGATATTTGACTGTAATATTTATGAATCGATGTTATTAGAATATCATTTAAAAAGATACATATCATTAGTAAATAGATTATTAATTAAATTTCGATAATTCATGATTAACACGAAGTTTAATCATCAGGGCTTATTTATAGTTCCTTAGTGCCCTGTCGTCAGAATCAACAGCTAGTTGTTATTGGTTTCCTTGACCATCCACTGACAGCGTCGGGACAAAATGAAACAAAACCAAAATAACAATCAGTGACGTAACAAGAGGAGGTGCAGGTGCTACTGTATTCGAGCCCGGAGTCAAGAATTGTCTGGCAGGTCACAGCTTATGGATTTAAAAGTACATATTTTGAACTTTAAAGATGCAATATATATTTTAGCTGATAAGATTATATAGAAGTTCTTATACTGATAAGAAATTAGTATGCACCCCAAAAAAAAATTACTTTTTTTTCGAAGGAACCAACAAAGCACTTTTCCATAGATCTATTGTTACGTAGTTTACATCACAACAGCTTTTAAATTTTTAAAAAATAATTGAAAAAAAAAAAAAAAAGCAAATTTTAGTATTTGTACAAAGCATCTAGAAATATTTGAATCATGTTTTAATTATCTTTTTAGCGACATTATGTATATCTATTATAGACTATTATTACTCTTTAATTTTGAAATCTTGAGATCTTGTGTGTTTGAAGAGTGTCTTTACCATTAATTAATTAATTTCTTCAGTTAAATTATGAACTACTATTATAAAATTAAACGCTAAACTTTGGTGTATAAATTTAAGTATTTATCGACAAGTTAATGTAATTTTCAAATAGTCAAACAGTTGTAATAATTATTTATTACTAGTCTTCATAAAAAGTAAGTATTTTTTTTGTTTCAATCGATTATTAATCAGTGTCACTTAGTGGATGTAAAGGATTCCTTTATTATTTAGAACGATTCACAAAGTTAAGGATAATACTTTGTATTGGACCAGCAATGGCTCCAGATGTCTCCCATAGTGAGATATGTGATACTTTTGTCGTTGCGGGAGGCATTTCATCATGAGCGAAGGTAGGATTCCTTCATAAAATGTAAACCCCGTAATGATGATTTACATAAATTAAAGTTAGTTACAGGCTAAAAGAATAAGAAAAAAGATAATAAGACTAATTAAGTAAATCAGTATCATATCCTTGATTACAAGCAGAAAAGTAGAAACTCTCTAGTCAAAAAAAGAAAAATAATTCGGAAGAAAATAAGGCCAAAAAAGTGACTGCAAACCGGAACTCGTATTATTTCACACCTCTGCAAGTCATAAGGGTTCCAAAAAGATAACACTCAGGTCTGTTCGATTTTTGGGTTGGGCTGTACAGGTGGCGACATATTTCGATTTCGCCCACAGTCCTATGAGACAGAAAATGACCGCAGACCGGAACTCGGATTTTTCTCTACATTTACAAGTCATACGCTTTCCAATGAGTTATCGCTCATGTTTATCTGACTTTTAGTTTGCGTTCTAGATATGGTGACAGATGGACAGAACCTTCTTCAGAGTTCTTAAGAGCTGGACCCCCTCCCCTCCAAATTACTCTTTCGGCCGGTTTCTCCAAATGGTATTAGTATTAGCTCATCTCTATTGAATTCAATTGGACTTAATCCAGGAGTAGCTTACTTTAGTCTTTGGAGAAATCGGCCGTTTGTGCTTGGGTTCTCTAACAGTTACAAGAAACTGAAAGAATATAATTCAAAATAAAAATAAAATTCTACAGCTAGTGTACTTTTAAACTTCTTCAATTTTGCAAAGGATGATATCCTGGATTAATCAATGATGATAAAGAAAATGAGATAATCTTTTGAACTATAAGAGAAGATGTCTATCCTATCAGATTCGATAGGTGTTAGCGTTATGAAACAATTTGAAACATAACACAGATTGTAATATAGAATTTTTTGATAGAATTAAAGTGATATGTATCTTACACATTGTAATATAAAACTGTATTTTAATCACACAAGTGAATATATAACTTAAAAACTTATTTATTTCTATCGATTTTACTTTGCTACTTAATTTCTTTTAACCCATACCTTTCATTGACAGTTTCTCATATGACCCATTCTAATTGAGAGATATAGCCAATAAATATCATTTAAGTTACTTTACATTTTCAATATGGATTTACAATAATCCTTATCATTTTTAAAGCCTACTTTCCTACTTTAAGTCTATTTTGAAAGTGAATCAAATTACTCAGTCTTTATGAAACTTTTTTCTATATGGGTCTTTGTCGAGAAATCAGCACATGAAGGTGACAAAAACTATCTTATATTATAAAAGCGTTATTCTGTCTGTCATAAGACTTTAAGTTTTTCCAATTTTGTGACCAAACTATAAGAGATAGATTGGTTATGCAAATGGATAAAATATAGATCTTTTTAAAACAAACAAAATGTGTTAATTTGCTAAATAAATAAAGTTTGTTTGTTTAATGCTATATATGCGGGATTCCGGAGCGAAGCGAAGTGACGGTACCCAGGTAGTTCCTATAGAAAATCGTTGGAACCGAAACAGTGATGTCTAACAAACCATTTTAATTCTCTTCGTAATCAATCAATTTGTTGGCGTTTTCATATGATTAAATTTTAATTGGATTTAAACAAAATGAGGATTTACCTCATTTTTTTTCTTAGAAAACGGGAAATTCTAGTGTTTGTATTCAGCAAATATCAAAATTCAAAAATAAACGTAGATATTTGACTTGCATTGGTTTTCATGACTTTAAAAAGAAATCCAGAAACATTTTAATAGGCTTAAGTTCTTTCAAGAACTGCTTAATTCGTTAATAAATTAGTACAATCAGAAATGCAAATTACGTAGATTTAGTTTGTTTCATTTTTGGGTTAAGAGATTCACGCAATAAAGGTTTTTGGTATTTTCTCTGTTTTGTAAGTCAGACCCAAGTTTGGAAGTCTATGAAATTCTTGAAACAAATGTCATTTTTTACTATTTAGTTTTGAAACAATGTAGTGATCTCATCATTTTTGGTCAATCAATATTTATGAATCATATTAATTAATTAATCAAATTAGTAATTAATATTATTAATCTTGATGTTTTTCTAGCGACCACTATTTCAGTTAAGCCAATTAATTGTGTCATTATTAACTTGTAAACCAAAATCTAATGATTCTTAAAAAAAATATTTTCTGTTAAAACAGACAAACAACATTCCTATCATCCGTTTTTAAATAAGGTTGTTTTAAACAAACCCCAAAAGATTAAGATATTTACGAGTCCAAATAATGATTCTATCCCAAAATAATGAAAATTATCGTATTTTGATTAAAATCTATGAAAAGAAATAAGTTATTAGTTCAGTAATTGTAAGTACTATGTATTCATAGTAATTACAATTATAGTTTATAAAATAGAGAAAATACTATAAATTACATAAATGTAGACTACTATACAAAATTCGACGTGTCAAAAGATCTAAAATGAGTTACAAATGCAATTTTAGTAATTAAAATGATAATGTTTTCAGACACGTAGTCAGGATTTTGTTAAAGGGGAGGGGGGTGCATTACATTAAATTTTTATAAATGACTTTGTTTTCTTTAAATGAAACTTTCAAAGTAAAATGATCTTAATACTAAACTCTACGGCGAGGTTCTTTGAATTTCATCATTTACACAGACACACTTGAACATATAGACTTTCTTTTCTTTTTTTCTTCCCTGAAGGGAGGGGGGGGGAGGCTCCGACACCCCCCCCCTGGCTACGTGCCTACGTAATTAAATAATTAAAATTTAAAATACAAGTCAAAAGAATCTTATAGAAAAATTATAATTACCGAATTTTAGTAAAACCTTCTTAATATAAATCTTGTTATTCCTAAATATTAGTAAATCCTTCATTATTTTTTTTGTTTTCTTTTTGATTTTTATATAAGTATCATTGCTCCTCAAAATTAGCAAACCTTTTAATATAATAAGTTTGCGTATGACTATATAGAATTTTAGTATATAATTGTAATGATATTATAAACTGTAATGCTTGTCACTATGCATTTTTTTATGATTGTATTACATTAAATTTAACTAGTCCTCATAACTCAAGTAATAATTATATCATAATTAATTACAAATATAATAACATAATTATAAAATAATCATTTATGTATATTTCCTATAATAATTACTATGAAAATACACCCTCAGAACCTGTATAGATTCAATTAAGAATCTCGTAGGAGTGTCATTGTAATAATTAAAGGAAAAAAAAATAATTCAGATGAAATTTTAAGGAAAGAACTTAATTAATCAGAAAATTTCAAGAATTCATATATATAAACAACAATGACAGTTTTAAGATCGGCAAAAATGCAGTTTTATCAGCAAAACGTGTTACAGTTTATTCTAATTTCATTAGTGAATCTAATGTAACAACAAAGATGTATAAAAATACATATGAGGCATCCTAAAGAAAAAGTATCCTAAGAAAATTCTGTTAGGGTAGACGGTGGGGTCTTGACTAAGGATTACCTGTCTTCAAATAACTTACGTTCAGTTTGACCGCTCCTAGACAACATCATAAATTCTGGCGACGTTGGCGAATAAAACATTTGCAATCCAATTTTTCATTAAACATTTGCCCATTTTTCGCATTGCTTCTGAAAAAAAGAAAAGAATGGTTGCCTTTAGGGCCTTTTTTTTCGGCTCTTTTCAAATAAGATAAGAACAAACAAAATAACAGTTATTCAAAATATATATAATCTGGACTAACCTGTACAATCTACTGGGAGAATCTGTCTTTCTGTTTCTAAACTTGAAACTTAGCCAAAAATAAAATGTTAACATACTAGGAATGTCGAAATAAAATAGCCATTTGGTTTGAGTGACAAAGAACATGAAAAACAGCAAAAATTCATTCTTAGAAATTCTCAGTTTAATTTTTAGTAACTTATCTAAAAATATTCTGTGCACAAAAATTAATTTTGAACCTTAAATACTTTCTCTAATCTAATATAAATATTCATGTGTTACTGTAGGATTCAATAACTTCTTTATTTTCCTTTTTAAATTGAGTTGCCTATTGGATAAACCAAGGGCAACATTCTACCATAGTCTTATGTTATTCATATCATTTTTTTTTTTTTTATTTTAACATTGGTTGTCTGGTTTACTTGTTCTTTTGTCTGTAAGCATTGCTGATGTTTTCTTTTATTGTTTGGAAGCGAACCCAAAATAGGGAAAAGAAGAATTACTCAAATAGTGTCCTTGTTAGGACTTATTTTGGTTCAGAGTAAAAACCTTTTCAACTATCACAAGCTGAAAATTTGGCTAGTGTAAGATCTTTTAAAAACTAATCTTATCAAATTGTTTTGTCAACTTCTTTTGTCAATTGTTTATCGACTCGAGGTCCTTACATGGGGAGTTCACTCTATCAAATAATAAAAGCACATCTAAAAAATTAAGTTTACAATTTAGCCTTTCCAAAAAAATGGGAGGCGCACCTCGAGGTCAGCCTGAGATAACACTGTTAGTCAAGTGGCTCAATAAAGAGAAATACATAGCAAATTTAAAGAGGGATTCGAAGACCTCTGGATTAAAGTGTTCCCTGCTAGATAGAAAACTTTTTCTAACAAAGACGACTTTATTTATTTTATTTATTTATTTACTTTTCTATTAGCATAATACAATACTTTGCCAAATTATGGATGAACATTTCTAGTATAAATATAAAAATTACATATATAAATATAAAAGTTTCATATTCTTCGTACCATCGTATCTTTGAATCAATCCCTATTCAACTTAGCAAATATTAAATTAAGACTTTAAAGTAAAATAAGGATCAATTGTATAGAATAAATGTAAGACAGAATAATGATTGCAATAAGATAACAAATTGTACTTGAGAAAGAACAACAAGCAGCAACACAAGTCTACAATATTTTAGATTAAAGTAATTAATGACAGGAAGTTTCCCCCGCTAGTAAAAATTGGAAAAAAAAAAGAGAAGAAAAAAAAAAAAGTAGCTTAAGAAGTTGGGGAATCATAAAAACTCATAAACTACAGATTTGTATTTTTATCCAAAAAAAAAAAAAAAAAAAAACGAAGACAAGATCTATATCGAGAAGGATTTCTTAATCTTATTCATGAGTGGTGTATCACATCAAAGAGAACATACGAAATCCAGTATAGTACAATGATGGATGGTACGTCATGTGGACAACTATAAGATCTTCATATCTGATAGGACGAAGGAGGAAAATGGATTTCTTAAATTTCATTGGTTCACCAAAAATTAGATTTTGCCTCGAGCTATGGTTAAGCCCAACTCAGAAAAGAATTCAATGTATGGAGAATTATTAATGAAAAAAAAATTTTTTTTTGAACAATGAGAAAATAGTAAATAAGTTTTGTTTACGATATTCAGTATTTCCTAATGTTTTATGATACATTAGGATTAAGGTTTCTTAATCTTAATCATTCTTCCCTATCTTATTCTATTCTACGCGCAGTAGCCTAGAGGATGAATAGAAGAAAAAAGCAAAAAACAAATTAGCGTTCCAAGATACAATATTATATAAGTCACATACTAAAAAGAAAACTGAATATCGTAAACAAACTTATTTACTATTTT
>JAFIDM010009631.1:150394709-150408494 GCA_023159025.1 Thereuonema tuberculata
TATTTTCTTTTAATCCTGATGAAGTCCCTTAATTGGGATGAAATATAGAGTTTTGAAGAAGTGAAGAAAAGTGGGTTTGTTTCGTTATTTTATATATTCTCTCTATGAGAACAAAAGTAACTCGTAATAACGAGTTTTCTACTGCAATTCTCTCCTTTTAGGGTCAAATGATCGAAAAACTTCTTTTTTTAATTTAAG
This sequence comes from Thereuonema tuberculata, assembly GCA_023159025.1. Taxonomy (NCBI): domain Eukaryota; kingdom Metazoa; phylum Arthropoda; class Chilopoda; order Scutigeromorpha; family Scutigeridae; genus Thereuonema; species Thereuonema tuberculata. The sequence goes on from JAFIDM010009631.1 coordinate 150,394,908, forward strand.
GCATGATCGTTTTAATAGATGTTTTATTTACATCTATTAAAACGATCATGCCTTAAATTAAAAAAAGAAAAATATAATTTTCATTCGTTAAATCAAAGCACCACCTGGTAATTATCTTGTTTATAATTCATGTTAAAAATGACGTCACATGATATTTTGACTTCCCCTCATTGTCACACCAGCCGCACACTCTAATATCGACTTGCATTATAACTGACAAGTGTAGCAATTATATCTTGTCAGTCTACCAATTTTTCTATAATTATAGCTGTTCCTTTAGTATTGCTGTTCCTACAAGACAATGACGGTGATGTTGGGTGCAATGTCTTCAATTCTTTTCCGTGTTAGGAAAAAAATAGAAGAGCGTAAAAAATAAATAAATGAAAAAAAAAAATATGCAAAAAAAAAGAGAGAGAGAAAGAGAAAAAGAATAAAAAGGAGTTTAAAAAAAAAATAATAAAAATATGACTAACCGTTAGCACTGGACTGTTAGCAAACCTCTTTTATCAATAACTGAAGGAGTTCGGTGTTCTAATGCTGGCCGAACACTTGTCAATTTTCTTCAGTATTGATGGTCAATTTTATTGATATCAACCGTTTCCATCAATAAAAATGATCAATATTGACCATTTCAAGAAAATTGATATTGATACAAAAAAAGGATCAATTTCAGTTGTCGAGAAGTATTGATGGTGCGCGAGCGAATCACATGAACGGATGAAATCACGTGACAATGGTGACGTAATAGCAAGGCGCCTCTTTCAAGATAGGAAACGCACTCCGAGCATTTTGTTTGAGAAAGAAGGCGTAAAATCAGCAAAATGGGTCGGCCAAAAAAAGAAAATCCAAACAACAACATTTGGTCAATTGATCATGAAAGACTCCTCATTGATTTCTACAGAGGTAAGGCGTTTAATACTAGAGCGATTCTGTACGTTCCTAACAAGTTAGGCTTAAACGCAAGTAAGCACACCGGAATAGCTCCCATTTTATTCGCAAATAAATTGTATAAAACCGATGTCGTACAATCGCTGGGAATATTGTCCCCAGTGCACCTATGCTCTGCTCGTGTGGTGTGTTTATAAGGCAAATAAACTGTATGCAAAGACGCTCTCTCTAGCTCTCCTTCGTGAGAAGCGCCGTAAGCATCAATAATCAGGTCAATACTCGATTAGAAAAAACTGTGTGTTCGCGCATATCAACTGTCAATATCAATATCGACCGTCAATACTGAAGAAAATTGACACGTGTTCGGCCAGAATTAAACAGGAATCAGCAATTCTCAGTTCTTTGAGAAATCATCTGCAGTTACCGATATCCTTCCACGACAATGGCGGTCTCCTTTTTGTTTTGGTTGGCTGGTGAGCACTGATGTTTTTTTTTTTTTTTTCCAGGGACAGATAGAAGCGAGATTATGTTGACAAAGGGATGAGGATCTGCTATTCTCGTATTTTGGATTTTATTAGAAATTTTGAAAAAATTTGATCATAGCAAAAAAGGTTGCAAACCTTTCTCCTTTTTGAAATAAAATAAAATAAAATTCTTAACAAACATTTCGCACTTAACCTTAACCTTTTCCGAAGTGAAAAGAAAAAAAAAAAAATAATGCGACCCCGGATGGGATCGAACCACCAACCTTTCGAATTGCGCCACGGAGGAATCTGATTTTTTTAGAGTTCATTTTCTTTTATTTAACGCTTCACAGTCCTTTAAAATCCTTTTTACTTAAAAATGGAATCGTAAAATACTTTATTTATGCAATTATTTTAGGAAAAATTATTTTTAATAAATATGATTATAAATGGAAATGACTAACTTTAAGAAATCATTTGAAACATTTTAATATAGTGATTATTATAATTGTAATAATGAGTAAGATAGTAATAAAGTCTTGAGGAAGTAAGAATGCCTTTTATTTTCAGTTGGAAAAAAAAAAAAAAATATTGCGCCCCCGGGTGGGCTCGAACCACCAACCTTTCGGTTAACAGCCGAACGCGCTAGCCATTACGCCACGGAGGATTGTGACTTCTAATGTTCATTTTCTTTTATATAACACTTCGAAGTCCTCTAAAATCCTTTTTACTTAAATTTTAATGTTAGATTATCACTGCATTTCCTATTGATTTAAGCACAAATTGTCAATACTTTCTATTGACAGCTAATTTTCATCTATCTTTAAGTTTTTGTTTATTTGGATTGTTTCACAAATCTCTTTTCACTGTATCTCTTCCCCCTTCACCCCCCCCCAAAAAAAAAAAATATGTAAAGATCTATTATGTGACCTATCTAATTTGGAGAATCGTACACAGAAATAATGATCATTACCAACTGAATCTCTGGACATTTCTAGAATTCCTCTGATAATGAATATTCTTTTTAAGTTACGTTTCATTGTTTACTTAATTTAATTAATTTGTTTTTCTTTACTTAACTTTAATTTTTTGTTAGGAATTCAGTTTTTTACTATTGAATTCCTAACAAACATAACTTCAACTTCAAATAAGCTTATAAGGCCGAAAATGAACTAGGTTTTGATATTCTTTTCATTTAATCATTCAGACATCTGAATTTGCTCTAGCAAACCAAATAGGCCTACAAATCTTCAAAAGCAGCTGTTTCAAAAGAACAGGAAGATAAAACAGATTAAGCCTTTAGAAAAATGACTGGTCTATTGAACGATATGACGGGTGTTGGTTGCTAATTCGTCAGTTGATACAACCAGTTGTGTATACTTCATGTAAATACAGCTGTTAATAAGCCTTGCAGCACATTAATATAGTTGAAATGTTAATCACTTAAAAAAATATATTCTTTCATATGCATACAAAACAAAGGATACAAAGCAAATTATAATTATTGCAAATTCTTCTTTCATTCTTATTCATTCAATATCGCATTAATTGAATGAATGCTGAGTGAAATATTTGTTTTTCAGTCTCACCATATGCGCAATCTAAGTCCAGATAACAGGTTAAATGACAGGCACCTCTATAGATGTTTTATGTATATTTGTATATGATATATTCGAATTCAATGTAAGCTTACTTTTAGGACTATTTCTGAAGTAAGTAGAGGAGTACACTGAGACTGCAATCATTTGCGTTTATGAGGCACCCTTTATTTCAAAATTTAACATTATTTTTCTTTGGTTCGATAGGAAAGTGAAAAGATCGTGACCACATCTCAAAAATTTTGAAAACAACGGTAATTGGCTGTTGATGGTCAGTTCACTAACTTGGCCCCTTCCTCCCCGAAATAAAAACCTGTAGCCTATACGGTTCTGACTGTAATATAATAGTCACAAATATACAGATGCAAAGACATAGTCAATAAATCATAATTCCGTAGCAATAAGAATTTTTTTCTTCCTCTCGTCATTTTTTATCTGCAAAGCAAAAAACAATGTTCCACCTCACCTGTCTTTCTGCACTTCAGACAGACCGGCAACTCCTGTTCAATAGCTGGTTTTACAGATTTATTTTTGAAATTACGATTGTTATAAAAGATGAATTACTCTACTTTTGATCCTTAAATTAAAGAAGTATATAAGTAAAGCCCTAAAGTCTATCTCTTTTTTTTTTTTAGAGGAAAGTTTTTAAAAATACAAATAAAGAAACTCATCCTTAAACGTCTTCACCTTTTTCTTATTCTTCTTTTTAGGTTTCTGATAGGAAGCCTTATAATCCCGCTTTGTCCATCTGTCTGTGGACAAGTATCAATAAAATCTCATTAAATTATCATTAAGCACAACAATCGAAACAATTGCGCCTTTTGCATTCGCAACTATCACACGTATAATACAGCCAAATACCATATAGACAATATGCGACACTAAGCGATTAACAGCGGGACAAAAACCTACAGCGATCCTAGCGGTAAGTCCTGAATGAACGAAACCTCGTATCTGCTTATCTCAGTATGGCTGGAATAGTGTGTGCTGTTTTTGGCTGCAATAATTACGAGATTCAGAACTCCAGGACTTTTTGTCGATTTCCTCATGACAGTTACTGTTGTGTGACAATTTCATATGGATACATGAAAGTTATTATCTTATTCTACAACTTGCAGTCTTTTATAGTGTGGAATTTGTAAATATTACACTTATATATTTGTTTTTGGAATAATATAAATATTTCGATGGAAATGTAATTGTTTATAATGATCATGTTTTTTTGGCATGTTACTATTTAGCAGCATGCGTATGTATTGAAATTTGATGTTACTAGGACTTGCCACCAGGTTCGCTGCTGTGAAATTGTCTCTCAAGTTAACAATGGTTAATCGCTTAGCGTCGCGTATTGTCTATATGGTAGATATTTGATACAGCTGAGCAACAATCACAATAATCGCAACAATTGCGCCTTTTGCATCGCAGCAATAACATTTATAATAATAAGGAAATTAAAGCAATAATTCAAAATAAATTAATCAGAAGCCGTTGCGAAGCCTTGTGATTGGTTTACTAATCGCTATCCCAACCTTGTTTATTATTATTAAAAACTTAATAAAATTTCTACTTTATTGGTGTTGATAATGACAGAAATAACAATTTCTTTCCTAACTATCATTTCCAGGTGCCATTAATTCAGTAAAAATTAAAATTATTCATTACTTCAGAGGTTCCCAATCTTTTTTGGCTCGCTTATAGCATTTAGTTTTGTCGCGTAATCAGACCAAAATTAAAAAAAAATGGATTACATCAACCTTCAAAAAAATACGGACAATCTGTAAAGACATTCAATTTCAAGGAGTTGCAATTATAAACATTTTACTACAAACCATCCAATGAGAAACTCACATTAACTTAGTCATCTTATGTTTCTATGACATAATCAATTTCTGGTTGGATTTTTTGCTGAAAGTTTCTATTTAATCTCTGTACAAAAATTCATCGACAAAAATCGCAAGGTTGATCAAAAATTGATCAATTTTTTTACAATATATATTTTATTTTTTATTAATAACGTGCTTTTGTAAACATCTCGGTTCGTCTCGATATTGTAGAACAGGTTTTCAGATTAATTTGTAGATAGTAGCTCTGTAGCAACTCAGTATCCTCGGGAACTTCGGTGAGCTTTCTTCAGCCAATCAGAGCATTTGTCACCATGTAAAACCAAACTTCCTTGTTCTCAGATTTGAGGAATGTGGTTATCGCTGTATGGAGCAAAGGTGATTTCATCATTAGAGTTCCTTTATAATAGCTCTATTCTTCACAATAAACTTATTTTTATAGCGGTGTTTTCAACTCCAACTTCAGCGATGGGTTCATCGATCTGCACATTATAAGTGTCCTAAATGTTTTTATTTTAATGTATCATTTTTTTTTTTTTTTTTGTCGTTTTTCATTTTACGATTTAATAGTTACTCCATACAAAACATTTATTTAAAAAAAAAAACTAAATAATTATGTAAATTTTATTTTAGTTATTACTTTAATTAAGATTTTTTTTAATTTCAAAATAGTTTTCTAAAGCTTATTGAGTAAATATTATTTATTACTTTTAATATTGTGGATTTCACAGGATTATTTTTTATTTGATTGTTTTTTATCTCGGCGGCCATTCCCGGGATCTTGAATACTTTTCCCTTAGCTTTCGTGCAAACTGAGCCAAACATCAAAGGTAAATTCTGCTGATGATTCCTAATAAGGATGAAACAGCTTTTCTGGGTTCCCGTTGATGATGGCTCAGTGTGCAAAGGCATATTTACTGTCCAGTTGGCATTTTTTCTTAATTTTTTTTTTTTTTTCCTTTTTTTATAGTTTCTGAAGTTCCCGCTAGATGGCATCGTAAGTCTTAATTTACTTTGCAGAGAAGTACAATAATTCTCCTTTATTAAATCTGTGATTGTTTTATGTATTTTTGTGTAAAACGAAAAAAAAAATAATATTATATATTTGTATCATTTATAACGAATAGTTACAGCTGAAGACATTTCACTGCATTTTGAAACTGTAAATATAATCTTTTAAAGGTCAGGGCCTTTACAATCTTTTGAACTTCATGTCCAGAAATCAGTGTGTAATCAACATTTCCTTCTCCTTTAACAATATTTTTTTTTCTTCAACTTTATTTAAAATCCAAGACGATGAAATCAGTAGTCTTTCGTATCGAAACAATAATTCAGACAAAATATTAACTTCGGCTCCGTCACATGAAATTTTCTTTCGAAACCTGCCGTCGCGAACCTACCGCCCCTTAGGAACCCCATCAACACAATATGCATCGATAAGAAATTTGTTAAGCATCTCTCATCCCGACAAGTGATCTATTACAGACCAGTCGTTCATATGACAGGATTGTAAAGAGTGTCGGCTTTAATAATTTATTATTTAGGAAACATAAAATTGTTAAAAGTATTATATTGAGTTAAAGCTACGGAAATATACACAAGAATTTTTTTTTTTTTTTTTTTTTTTTTACCAAAGGACTGGATCTTTAAAAGGGTATTTAAATTGAGCTCCATTAAATATTAGGTTCACAGTTGTACCAAAAACGAAACATTTCAGAAGTTAAATAAATAAATAAATAAATAAATAAATAAATAAATAAATAAATAAAAATCAGAGCATTAATCAATGGTTTTCGAGAGCCCATGACTGATTAAACATTAGTCTTATTGAATTTCATTTTATTTGGACTCAATAAAAATTATGAATGCAAAATATATTATTGCCACTTAATTTTCAGCCAAATTAACAAAATAGGGCCTAAATATATATATATACGGTATAAGGTGTTTCGAAATTCCTACTACAAACTCCTAGGACTTGTAGAGGGGACTGAGTAGATAAAGTTTTGAACAGGAACTCATGTCCGGAAACGCAACGCGCCACAAGCAAGCCCAAATCATTTTGCATCTGCCATCGGAGATCATTTCGACCAAACATTCGGGGTAAGATGGATAGGCCACGGTGGCCCAATTGCTTGGCCTCCGCAATCTCCGGATTTAACTCCACTCGATGTTTTCCTGAGGGGCCACATAAAGAGTCGTATTTACAAGATCCCGGTAGAGTAGGAAGAAAATCTGCTTGCACGAATTCTGGCCGCGGTACAAGAGATTCAACTCACACCAGGAATTGTTGAGCGCATGTACCAGAACACGCTTCGCAGATACAATGTTTGCAACGTAGTTGGTAGTCGAATGCAATGCCGAACAAACAACAACTGGAACTGCAAAACAAAAATGACGCCTGTTTCATGATCTCAGATAACATGACACTGGATAAAACATACGGTACATTCCATTCCGTACAGGAAAACTGGAAACATTTTTTTTTATTGGAATTGACATTCACGTCAGTGACGCTCTTTGGCCCAGCAGAAGCAAGAATATGTATTATTATGTTTTATAAATACTTGATTTGATTTTGTTTTGGCTGTGGCGCGTTGCGTTTCCGAACATGGGTTCCTATTCAAAATGTTATCTGCTCGGTCCCCTTTACAAGCCCTGGGAATTTGTAATAGGAATTTCGAAACAACCTGTATATACTTCATTTTCATTATTACAATATTATTCAGTGTCATCATTTTGTGATAAATCGTCCGTTCTTTCAAGAGCTGCACACCGTCAATCCTTTCGGAACGACACTTTTGGGATTTTGTAATAAAAAATAAAAAAAAATATTTGTAATGTATATTGGTGTTTAGCCTCACAAAATATACAGTAGTTTCGTCAGAAACTGATGAAATGAATCTGCAGAGAACGTTGTGTTTTTGTACAGTAATTACCTTTACAAATTTAGGCTAACTATTTTTTTTTTTTCACTGACATATCCAAAGTATTTTCCTGCTTCATAATGACTGCTAATTTTACAACAACAATATACTGCTTAGTCGTAATAAAGAATGTTCAAGATCAGTGGCGTAGTAGTCGAATTAGTCACCGGATGAGATACACGATGCCGTCTAAAGCCCGGAGAATCTTCCTTTTCAACCCAAAAATAAAAATCTTTTGGTCTTCTTCTCCAATGGAAAAAAAGGACCTTATTTTGCTGCCCAGGCCTTTGCTCCAGTCCACCCTCCTATCTACGTTACTGCTGGAAATGTTTTAAAATATCAGTAAGGGCACGGAATCACTTTACAAAGGTTGAGAACGTGCTGACGATGAGAGTGCACATCATCATGAACCAACAAACAATTCATAGCTTTTTCTTCGTCAATCAATATGCAGATAAGTAAGCCGAAGACGACTCTTCAAGCATCCTTGGCGAAAACAGGGATTTACAAAAGTAGTTCTACATACATCAGTGGCCACTCTGCTATAGGACCACCAATGATAACGAATTGCAAGAATCACCTGCAATTTGTTAATACTAAACTTTTCAACGTTTCAGAAATTATTGTTTATTTTATTAATTATGGTTAGAAATTGCTGTTATTACAAGTCCACACAAAATGTCTCAGTTGCTGTTTTATTTTCAATTTTCATGAAAATTAATTTCTAGAAGAAAATAAAGAATTCTTAGTGGATTCTAGAATTGCTTCACAATGGACCACTTGAGGATAGGCGGGACTTCGTAGTTCCAAAATATCCCACCAGTCTACTTTTTGGCTTGTGGGATAAACAAAGCCATGTGCTTCATTTTAACCCTAATAGATATGGAGGCTCAACTAAACGATTTGATTTGGATGCAATGATTGTAAGCCTTCCAAAATCTTCAGATTGGATATAGAGTTGATTATCGCCTATTGAAAAAGGCGACAGCAATATATTTTCAAAGAAGGATATAATTTAATGGATCACTTGAGGATAGGCGGAGCTTCGTAGTTACAAAATATCCCACCACGCTACTGCTTCGCATGTGGGATAAACAAAGCCACGTGCTTTGTTTTGACCGGTTTAGATACAGAAGAAATATTATATTAAAGAAGGATATTCCAAGCGTTTTTACAGAATTATTACAGTACTGGATCTGCACAGCATTGAACCATCGTCTTGAAATATCAAATATCGACGATTTTTTAAGTAATTCAAACAAAGTTATATGTTTGTTTATCCCATTAGCTCTCGCCGCATGTGGGATACACGTCATACGTGACGTCGATAGGGGCGTAAACCTCAAGTGGTCCATTAACTTAAAAATTTCTAAATATTTTGGTTAATTAGATTTGTAGTTTCTAAGAATTTCCAAGATCTGTGCATTTTTAGTTTTACTGAAAACTATTTTTTTTTTAAAACATTCAATAAAGTAAAATTCTATCTATTAAATTAATAATTAATTTCTCCTTTGAGATTTTGCTCTTCATCTTTTGCAATATTTTTGTTTTGATTTAATTGTTGTATTAAATGCTGGTTTAATATACAATCATATAAAGAATTAGTGTCAGATTAATAATAAATAGTTTTATTTTACCTACTGATATATTTTTACCTCTGTCTAATTTTGGATTTGATAATGCCTTAAATCTTTAACAGATATTCAATTATATAAAATAACATATTCCAACAATAATACTATTGGCATGGAATTTCGAAAAACAAAAGAGAAAAAAAAAATCCTTCTTCTAATAAGAGGTATATTGGTAACTAGCCGGGTACCGTCCCTTCGCTGCGGAACCCTTGCATATATAGAATTAAAAAACAACAACTTTATTTATTTAGCAAATTAATATTGAGATCGGAGAATATACGACTTCCCAGCCCGTTACGCATGTTTCGATATTTGCTTATTTATGAAAATATGATCTATATTTGTTTTTGTATTTCCATGAATTGTACAGTTGTTTCATTTTTACGTGCCTTCACAAACTTCTCACAATAGCCAACCTGAAAATTTTCACATTTTTGCATGTATCTTCCAAACGCAGAAACGTGTGTAAATGACTGATATATCGTTCGATGGAACTTTTAAATACCAACATTTTCTCAATATAATGTTCTCTTCCAACTTTTATACTTTTCGTTTAAATTGAGAAAAAGTCAAAATTTGACCCTTTAAAAGGCGACATATTGGAAACCAAAAAATTTTTTCGAAAGATTTTTGTAGCATTTTCTTTGTTATAAAAAGATCTACATTTTATCCATTTGCATAACCAATCTATCTCTTATAGTTTGGTCACAAAATTGGAAAAACTTAAAGTCTTATGACAGAATGACAGACAGAATAACGTTTTTATATAATATAATTATGTTGTATATTTGGTCTAGACAAATACAGTGGATATTAGTTTTCTTAATTGTACTATCATAACAATGAATTCGATAGATATCTAATATTATTCTCACATCCTTTTTTAAATAACCGAATACTTCGGAACTTTTATGAAATTATCTCTAAACCAAACGTAAATATAGTTGGTATAGAACTTCTGAAATATCACCGGTGATTTTATTTTGACAGGGCACCAAGATCTTAAGGTTTCTTTTTAACCAAAAATACCAATCTATAATAAATAAGTGCTAGGACACTTCCGCTGACCCAATATTAGGAATTTCTGAATAGGCCTGGCCCCTATTTTTAAAATACAAACCTTACTTTTATTCATTAGATGTCTCACTGTCACACCACAGATTTACGTAAATGACGTAATTAAAGTCGTAAGTGGCGTAATCAGGAGCCTTCGAATCCAATACAATAGATTACTTAAAAAAATCCCTCAACAAAAATAAATGTCTATTTGATGTAATATTGTGTACATTTATTCTATTAAATGAGCCTGGTAGCCAAGGCGCTTAACTGCAACCTGGAGGAGCCGGATTCAATTCCCAGCAGAGATCAGGGATTTTTCCTTTCCGATTTCTCTTCCAGATGGCTCTGTAGTCTACTAACCTCTGAAGCATGACTGGGTTTCTTTTCTGAGCTGGGGGGGAAGAGGGGCGTCGGGTTGTTCAGAAAACACTGGGATCTTTTCCTTTCGCGAACGCAACTGCCACATAGGCCTGTATAGGGATACCTACAAAATAAATAAATAAATAAATAAATTTGAATTAATGTGCGTTTTTAACGTTACATATTTATATTAAAATTATGAAAGTATCACGAGCTTTATTTCTTTAACCCCCCCCCCCCTTCCTTCCATCTTGTTCACTTTAACCCTCGTTCACCAAAACCTGCGTATCACTGTCAGTCAATACAATATTTTGATCACAAAAAAGAATAATTTACATGGTTAATAAATTGTTTGATAGTTTTCTAACAGTGAAAAAAAAAAACAAAGAAAAGGGAGGGAATGAAAAGTTGCTCGTATGTTTAGCTGTTTTTAGAGAATATTTGTAGTTACTTTTAGAAAAACATTGAAATTTACCTCTCTATTTGAAACAAGAACGACAAATTACAATATAGTTTAATTATCGCTTTCATTTTTGCATAAAAGCTTTCTAGGTTCTGCTTAAAAATAAACGGTAATTTTCGTGCAAATATTTTAAAGATGTTATTTTTAAACATATTTTAATTAGTTATCAGGCAATTTTCTTGATGGCCTGGTTTTTTTTTTTTAGCATATTAGAATAAGTAAATAAAATATATATATTTATTAAGCACTAGCTGTACCCGGCATGCGTTGCAATGCCACTCAAAGACAGAAAGGGCTCGTGAGAAGGGGCCGTAAATATAAGGTCCCAGTGTCGATCGGGGGGTGGGACACTTAGGCCCTTGTGTCGCCATCCCCACCCAAGTGTGGTGGACCTGTCCCCCATAGGAGAGCGAATTTTTCTCTTTTTCCAATTGACTTAGGGGCCCCGAGAAGGGGCCCTAAATATAAGATCCTGGTGTCGATCGGGGGTGGGACACTTAGGCCCTTGTGTCGCATCCCCCCACCCAAATGTGGTGTCCCTGCCTCCCATAGGAAAGCGAATTTTTCCTTATTTGCAATTGACTTGGGGGGCCCGAGAAGGGGCCCTAAATATAAGGTCCCGGTGTCGGTCAGGGGTGGGACACTTCAGCCTTTGTGTTGGCTTCTTCCCACCCAAGTGTGGTGTCCCTGCCCCAAATAGGAGAGCGAATTTTTCCTTATTTGCAATTGACTTGGGGGCCCGAGAAGGGGCCCTAAATATAAGGTCCCGGTGTCGGTCGGGGTAGGACATTTCAGCCTTTGTGTTGGCTTCCTCCCACCCAAGTATGGTGTCCCTGCCCCCCATAGGAGAGCGAATTTTTCACTTTACACAATATTTGTGTAGTTCTTATTTTCAACACCAGGTGGATATTGGATTTTTCAGGGCTTTTACCCCTTTTCAACCCCTTTTGGGGGGTGGGTCCGGGTTCTAAGGTAGCCTATCTTTTGCGCAGGGTCCTAAAGAGTAATTCTGCAAAGTTTGGTCCAGATAGGTCAAAGGGCCTAAGAGTGTATAAAGGACAGACAAAGAAAGAAAGAAAGAAAGATACATTCATTTTTATATATATAGATTTTGCACTCAATACTTTCATTTATGCAATAAACCTGAAGTTTTATAAGTTCTGTTTCAATTCATTATAAAAAAAAAAAAATTCCAAAAATCTTTAAAATAAATTCAATATACTTTTATTACAATTGAACAGAGAATGAACTTGAAATCCGATGACTGGTATATTCACAATAAAACAATTTTAATGTACCGTACTTGGGGCAAATGCCTGAAAGAAAGTGTTTGCATACTTTCAGACTTACAGACAAAGAAGAAAAAAAAAAGAGGGGGGAAGTCGTTTGTCTCAAAAAGGGCAATTTACAAACATATATAATTCAGGATTCAGGTTGGAGATTTAATCTGCCTCCCCGATATGTATCAGGGAAGTTAGGCTGTTTGGTATCTTCATGATTTATCTATGTTGGGATCCCTAGACTCACCTGATAGATATCCAGACAAAATCTCCTTCACTTTCATAATGGTTGAGAATATTTGAAAAATTCATTATAAATATTCTCTCGTTAAAGGCTTTAACAATCACTGAAAACATAGTTTCCTGGGAAACTGGAATTATATTTTCATTGAGTATTATATCCTATAACGAGAGAATATTTCCAGTTTACTTGAATGGGAGTTATCTTCAGTTATCTGAATTACTATTCTGAATGTTTCCCATAGAAACAAGAATTAAATAAATAAATAAATAAAGAATGAGAAGGCAAAAAGAAAAAAGAAAAGATAAGAAAATTTAAATAATAACAAATTTCACGTGCCTAATAATTCGACAAAATGATAACAACGCAAGCACAAAGGAACCAAAAATTGTTTGAAATTTTGTAGGCATATGATATTTACCTGCTACAATTACTCTTTTATAAGTTAATAAAGGTTTTCTTTTGAAATACATATCTTCCTGATTAATATTATATTTACCCATAAATCTAAAAAGGGATTGTTGTTTCAATGTTTTTACTTTTTTAATAACTTCTTTCATATTCTCATCTTTACTTAGCGTTACGTCATTGTTTATTGAATTTTTTGAGATAGATTATAAAAAAAAATTACATGCGTTATAATTTTTTGAGTAATATTTATTATTAGTAATAGAAATAATAAAAGTATTTTTCAAATATATATTCAAGATGGTTTAAACCAGTGCTGGAAAACGTTATGCAGAAGGTAACAGAATAACGAAATAACAGAATGATTTTTGATTAAAGTAACAAAAATGTTAACGAAACTTTTCAAATGTTAGTAACTGAAAAC
>JAFIDM010009631.1:150413494-150434018 GCA_023159025.1 Thereuonema tuberculata
TTGAAGATAATTGTCAGGTGACTTTCATTTGAGTTATTTTGCATTTTAAGCATGAATTATTAATGTTTCTGATTTTTTGTTCATGAAGAAGTCAATGTTATTACAAAGGCAAATTAAAGATTTCACCCTTTCTTTCAATTTTGTTAAAAGATAAGGTGTTGACAAAAGGAGTGTCGTATTATCCACTGTTCCCTTTCCTTCGTTCGAACCCACCCGGGGGCGAAATATATTTTTTTTTTCTTAAATTTTACATTAATCGTTCCAATTTAAAATAAAATTTATACCTGAGATACAAATTAAATTTTGGAATAGTAATATCCATTATTATCTTCATATTTAACAGAATCATTGCTTCGATATATTTTTTTATTTTTTATTATTTTTCTCTTTTATTTTTAAAATAACATATTAAGTAAACTAAGTAGATTCTGACAAATAATAGTATAGGCTACTTCTTCATGTATAAAATTAGAAATTACACGATTCATATTATGTTTAAATAAAAACAAACATAATCTCTATTGTAGATCTAAAGCATATCAAAAACCCAAAAAGAGTTAAACCGATAAAACTAGATAAAATAAAAAATTTTAATAAGTGAAAGGCATTCTTTAAATGACTGTACGTATGAACTGTGTATTTAACCAGTTTTTAAAACAACAATTGAATCAGAACAATACATTGCAAATCTCAAAAGTGAAATTAACGCAATAAAATAATTTTTGGTTAAACTAAATGATTAGTCTAAAATTAATATATATCACTAATTTATATACCTTTAGAATTTTATAGCTGGAATTTATAGAATATTTTTTTTAATTTTAATTTCTGTTAATTAATGATATTACTGATTTTAGTTATCCTGTATTATGGTATACAATGGTCAAAATCAGTTCACTCTTTCATTTTCTATTTCTTTGAGTCTATTTTAACGGTAAATACAATTTGTTTTCAGTTTATTTGAATAATTGCAGCCTCCTACAACTACAGATTTAATAAGTCCTTTATGTCAGTGATCTGAAACTCGTGGCCCGCGTCGGCATATGATTCACGAAGCAGCTTTATTAGTTTTATAACTTACATATTTTGTAACCCGGCCTTTATTCTAATTCAAAAATTCTATATTCTATTTCACTGTAAGTTTAGAATATGCTCTAAAATATGATCAAATATCGAAACAATATCGTGACGTAAGAAAAAAAAAAGATGATTTCCACTAATTTTTATAGAAAGATGTTAAATTTCACTAATTTTACTTCGATTACGATATAAATCTCAACATCAAGTAGCAGTCCTTGAAAAGTCTACAATTCATTTTGGCCCAAAGACTAAAATCAACATATTAATAGGCGAAAACTGTACAGATGTACGTTTGTTTGTCATCAAAGCGGAGAGAGTCGGAGAAATAACCAATCACAGTGCAGCGTTGGAACACGTCAGTCGTGACGTCACGCCCATTTGTAGAAATGATGTCTCTACTATTCGCCCCACTAAAGCTCGACGGAGCGCGATTACACCGTATTGAGATTTTCTTTCACACATAAATGAAGTTTATTCTGAAATGCATGAAGTTCATGCATCAGAATTTATCAGAGTTTGTAAAACCTCGGTTTTACATAATTTCACAGCATCGGCTGTGTCCCCATGGAATTCTAGGATAGCCGCTCGCTCGCAACTAAACGAAGTGAAGACATAGTAGGGGAACACGTGCCGTCACTGTTGCCGAGGAGGAGGATTGTTATTGGTTGTTGGACATTCCTTATTGTTATTGTTGAAACTGGTAAATCAATTTTGTATTTTTTTTATTTTAACAAAATTTGGCTTAGTCGCGAAACATTAAAGTCGATATCTTCGAAACAAGTCTCCAAGGAAACTTTATGAACGATTAAAATTGAACAATAATAATGTTTATACACAAAACATCGTGTATAAAGAGTTTTTGAGAATTAAATAATTCATCAATCTACATGTTGAAATATAGTATTAAGAGTTTTCAATTCTTTATATTCATCAATCAACCATCAAGAAAGGTTCAACAAGGAAAAGCACGAAATTATAACCATCATGCTGAAAATGTGACGGAGACATGAGAATGATAGCTTATTTTGAAGGTCTCGGTAATAAATGACAAAATCTATAAGTAGAATTTGTATTGAATGTATAAATTTCGGCTACAAATAGATCGAATGCAGCAAGGTTTATACATTTTATTCCGCGAAAAACTTCACGGCATTTCAAAAAGGGATCCGCCATTAATCCCAAGAGGCTCGAAAGGTGGGAGAGGAAAAAATCACGAAGTATCACGAGGGGGGGTAGTGAGATATCACGTGTATTTATTTTTTTCGTTGAACGCGCGATTCCTAAACCGAAAAGCGGTCAGAAACAACCTGCAACCTTAATGTCTGTCTGGACATTTTTATCACGATGCTTATTTTTCCAGAATTAAATTAGATTATACCTGTATTTAAAGATAATATTCTGAAAATTTTTAAGATACTTTGTACCAAAAAAATACACGTGATTTTGGGTAGGGGGGGGGTTGTCTAAAACCTCACCACGTATCACCAGGGGGGAGGGGGGGGGTTAAAAAATTGCTAAAAAACATCACGTGATTAATGGACGACCCCAAATGTGGAATTTGTTTTACTTCCCTGAATATTTCACGGGTTGCAACTAGTGAGTTTCAATCACTGCTTTATAAAGTGATAAAATTTTATCACTTTAAAGTTTGACTCATAAAAATAGTATGTCTTTCATTTCCAAGCCTTTCGTCATTTGGCTGATTATCACTTTTCGACCGCCCTTCACTACAGGAAAAGTCTCAGAAAACTGCACTACATAGGAAATGATATCAACTCAAAAAAAATCCCTTATACCCATTTCAATCCTTACCTTGCTCAAAAAAGCCAATCAAGCCATGTTCATCCCCTTTGTTCTTAGCGCTTAATTAATGTTTTAAATTAGATTTTCTTCACCTCATTTTAATTTTAACATTTAAGCTTTACATAAATTTTTATTACGTTACACAATAAAAGCTGACATCAACATATATATTTGAATATTTCATGTTAATAAACTAATCTTTAATTGGAATGGCGTCCGGTGTGGTCGAGTAGCCTGCATCAGGCATCGGAAATTTCGCGCTTGCACGAACAGATCTGATGTCAAATGGTGTGTAAGGCATGGATGTTTCTTTCACTTTTCTCTCCATAACTATCCGTCTTCCCTAACCTTCACTTGAATTCTCGCACCCTTTCCGTCTATTAGGGTCCAGCGTTCGAGCAAAGAAATCTTCTCAATATTTTCCCTGTGGCTCAATTGGGGAAATGAGTGATCGCGCACTCTTTCACTAAATTCAAGAATATTTTTAAAATTTTATTGGTATATTCGTAGTTTGTTTTTTACTTCCCCTGTTAGTGAAAGCAGTACAAATTAAGTAGCAATAAACTACTCTAAAAAAAATTAGTAAATACTAAAGAATATGTATATATAAATGTTATGCCTAAACATTTAAAATTGTAAAAAAAAGAAATCTTCGAAAAGATCCACAACCTCTTTAAGGAAACTCTTTAAAGACTAAACATCTATTGATCGAAACACCGATTTTAAGTAGTCGATATCTGAATTGTCAAAAACACTTTGTGGTTGGTTTAAAGAGCATCACAGAGCAAAAGCATTTGATGTTTGATTGTTAACATACATTAACCATACACTTAACGGTTGAGAAATTTGAATGTATCAAATTAACAATGTATACAAATACCCATAGATTAAATAAGAACTTTCTTACTTAATCTATGACAAATACCAAACAAGAAAAGTTGCGCTGACAGAAAACATTGAATGTGAAGTGATATAAAAAAAATATCCGATTTCATAATGAATTTCCTCATGAAATCTTTATATAAAATTTACTGATATTTTTGTAGATATCGCGAATACTAAAGTCTTACTATCATCATCGGCTGCAATATCTTTCAATTAATTCGAGTTCGTTTATTACTTTTTTAGTGTATTTTAAAATTGAAATTAATGAGGCCATATTATCAAAAGAAAAAAAAAAATACTTTATTTAAAAACTTGGAAGATAGTTAAGAAATAAAAAAGTTTTTTTATTATCTACATTTGAATTATTTATTAATGCAAGTTAAAGATCTGATCCAAAAATTAAATTCAGTATCCCTACAGCGTGACAAAATGTGTCGTATGTCTGAATTCCGGTTCTTGGTGTTGGTGTATGCAAATCCACTTCCCTGCAACACTTCATGCTTAAGCCATTTCATTACCCACCCTTCATTTTTAGTTGCAAACTTTTGATACCACAACGTTTAAGCTTGCTAAACACAGGTTCTTCCTCAAGTGGAAACATGTTCAACATTTGGGGTTAAAAAAAAAAATAAATTGAAAGGGGCAACCGTGAAGGTGGGTATGTGTGGGTGGATGAAAAGAGAAACCGGTTCGAAGGGGTGATATTTCATGAATGCTTAATGACTAAATCGGGATACGTGTTGAGAATGTTGCTCAAGTCACATATAAAGTAAACATATATTTAAAATGAATTAAAGAATAACACAAGTCGTAGTATTCTCTTTATTAAATCATTATTATGTCTCTCAGTTTCCAAATATTCATTGCATTCCAAATTTTCTAACGAATATTAATAATTTTAAATTATGTGCTTATAATATAAACTAAATTATAGTTTCAGACGTTCAATTGTTTGAAAACTGTTATTGTCGGATTATATGAAGAAAATTATATTAAAAAAAAAACGTTTTTATAGAAATATTTCAATAATTATTGGTAAGGAGGGATTAAATTAGGTAATTTTAATTTATATTTTTTTTCTTCTTTATTTGTATGAATATAAAAACATAAACGGGTTTTTGAAACCAATCAATTCGAATTGAAGCTCGATACTTTCTAAAGTAGAATCATTAAAAACAAAGATTTCTAATAAAATGATTTAAATTTAGAAAATATTTGAATGCTAAAGTTTATTAAAGGTTTTTTTTTTTTTTTTTTTTTATTAAGATATAACCTATTTTCTCTTTTAGTTTGAGAATTTTTTTTTTTATTATTTATTTTTCGTTTGACTTCGTTAGGTTTAAGAATGGTATATCAAGGGTTAAGAGCGTGTTAAGGGTTGTTACCCATGGCCCAGCATATTCATTCCGTTGAGGCCGTGTGGCAGCGCATACTAGAAGGAGCTCATTGAGGGAAGGGGAAGGGATATCTTAACCCCCCCGTTTCCTTCTCTTTCTACTCCGTTTAATCCAGTGTTTGCGAAGGGATTTATCAGACACGCACCCTTTTCAGACCACTATAAATGCGGTGGTGGACGACCTCTTCGACCACGTGCATCCATACCATCCTATGAATTCTAATAAAGAGTTGAAGACACTTTTTTTCCCCCTTCTTGATAGTTATCCCCGCTGTGCTAGTTTATTCTTCTGACGGTTAATTTTCTTAAATCCTTTTAGGACAGATGTCAGATAACGATACTGCAAGAATTTTTTACCAACTGGGAACTAAAAACAGAATTGTACGCTAAGTATAAATAAATAATAAAAAAATAGAGTTTTAATTGTATTTCGTTAAAACAGTTAAACAAAGTATTGCAGAATCCAAACATTCCATATCGAAAGTGATAGGATTAATTTCAGATTATGGATTTAAAAAATATTAAAAAAAGAAAAAGAAAAATAAAGGAAATGCTAGTTTTAACATCTTGATTATTAATAGGGCCCCTCCATTTTGCTAATGTCGTTAGATATGAAAATATGAAAGTTTTGAAAATTTAGAATTGAACAGAAACCAGTAAAGATCAACATTCTATAAAACTCAATTAATACAGAAGTACTGTTATTCAATAATTTAACTAGAATGCGATATCTAGGTAAAGAACTGTAAATGTCCTCATATCTCGATTTACGTCTGTTTCGCAGAAGTTTTGAAATGGTGTTACAGAAGTTTCAAAAGTAAAATTAATTTTCCATTATATTTTTACATGCTATGAACCAAAGTATTTTGCTATCACTAATGATTTATTAAAACATATCTTTCAATGTTTATTCGTATGTCAAGTATCGTATTGATAATTAACAGATAATTAAAATTATGTAACTCTGGCTATCCGTAGCTTGAAATTGTAGGCACTAAATTTTAGACTTTTTATTATTTAACATATTTATTTTTCGTAGGTTTTTTTTTTAAATTTGCATGACATTTCAATCATCTGTAGGACTATTTACGAATCAAACATCTAATATTTCAATTAGAACCAATTCAGATGTCAATTATGGAAACATTCAACAGCGACGGAAAGACGATGCAGAGATAAGTATCTAAGCAAAATTGAATTTCATCTGCCAATGTTGTTTGTGGACGGCAGTCCGTAGTCGAAATAATTACTGATAAAAATTTGCTGGATTTCGATTCCACACTTAATCCAAATAATATCAGCAATAAGTGAATGGTCGATTCAACTTCAAAAATTACTAATTTTGCATTTAAGTAATAGACAATCATATGATTTTTATTCGCTAATGCCATTATTACTCAATCGAAAATTTAATTTTTAATAAAAAATTTAATAATACAGTCAACAATTTAATTTTTTTTTACGAAATGAATCCTGATTCGGACTTACGTGAAATGAATTCATTTCGTGAAAATAAAATTCAATCTGTCTCTTTTTTTTTTTTTTTGCGTTAACCGAGTATTTGTGTGAATGCATTATGTCCTCGACTTATGAGATTAATTCATTTCGAAGGTTTCCTCGCTATTCGGAAAAACTGGTAAGCTGAATGGTATTGAAATGCGATGTATTTTAACATACATGTTCATTTCAAAGGATAGTTAAAGGTTCTGCTTAAGAAAAGAAAACTTTGGGAACATAAAACTTTATTCATTATCGCACGGTAATTAATTATAATAAAAGTGTCGCTTAATAGATGATATTGTAATTGTAAGTCGAAGCCACTCAACTATACGTGTATCTTCGAAGTCTACGTAAATCGAGGACTTGCTACAGTTAAGAATATCGGAAATTAGTTGATGCAATAAATGGAGAGTTTAAAATAGAAGAAAAACGACATTCCTGTTACCCAGCGACATTGTTCTAACAACAATAACTTTTGAATCGGGAATGCTTTTAGGTAAAGCTTTCGCACAACTGAGCCAAACATCAAGGGTATATTCTGCTGATGATTCCTAATAAGGATGAAACAGCTGTTCAGAATTCCCGTTGATGGCTCAATGTGCGAAGGCATATTTATTGTCCGTTGGCGAATTTCTCTCTCGAACAATAACTTTTGTTTCTAATTTTGTACTAACGACAAAAGTTGGAAAGAAATCATGCTAATATTCTAAAGCGTAAGGCAGAGAGAGTTTAACTTGTACTTTTCAACTACACTTCGATTAAATTATTAGTCCTATCCTTACAATGGTTGCTTTAATATAGCCACACATACATACACACTGTTGAAAAAAAAAAAAAAAGAAGACGCACCCCAAAGAAAGAGTTCTATCGCTATCAAACTTGGCACACGCAATAAGTATGTATAGGTTTTAGAAATGATTACTGTTTCATTATAAAACGACTTTTTATTAAGTGATAATATAACGGTCACATGTTATTACATAGTAAATATTCCCCTGGCGGCGATACAAATAGATATATGGTGCAGCATGGAATCAAATAATAGCCTAATGTTGTTCTGTGACAGATTCTGCTACACGTTCTGCAATTGTTGAGATAGTTCCGTCACATTCCGGGATGGTTACAACTGTCTTTCCAGCATATCCCAGATATACTCGATTGACGAGAGATATAGAGATCTGGCACCAATGAGAGGGTATCTCAAGAGCCTCACCGTATAAGGGCTAACATTATCAAGCTGGTAAATAGCCCTGGAAAGCGTGACAGCATAGGCAATATGGCTGCAGAATATTGTCAACGTGCAGGCTGTCAAGTACTTTGTAGCAAACTAAGAAAGATCGACTGTCATAGGAGATGGCGCTCCAGACTATAACCCCAGGTGTGATGGCCGTGTACCATTCGACCATTGCAGCCGAATCTGAAGTGATGGCCGCGCCTTCTTCATACACGGATAGGGCGATCATTAGCGCCAATAGAGTAGCGGGATTCTTCGCTGTACACAACACGACTCCAATTGGATACCGTCCAGAATTCCCGGGCTCGACAACACTCCAGATGGTGCTGCCTATGTTTGGTGGTCAAGGGTAAGCGATTTAAGGGACGAGAATGAAGCCCTGCCTCTGCTAATAATCGCCGAATGGTGTCCCTTGATACTACATAATGCGTAGAGGAAGTTATGTGCCTTTGGATACAAGACAGGGAATCATTGATGTCGTTACGGCTGCTCTCCTGATCACACGATATCCTCGAACAATTGTTTCCCTAAGATGTCCCCATCCTTCGTGTTGATTACGGTGTGTCCTTCTGACCCACTGATGCCAAAATAATCTGACTGCCGCATCACCGAGATGGCGACTGACACGTTTGCATGTCACCCAGTTTAAATTCATGATGCGGCCTCTTGTAGCTGATAGTGCAGACTGGTGTGTCGTAGAGGCATCTTCACAGACTAATTAAGATACAAAACAGCAAAACCAGATTTATTCAGTTTGGACAATGTAATTAACTTATAAAATTAATTATAAATATAAAAATTTAAATATAAAATTTGATGCATATTAGTATTGGAATTGTTGTACATATGAGATATTATCCCAGACAAACTGACTGACTGTATTATCACTCGGAAAATAATCAAAACTGTTAGGAACAGTGAAAAGAAGTTGATTTTATTTTATTTTATTTTGTTTTAGTCAGATTTGCTAGACTTTTTCATATTGTAGTAAAAGCAAAGAAAAAAAAAGGAGTAAGATGTACTGAAAAGAGATATTTTAAAATTTGTTATTCTCCGATAATTCTGGGGAAGCAAAAAGACATTCCTATTTTTTGCAATAACTATTAAATTCTAGGCCCCCATTTATGAAGCATTATCATTCTTCAATTTTGTTTCTCATTGATATTTCGGTTAATTTTTCCCCTTTCCTTATTAATTTCCTTTTCCTTTTAACCTTTGGAAGTCTAAATATGTCTACTCTTCTTTCTCCTTTCGTACGAAATCGAAAATAAAAAAAAGAAAAAAAGAAAAGAAACTATAGAACTGTACACCTTTAATATCTTAATATCAGTCAAAAGTTAATTATTTCCTGTTCATCTTTTATTTTTTTTTCCCGAATCTTCGAACCAGACTAGAGTTTGAAAAAGTTTCGATCAAATCAGTAACCAAATACGATGTCTGAAACTCTCATTTAAATTGTAAACATTTTTATAGCCTTTTATCATTTAAATAAATAGAATGAAACAATAAGAATGGTATGATAATTTTTGATAGTTTTAATGCAATCTTTATTTATAAATTAAGTTCTGAGTTTTAAATTTGATAGACTTTTAATGTTTTTTTATTTATTTATTTATTTATTTATTATTTTTGGTAATTGATTTATATTTCGTAAATAAAATATTTTCTGTAATTGTAATAGATGCACTATGTAGACGTAGAATAATATTTTCTGTAATTGTTGACTATACGTCTATTATTTTTAAAAAAACGTATTTCTGTAACTTTCTGTAGATATTCTTCGTTAGCTTCATTCGCTATTCTCCATCCAAATCCGTTAAGTTCTCTATCCAAGTCATAAGTGATCATCTTGTCTGACCTTTTACCGATACGAACCATAATAACTATTAAGGTAATGTCACAGTTTATCTTTCATAAAACATACCTTTCAATTTAATCTCTATCGGAATGCTTTACTTTCCACACGTGCATTATTGACCTTTATTGCATCACCTACGAAGAGAAGAGGAAAGGATGAAAAGAAGAAAATCCGATCAACGGAATCTGAAAAAAAGGGAGGAAAATGGATAAAGGAGTCTTCCGACATCACGTGTTGGAGAAGGGAGCTTAAACAGCAGAATGGCTTCTGTGAATGCCAATGGAAAAGCTTGGAATTTATTGTATTTTTAGTTTAAGATGATGGATGAAAAGATGAAGGCTACTAAGAAATGATTCTAAAACATCTTAAAGTAGCTGCATTCTGTTAAAAGATTTTTTTCTTCTTTTCGTAGAACCAATCACTTCGGTGCTATTGAGGGAAGATTTATTTCATAAAAAAAAAAAAAAATGTAATCCAATATATCCCATTAACCTTACATCCTTTTAAAATTGTCATTAGTCACCTTCGACGTTCAGCTTCCGGCTCATGAAATTGAAAGTCAAAAAAATGATTGTAATGGAATTACTGTTGACAGGAAAAGCTACCCACTCAAGTCAGACATTCCTTGTGATTATATTTTTCAACTTGTAAATTCAAATAAGTTGATATCCATGAAAGTTTGTCATTTCTCTTCCTCTTTCCCTGATACCTTACACATTTTTAATATGTCAACTTTTCAAAACTGAAATGCAAGCTTAACTCTTTTCGCAGTTATTTGAAACGAAATACAAGAATCTAGTTACTGAATTGGCTTTAATAGACATTAGAGAAGCATACAGAGTACGCCAAAAACATGTATACACACTTTAATAGAAGTGTTGAAGTTATGTTGAAGTGTGTATATATTTTTTTGGCGGACTCTGTATTATCTTATGAGTGAAGCTCTTGAAAGCTGATCTAAATTGTTTATTTGATTAAAATAAATTTTAAAAAAATGACGCAATTATTAATGATTTTTATTATTATTGCTTCTCGTGATAGTTGGTCACTATAACGTTTCAAGGATAGTTAATATTCAGACAAATATTTATGTTAACTTAAATAACTATTTCCTGAATAATACGAATGAACTCCGGGATAACAGCCTTTTGCAACTAAGATATCCACCAAACTACAAAAGGCTATTATATCGGATTCATGCCGTATTGAAAAATTAAAAAAAAAAAAGTTGTCTGAATAATAGCTATTCTAGTTTAACTAGTGATCGGCTATCATTAGCAGCAGCAACAATAATAATATTAATAATACCAAAGTTTATTACCTCAAAACTCAATGTTTTACATAATTTTCCAATTAAACATTCGGAAAACTAGCCATCAAAGATAAAAGTAATGAGTTAAAAGTAATGTTTATATTATACATAACTGCTACATCAGTAGATGGGAGTTTATATGATTACTTTGCATGTAAAGATGATGTTGAAAATTCGTTTTATGGTTTCTTTATTCTAATTATGCTGTTTTGTTTTGTTTTTGTTTTTATTTCCATTATTGACCTTTATTATTATTAAGTAAAAGATTCAAACCTTGGGTTTCCTCAGCAAATGGCGAGTCAAGGACCAAAGCACATATTGTCAAATGTAAAAAAAAAAGTGTGGAAGAATGGTTAGGGGTAGGTGGTTGTGTCCATAAATTTTCTAACTATTCGTGTTGTGTTGAGTACCACAGCCTTCTGGACTTGTGCATAAGTGTTTTTATGAAGTCCTAGTGTGCTGAGGCTGTGGTGCAATGTGTGAGGCACCAGACCAGTGGCGGACAGGACGATGGGTACAACACGTACTCGGTCCTGCCTCCATTGCTTCTGGAGCTCGTGTGCTAGGTCGGTGTATTTACTGATCTTGTCTGCGTGAGTTTTCTGCATGTTCTTCCTGACAGGCACTGCAATATCAATGAGATAGGTCTGTTTGTTGAGAGACCTATGATGTCAAGTGTGATGTCAGGTCTGTTATGATGTATAGTTTTGTCTGTGTGAATGGTTCGGACCAATATAGCTTATGTGAAGAAGACTCTATTATGCTTTGTGGTATGAACTTGTAGTATGGGACCGTGTTCTTAATAAGTGAGTGTTTGTGTGCTAGCTATTGATGAACGATCGATGCTACCTGATTGTGTCGGTGGAGGTATTCTGTTTGGGACAGAAGGGGACAGCCAGATATTATGTGGTCGATCGTCTCATGTGTAGTGTGGCATTTCCTGCATCTGTCGTCGTGTGTGTTTGCGTCGTGTAGAATGTGTTTCTTGTAGTTGCGTGTGGAGATGACTTGGTCCTGTATTGCGATCATGAACCCTTCGGTCTCCCCAAACAGCTCACCACCCGTCAACCATCTGTTCGACGCTTCCATGTCGACATGAGGCTGGCTGAGTTCGTGGCGAAGTCCGCCATGGAGTTCCTTACGAGTCCAAGATTCACGCAGCTGCTGTGTGTGGGTGTCGGGAGTGGTGAGTGTTAGAGAAGGGTTTGCGAGGTCCAGGGGTGTGAGGTGTGTGTCAGCCTTGACAATGGCTGAGTGGAGTGAGGAGTGTTGTGCCCTTTGGTGGAAGTGTTCCCTAAGTGCGTGTACTCGTTTTTCGTGTAGGGTGATGAGTCCTCGGCCTCCCTCCTTGCGAGGAAGAGTCATCCT
The DNA here is from genome assembly GCA_023159025.1 of Thereuonema tuberculata. Lineage (NCBI taxonomy): Eukaryota > Metazoa > Arthropoda > Chilopoda > Scutigeromorpha > Scutigeridae > Thereuonema > Thereuonema tuberculata. The sequence continues at coordinate 150,425,931 of JAFIDM010009631.1, forward strand.
TTCCGTAGCGGACTTGGGGTGGTGCATTTTGTGTTTCGTTTATTATTATTATTATTATTTTAGATTCATATAAGTATTGTGTTTTTGGCCTAAAAGTAACAGAGGCTTATAATACAGGTGAATGTTATGAAAGCGAATATTATTTGTTTTGGTTTATATTAAATTCAATCAATGGTGATAATTTTTAAAATATATATATTACTTGAAATAGATGCGAGCAGTGATTTTAAGATGCCTGATGTATTTTTTTTTATTAAACACGAAGTACCGGAATTCGAGAGAAGAAAGGTTCTAGCCACGCCCTCATTTTGTTTTAGTTGTGACGTCATATCGAAGTAAACATCCGGTTATCCTAAGATTCTTGCGTTTACTTCTAAAAGAAGCAATTTTCGACTAAAAAGTCGAAAACAATTGTAAGTCACCGGAATCAATGGAAGTAAATTGAAAGTTACAAATTGTGTACTGTACTGTACGGTAAGATAACAACAATTGAAACTCATTTTTTTTAAGAGTTCCAAAAGATAAGTCGTGAATAGATTATATATTTTTCAGTCCGAAATCTTCACTGTGTGACTGTCAGGATCATTACAATGTAATGAAAATAAATACCTGGAATATTTACAATATTTACAATATTTTTTGGATTATTAAACGTATATAATTATTCTTCACGTAGGCCTAACGAAATCTACATAAGCCTACCGAGAAATCGCCGCTGGTTGAAAGCAAGAATTTTCGTCTACATTGTGGATCTTGCCGAAAAAATTAACAACGCTTTCAACTGTATTTAAAGTTAATTATCAATAAATAATATGTATATATTCATTCAATTTGCCTGTCCCTAACCTGACTGTCTTAAAGGACAACATACGTAGCATGTGCGGAACATTGCATTATGGAGTCCAGTCGAATGCAATTTCTGGTTCAGAACAATGAAAATCAACTGAGTTTCTGTCTCAGTTTTTGAAAAGAGCAAACATAAAAACTTGAACTTTCATCTTACGTTGGTCTTAGTTATTCAATTGTTGATTCTTTGTCATTAGGGATGGGTAGTTCGCGAACGACCTAGTTCAAATAAATCTGAAAACCGAGTTTTTAAAAATGATGTATTTTGCCTTATCTTTTTTTAAATATATTAAACAGCTTCAGATTCTTGTCCTATAGTGTTATAGTGTTATCAATTATAATTTGTATAGAATATTTTTTACTTTATTTATTTATTTTTTATTTAGGGCCTATTCATTTTAAATTTACATTACAGTCCCGCTAGAGGGATAAACATATAAAAAAAAAAAAACAAACAAAAAAAAACCTTTATAAAAATAATTAAAGTTAATTATTTTCCGTTTTAAGTGTATCAAGTTTATTTTTTTCATTACGAGAAAAACATATAAAATTCGTTTCTTATAATCTTTAAAACCAATAAATGCATAATTATAATTTCTAGTTCGAATAGTTCGTTTACTCTTCACTTCAGTTCAAATTAGTTCCTACTGCTAGTTACAAACACCGTAAAATTGTACGACCTTAATTCAAGTGTGCTCTACAGTAGTTTATCGTAGTTCATATCGTTCTTCGAACTAAAAATGAACTAAGAACTACGTAGTTCATTTCATCTAGTTCAATATAAAGAACTATCTCAAAAGGAACAGTTCCGTAAAAAGAACGACTCAGTTCATTTGAACTAGTTCTTTGTACTAGTTCAAGAAAAAGAACTATCTCAAAAGAACTAGTTTAGTAAAAAGAACGACTTTGCCCATTTCTATTTGTCATGCATTCCTCTTGTAAAGCGCCATACTTCACCCTAAAACTGACAGATTTTGTAACTAATCCTTGTTGTAATTTTTTTCACGCGATCCTTCTCCTCATGCCGCAATATCTTCTAAATTCATGATTAAATATCAAGAACGCCGGAACTATATTCTTCGCTACTGAATAATGTGTTACGCGGTTCTCTGACGTCACTTCATTCTTTACATGAAACGGATTGTAGTCCCGTTGCTCGAGAATCGCTGGGAGCCTAAACCTCTCACGTACCCCAGGACCTGTTGCGGCACAGTTTAACTTAAAATTTATTCTCTCTAATTAATCTAAAATTCAATTAATTATTTAATTACTACAAAAATATTTAATTTCTTTTTTTTGTGTGTGTTCTGTAATGGAAAGCTCATTGTGCTTTTCAACTTTTGTATTATGTTCACCAATGGTTCATAGAAATGAAATGTATGAAGAAGAGAAGTTTCCATAAGCTTAATGTAAAATCGTTCACAGTGGTGCTAGGGGTAAGAGCAGCACAATAGTCTCGATTAATTTTTCGCTGTTGTGCTGCTTTGACATCATATTTTGAGATTCTTTTAAGAAATATGTTGCAGTAAAATAAAGAGAAAGTCATGAAACTAAAAAAAAGAATGTGAATCTGATTTTTTTTTAATTAAATTGTATCCTAAATTCAACCAGAATTGACCGACCATGGCAAGTCTTCTATTATTCTTCTTTCTTTGTCTGTTTGTAGACTCATCAAGCTAAAACGACTGGACTGATTTTTTTTTAATTCGATATGATGCTTATTTGTTGGTCCAACTTAAAACATGAGTAAGAATATTTTCGTTTCCACCTTCCCCCATCCCCACAGCTGTAGGACAATCCTCAGTATGCGATGGATACCTGAATGTACTCCTAGTTAATCTTTAACAACGTTCGTAGAATGGACATGTGAAGTCTTATTATTCAGTTTGAACATTTTTTTCTCACTCCTTTTCATGGAATAAGGAGGCTGGAATACTGTGTTAGCTACCAATAATCAACTAATTACCATGGACTCCAGCTCATATGGGCAAAGAGGGGGCTTCGCCCCACCCTTGAAATTTTCAAATTTAGATAATTTAACCTTTTAATCCATGACAAAAAATTACAATCCTGTAATTTGGATATATCATATAATTTGGGATACCTTCAGTTTTAATTTAGATAATTTATTTAATTTCTTTCTCATAAAAGAGCAAACAGATTTTTAGAAAATGATAATTTTATATAATATTTTTTTTAAAGTCACAAATGGCAGTTTAATAAAAATAGAAGAGATAATGAGAAGTTATGTAGAGGAATAAAGTGAGTAATTTAATCCATTAATAATTTATATTACAGGATCATACACACCAATTAAAGAGAACTAACTTTATGAACCAAAACATAATATCAGTGACATGTTTCGAAGAATCTTCATCCTCAGACTGTAAACAAAACGGAAAACAGATAGGCTTATAACAGCCCCAAAATTTCAGAACATCGTAATTAATAATCACTTACATAATAATTCAATATTAACGTAAGTTATAATCTAGCACACTCCTTAAAGACAGCTCATTATTATAACAATTAGTAGTGATAATAATGACAGACTCAAAGAATTTACGCAAATAATCGTCTTTTTCGTGGGCCCGGTAGCCAAGTGGTCAGGGCGCTTGGCTGCGGGTTGGAGGTAACGGGTTCGATTCCCGGTCTCGGCGGAGGGCTGGGATTTTTGCACGCTCCTTTCATCTCCAAACGGGTCCTAGGGTCTACCCAGCCATCTGTAAAATGGGTACCGGGTTTCTTTCCCGGGAGTTAAAGGCGGGCGGGCGCCGGGCTAACCACCCGACCTCAACTTAGTCCCGTTGGTCCTAAACGCTGGGAGCCTGACCTCCTGCGACCCCCAAAAGCCTGTATAGGCTTATATTGGGGCACTTTAACTTAACTTAATCGTCTTTTTGCTGACTATAATATTGAATTATTATGTAAGTGATTATTAATTACGTTGCCCTGTAATTTTGGGGCTGTTATATAAGCCTATATGTTTTCAGTTTTGTTTATAGTCCGGTGATGAAGATTCTTCGAAACATGTTACTGATATTATGTCTTGGTTCATAAAGTTAGTTCTCTTTTATTGGTGTGTATGGTCCTGTAATAATTATATTACGCACACTATGGATAATAACAATTTATGATGATATATTGTATTTATTTGTGTGTGTGTGTGTGTGTGTGTGTGTGTGTGTGGATCTATGTAATTGTGAAAAGTGGAAACAATATGTTAAAATAAATGACAACGAAGAACTAACGTGAACTTGCAGATAAGAATTGAATATGTGAAAGAGAAAACACACGGGTGATTTAAATTGTAGAAGCAAAAGTTTAGGGGCAGATATTCGCGAATGAAGATAGCTAAAGGCTGATGACAAGTAAAGGACTTTGGAATTTGGGAATCCTTAATGAAAGGACAGTATCGATAGAAGCCAAGAAAATATAACAATATGAATTTTAATGCGAAACAAAAGTGTTACGGAATTAAATCGTAAATAAAATAAAGTGAAAATTTCATAGTAAGCTTATGCAGAGGAAACAAATCGTAATTGTGTACTGGTTGCCTAGCAACTGAACTTATCACTGCATTCATAAAATAAAGAAGTACAGTAAAATAGGAAGAATCTGAATGTTAATCTTGGATAATATGATTTGGATATTATCTCATATTTAGAAGTAAAGTAAATTTTTTGTATATTTTGTAGTGGCGAATGGTTTATGTATATGAAGAATATTTATGGGTGAGTAGAGAGAATTAGGTAATATGAAGAAAGAATCATGGGAATATTTAAGAATTGTATCATGATAGTTATATGAAATACAATGCCTTTTCTGCAACTACCATCAGATCGTAATCAAGCTAAGGCTTAAACCAGGGATCGGCAACATTGCTCTGGACAAGGGCCATGAATGTGGCCCTGAGTAGACGGCGGAACACATTCAACTAAAGTTAATAAAGTTATGGTAGTAATAATTAAGCAAGATGAACTATCAATAATGTTTATTTCATTTAAACAATATCTATGTCGTGAAATAACAAATGATATAAATTTCTTCGTCTTTTTCATTTTTGAGAGGAGTTGCTCGCACAATACTGTCAAATATTGATACCATTTTTTTAAAGTTTTTATAAACTCCAGAACTGTGATGCCCTTTGCATGAAAGTTTGGACTTAGTTGATCACTGCACTGCATCTCAAAATGTTTCATTTGAACATTTTCTGTTATAGTAGCCATTTCCATGTCAAAAGGAGTGCCAAAAAGCCTGAAATCGCTTGCGTGCGAATAAGTATCAGAGAAACCGCGATTTGTCACGTGTCACAGTAACAACTGTTTTAGTCTGTTGTGTCCTGGAGGTTAAGGAAATGAACCTTGTTTGATTTCACAAACTGGCATTCCCACAGTTGTACTTTTATTTCGAAGCCGACGATGTATTCATATATCTCATATCCCTTAGATTGCTAAAACATAATGTTAAATCCAGAAATACCAGACTAGAAAGTCATTTGGGATCACGAAATTCCAAAGCATCCATATTTTTACTTTCAAGAAAATTAGATATTTCTTCCTGCAACGCATATACTCTATCTAACATAGCGCCTCAATTGAGCCAGCGAATGTCGCAGAAGTGTAGCAGATCTCCGAACAGAGTCTCTGTTTCCGATAAAAGTTGTTGATGCTTCAATCCCTTATACAAGATCAGGATAACTGTGAGGTCCATGACATCTTTGAAATGTGAAGATTTGGTGCACGTTGCTTCCTAGTAGATTTTTAAGTGCACTTTAAAATACTTGGTTAATTTTTAGGAACACTGTGGGCAGGGGATATGATATTTGGTTTGGGGACTAAGGGTCGGATAATTTCGGCTGGTAAGCCCTCGTGCCGTAGGTTGCTGCCCCTCTCCTCCCCCTGGCTTCAAGTGACTCGATTTGAAACGTGCTGTTATCAGAGATGCCATATATTTTCGGGCTCCTTCAATCCGCAGTTTAGCATCTAAACCACTGGATTACTAGGGCCACACTCAACACATATATACAGGGTGATTATAATTAAAGTTCAACTTTCAATATGCTATAAAAAAAAGAACCACTGCTCAAAATGACCTGAAATTTGAACTGAATATACTCGAAGAAAGGGGAAATGGTATGGCATAAGAAAAAAAAAATAGTTTCAAATGTTAGCAATAGAAGGTGCTTTAAGCATCATAACGTAAATGGGTTCGACTTCAAGTGACATTTGAATCGCAATACGACGGCTAAGGCGTGAGTTGCACGTTAAACCAACTGTACTGTCAATGTGCATGACTGTATCGGGTTTTAATGAAGAAATGACTTCCAAGTCATTCAACAGTTATGGCACTGTTAGTTTAAAGTCCACCACCACGGCGAGGTCGTATCATATCGGATGGGAAAAATCGGTTTTAGGCTTCTGATATCAGTAGCCTTATATTCCCGTCTGTGGACAAGTATCATTACCAACAACCAAATCATTCGCAACAATCACAACAATCGCAATAATTGCGCCTTTTCATACGCAACAATCACATTTATAATACAGCTCAACAACAATCATAACAATCACAATAATCGCAACAATTGCGCCTTTTGCATTCGCAGCGATCACATTTATAATAATAAGGAAATTAAAGCAATAATTCAACATAAATTAAACAAAATGACAAAATGAACAAGTTCTGGAATAACTAGGGAACATTATCGCAGTTTAAGGGTAGATATGGAGGAATGAAATTTTGAGGAGCATAATATTTTCAGGTGCTATGGTTTAACTTTGAGATAGCATTATTATATTTTCTTATAGGTATCAGAAGCCGTTGAGAAGCATTGTGATTGGTTTACTAATCGCTATCCTTATCTTGTTTAATTGCCTTGAGGCCAAAAACCGCATAAAAACCAAAAATAAAATCGGATGTGAATTATCGCGAGACTTGCGCAAGACACATTCAATATGCTGTCCACCGTTTTCTGCCACAAGTTGAAACCAGAAACAGCATATTCCACAACAGATCAGAGTGTTTCAGGGGTCACGTTGTAATTCAGCTAAGTTTGCAATCGGACCACTATACACAGCATTTTTCAGATAACACCACAGCCAGAAGTCAAAAGGATTAAGATCAGGTGATTTGACGACCAGGCTGTTGGAAAATGACGGCTGATAATTCTATCATTTCCGAAATGCCTCTTGAGCAGCTGCTTCACTGACTTTGCAATGTGCGGAGGAGCGCCATCTTGCATAAAAATGATGCTACCTACACATGCACGCTGTTGAAGTGTTGGAATGACGTGGTTGCGCAAAAGATTCTCATAGCGTTTACCATTGACGGTACAGATAACAGGACCAGCATGACCCATCTCCTCAAAAAAAAATGGCGCTACGATAAACGTTGGAGTCAACCAGCACCACACAGTTACCTTTGCAGAATGAAGAGGTACTGGTTCATGTGCGAACGGATTTTCAGTTGCCCATATTCTGCAATTCTGAGTATTGACATGTCCTTGGAGATGGAAATGGGCTTGATCTGTCCACAAAATGTTCTATGGCCATTCATTATCCACTTCCATGCGAGCAAGAAATTCTAGAGCAAACTGGCTCTAGAAATTCTCTTACTGGTAGGTCAGCAAGAACATGGGTAATTTTGTATGGATAGCAATGCCGGATGTTTCGTACAATTTTATGCACCGTGCTCACAGACATGTCCAAAGTTCGAACAATTCCCAGTGCACTGCAAGTTTGCAAACCACCACTCGTCTCTTCCTGGACTGCTGTGGCCACATCTTCTACCGACGTCGAAGCAATTGGTCTCCTCCCTCTGCCAGATTTCACAGCAAAAGAACCTGTCTCTTCGAATTTCTTCATCATTTTCTCCAGACCCTTGGCAGACATCGGACCACAGCCTTTTTTCATACCCTTTACTGTCCGGAACTTCTTCAGAGCTACTGCCGCACAATCACCGCACCGTTCTCATTGAGAGAGTCATGGCGAGCTTCTCAGAAGTAATATGAGGAAAACGCCATGTACCCCTCGTTTTTATAACAAATGTAATGTGTCGTGCGCATGACACATCTTGTATTTTGCATATTATGACGCTTAAAGCGCCATCTATTGCTAACATTTGGAACTATTTTTTTTCTTACGTCATACCATTTCCCCTTCGAGTATATTCAGTTCAAATTTCAAATCATTCTGAGCAGTGGTTCTTTTTTTACAGCATGTTGAAAGGTGAGCTTTAATT
>JAFIDM010009631.1:150444018-150459722 GCA_023159025.1 Thereuonema tuberculata
GATTATTTCCATGTAAATCTTTATATTCAACCTTTCATAAGTAAGTGTGTTTTATTTATTTCCATTTTTATTCTACTATTTATTACTGAAATGTTCTATAAATGTTCCCTTTATAAATTTATTATTTTATTGATATAAATAATAATGGTGCGTTAAGTGTAAAATAATGGGGAAAAAAATGCTCCTAGTTAATTTTTAGAAATTTTTTATTGGAAAATATTGCAATTATAACATTGACTGGTCACACGTTTTCATGAAATAGGAATGTAATTTACATTTGAAATTGGCCATTCACCATATGACTGCATTTATTTCATATATAAGAACAGCCATATTTAACAAACAATTAAAATATGGGTACCACAACAGTGTACCTTATTTGTTAATTATATACACCACGCTGAATATATTAACATTACATCATTGAGGGAAGGGATTTGTCGATCAAAAAAAAATAAAATAAAATAAAGAGAAAAGAAAAAGAAAAAAAGGACATAAGGAAATGTAGGAAAATTGACATTGTTTATTGTGAATTTCATATGTATTGTTGAAAAATATCATACAATGCGTTGGCAGTATATCAGACACTCAATGCATTTCACCTCACTTTAGATAACAGTATATATATATTTCTTAATATGATGTAACTAAAAAGATGGAAAGATTTACAATCAAAAATGACTTTACAAAACTTTGAGATCACTAATTAAAGACATTCACATTGTTTTATAAGGATTCAGGAAAAGAAATTACCTAAGCAAATATTAATAAAAGGTACATATCATCTGAAATTAATGTCTTATATATAGATATAAAACAGTAAATCACTATCCACAAATGAAACTACATATATTTTCAATGTGCAGTAGATTGAAATTCTATCAACTGTATAGATACTTTGTTATTCATATAAAGTACAGTTTGAAATATTGTGCCGAAGTCAATTTTTTTTTTAAAGACATTAATGAATGTTAAGAAAATTAAAAGGCTCAAAGAATCTATTAATAATTGATAATGAAATTACAGAATAGTATGACTTATCATTTGCATGAAAGTCATAAAAGAATAGCCTAACTATTAATTATTGCAATTAACAATAAGAAAATTTTTATTTTGTAAATCATCATTTAGCCTAGAAACTTAAATGGAAATCTATTAAAAATTATCCTATTTCTTTAGCACTAATTATATTTCTATTTTGCAACTGTAAAAGAAAAACAACAATAACAACAATGAATATTAAAAAGAATAATATAACTATTTATTTAATGCTATACACAAATATATTTAAAGGGAAAAAGTAATATTTATTAAAATATATTATCATCTTATTAAGTTAAAAGTATGAAAAAAAAATAAATAAATTAATGTGCAAAACTATTGAAACATTGCATCAAAATACAGACTAAAAATCTTAAAGGTACAATTTTATTTTTCCCCTTTTTATTTTCTTTTTTACAGACAAAGCTTATTTAATGAGTTAGCTATAAAGTTGAAACATAAAGTCAGTCGACGGTAAATTTTAATACAGCCAATTCCCAAACTTACAGACAGACAGGCTAATCTATGCTAAATCTAACATGAGTATCAATGTCTGAAAGCCTGTTTTGCTTTGACTTTAAGGTTAGTTTATTGAATGTTTTAAACCAAGAACTTAATTTACCTCTACAGGTTGGGCATTATTAAATGATTTTACTGGCACATATTTATTTATTTAATGTGCTTGTGGGGGAGGGGGGGGAAGTCTCATTAAAGCATATAAATACACTCACATATATATATATATATATATATATATATATATATATATTCTGAGAATACCATTCAAATGGAGATGCTCCTTAGAAAAATATTCTAACACTATTTTACAGTAATAATTGATTGAAAAACATTTTAAGTAAATATAAATTGCTATTAACACCAAAATATAGAAATGGAAAATTATTTTTACTCCCCAAGGAATAAATGAAAGTAAACAACTTGAAATATTTCAGTTGCATTGAAATTTTTCTAGAAATAGTAATGGGACAATTAGTGCTTTTCTTTTTAGCACATTTTCAGTATAAAAGTATTTTGTTGCCAAAACATTCTTTTATCTATCTTCATATTTCACATTGACAATTTATAGATAGTGGCATTAAGAAAGATGATTTTAAATGGCAACTGATTTATGAATTTTATTTGGCACATTTTTTTTTTTTTATAAATTCTCATTCTATTGGTGAAGTCTAAATGTGTTTACCAAATAGAGAGAAATTAAAGTCTATGAAGATCTTTCAATTTCTTAATAAAAATAAGTTTAAAAAAATATGTCACTGAAGTCTTTAATAAACATGCCAAGTCAATAGATTGCCTCATTATTATATTCCAAAGCTTACAACTTTTGTAGAATTTAAAATCTGAATTAACAACTTTTCAGGGGTTTCTTTTACTACTAACATATTGAAAAACAAGCATGCTTGAAGAAATTCATAAAACAGGAAAAAAAAAAAACCAAGGAAAAAGTAAGAAACATGAAGGAAAGATAAAAAAAAAAAAAAAATGAAATATTAGTCAAAAGAATTATGACTATGTAAGTAGATTACACATTAGAATAGTTGTAATGAAACGGGGGGAAAAAATGATGGAACTGTTATAGTTAAATAAACAGTTAAGATAAAGAACTGGGAGATAAATATTTCTAATGTAATAGAATTAGACTGGTGAGGATCATTTAATAAAACTTTTGAAGAACTTCATTAACTGACATTTATTATCACTATTTTGGCCAACCAATCATTATAAACTAGCTTTTATCAGGTCAATTCTTTTTCATTTCAAAAACAAGTTAATCTAGAATGGCTTGGTTGATACTCTTTAGAAAAAAACTGTTTCACACTAAACATGACAAACTCAGACTCCAAAGAACTCCAAAGAAAGGTTTCTTGAAGTAAAACATTTCAAATAAATAACAATATATGCATCTAACTTTAAGAATCATAAAAGAAATAATATTTAGAGTAAAAGCTATTGAGGTCAATTTTTATCCTACTTGGAAAGTGTTACAGAAGCTGTTTAGGGCAGCATTACTGAACGCAACAGAATATGCATAAGTTTCTCAAAATATTGTTGGCTTTTTTATTTATTTATTGCTAACATCAAGTGTTAGACAATAAACACACTACTTTCTATTAATTGTAACAATGCTACAATGAAATGGAAGACAAATTAAGTTACAGGTTTCAATTTTGTTCATCAGTGATACTGTAACAACAGCTGCCCAAAAAATTATAACTTATTTTTCTTACCTAATTGCCTAAATTTAATGGATCAAAATTTTTCAAAAATAGTTAGTTTTAATCCATTAACCTTAGCAAGAATAGTAAATGTAGCAGAAATTGTATTGCGATAGTATATATTATTTTTAAATTCTTTATTCATAAAATTTGGAGCTAATTTTCATTTTTCTTTAACTTAATTATAAAATTTGATGTTCTATTCGTTTGTATTTCACTTACACCATATTTTGCTTCTTATCAATGTTCTAAACTTACAAGGTTTCTGTGTAAATGTAACAGATAAAATATAATCTCATACATTCATTTAAAATAAAGATGGATGTAGCATTCTAGCAAAGGGGAAAATTTTTTATCAATGTCATAAAAATATTTTACTTTGACATTTACAAAGTGCTGAAAACTAATTTAAAATCGTTTAATTAATCAACACTAATTCATGGCAATGAAATAAGAACTTCTATCCTATGCAAACATACAAATGGAAAACCACACTCAAATTCCATTACTTCATAATTTTTTTAAAGTTTTTCTTAATGATTTTAAATTCTTAAAACCAAATAAATGTAAGAATTTAGTAGCAACGTTCAGAATTATTTGCAGTAAATATCATGATTATTGTCACTGTTTCTGGAAGCACAGAACAGTTTTAATAAACTCTTTCAGACAACAATAACAAGCTGTAAGGCATTCACTACGAGGCACAGCAAGGAATTACAAAATATATGGAATATCTAAGATTTTAATTATTTGCAACAAACAATGAAGGAGGGATTCAATGGATTTTTATTAAAATACATTTAGCCTATTATTGCTTATTTCGTATGGAAGAGACTGACCATTTTACGTTGCAAAAACCTGCTGTTTTAATTAACTGTATATATTATAGTAATATCAATGTTAACATTAATCTCAGATCAGTGATTAAATATAGAGCTGTATATTACATTATTGAAAAAAATAATATTTATTTAGCATTGGGTTTACTAGCTATAGTACAAGCAGTGAGAAATAGGTGTCAGAATTACTTATACTACAAGATTTTCAAAAGCAGATTTCTTTAAATACTCTTCATATTTTTTTAGACTGGTTCTTTAAAATTGACATATACTTTCCTTCAAGATTAATTTATTATGAATTAATATGACATTTTAAATTGACTGAATATTAAATTTACAGCAGAATTTGCAACTGTTAATTTCACATTATTTATAGGTACAACTTAACATCAATTTGTTCTGAAACGATAAAACTAAAGAAATTACTGGAAGAGTTAATGGAGTAACATAATGAAATAACTTTAAAATATAGTAACACTTGATTGCCTTCACCACTTTTTAAATTTAAACTATTTCAGTATTCTTTAGTTACTTCATTCATCAAATTTATTTTAAGTTAAAAGTACTAAATAATATTGAGCATATTTTCTACAGTCAGAGTTGAACTGATATCTCAATTAAAATGAAGTTGAAATGATTAAGAATATCTTATTTAAGTGCCTGATTTTAAATTGAGCACATTGTAGAAATATGTAAAATCCATGCAAAATCATTTTAGTAATGCATTTTTTTTAAAAAAAATTTCAACGTTCAATTTGCCTTTATTCTTCAGTGATAATCTACTTGATAAAATGTTGAATATTCATCATAATCTTTTACTGCTGCTATTGACTAATAAAATAGATTTATTATTTAAAAGAAAAAATTATGAAGAATGAATAACCAAACTACATTCTGAAAACATCAAAGCTTATCACTATCATTTTATTATGGTATCTGATGTTACAAGAATATCACCTTGCAAAAAAAATACAGAAATAAACTGGATAATGCAGTACCATAAAATTTCCTTTTTGCTTAATTTTCATATATAATGAAAACTTAGGATCATACCAATGGAAATTATTTGATTGATAACACCCAAATGAATTGGGAGTAATATTGTATTTGTTATTGTTATGTTTCCTGTTTACTATGTCACATTATTTTACTTAATGTATTATTCTTTATTTACTGTTTAAGACGGTAATATTTTACTTTACTTCGAAAATAATAATAATATTTATAATGCATGTCAATTTCTGTATATTTAATATGTATTTCATTAATTTTATCAATCCTCTACAGGGTTCATGAATTGAAAGTTAATTATTGATCTGATTAAATATTTAGTGCTAGACATCTGAATTAAATAAAATTTATTTCAGAAAAACTGAATTAGACTGTTTAAACTTAAAAATCGTTTTTAGTCTGAAGTTAAATTATAATTGCTGACAAACTAAACTTAATTAATATTTTAAATGTTTAGAAAAAATGGAATTCAAACCAGGGTTTATAGTCAAGCATTTCAGATGGCCTACATGTTTGAAAATAAATAAAATTGATGCCAATAGAAAAACGTACAATAACTGAAGAACTAATTCTTCCAAATCAAAAGATATAACAGGAGGAATAAAAGCTATTTGATTACAGAAAAATAGTGAGCTATATTTTCTTCGTTTACAACTGAATTCAGTAAATCTAAAGCTGAATAATACGTATTTTATCTGAATTACATTTAAAATATTTCACTAAATAAACTTTTATGTTAAAATGTAGTCTGGAAGGTTTATTAGCTATTCATAAAAAAAAGTAATCCTATATCCTGTTATTTAATTTTCATAGATTTCCGATACTTCCTGAGGAAAATAATCTTCAACCTGCTTTCAGTCTTTAATTTGTAATATAGCAGGTTTAATTTATTAACAATGTCATTTATTATTTACATATTCTAAACAAACATATGCAGTTTTCATTAATTCTATAATCTGCAAATTAGTGTTTGAAATATATTTCTTTTGTTTCATTCTGAAGAAAAAAATATATAAAAAATTAGCTGCTCTGAACATGTTTTATAATTATAATCCAAAGAATAAATTTCATTTCTCTACATTGCATATCGACAAATCTGTGAACACTTACTTGCATATATATGAGTCATACTGTTCTAATATTCTTTGCATTACATGTTTGTTTTTGTTACCTAATATTTATCTATGTACATAATGAGAAAAGATACATGTGGGCATCTTATCAATGTAATATATTTATTAATACACAAAACTTTCATGATGCTAAATCAAACAGCCGCATTCATTGAATAGCATCCTCATTAGATAATGCTTTAAAATAAAAGGTCTTATTTCTTAGATTTTGATAAATTTGCCTCAAACAGGTTTCACAAAAATCGATGCAAGTTTCTTTAATCGTCACGAAAGTGTAGCAGAAATCATGGCACTTGATTAGGAATGTCAACAGTTTGGAAGCTTATCTCAGTAGGATATCAAAGATTGCATCATTGATATTTCTGCAATTCTGCCTTTTTCAGTTGATGCTGTTTATGATCCTGCTCCTTCTTGGTGATTGTGAACTGTCCCAAGGACAGTGTAGCGATAGGTCAGGCGAGGCATTTCTCCCTGAAACCCAGTACTGATGAATTGAGGATGGTTCTCTTGGCCTTCCCTTAGATGATAATGAAAGACAACACAAATATACAAAATATATGGATTTTAATTCACAGTCTTAGCACTCAAAGAAGCATGCTTAAATACTCACCCATCATGTTAATTATTTCAGGTCACCGAAGTACACACATCTTGATGATTACATATTTACTTGTCCTAATTTCATTCACTGGAGTCCTTTAGCTTTAAAATTAAAATATTTATTTATCAATTTAAAAATGAATTTATGCAGCTGAGAAGTTACATTTTATTCTTTCTATTTACCAAGATATTTCTCCAAGTTGGCAATCCTTCATTAACTATGCCATGGATTCTGCAGACAACACCATCTTCAAGGCACTCACAATAGCATTTTCTTTTCTTAAAAATCACAACCTTGTCATAAAACTTGAAAAAGACCAACAGTGAGCATCACTTGTGCTGTAGACACTGATACTGCCAAGAAAACTTGATTGGGGAGATACACAAACACACACACACATACTAAAAAATAATTCTGTCATCTGATAAGCCTATACAAGTCCATGTTTATCATATAATGCACTATCTAACAATCTTTTTAAAAACAATATCTGTATCAATGACCAAGGCAATGAATTAAAGACCCATTTTGATGTTTTCCAATGTAAATATAACATATGAAAAAATAGGAACAAATGACATATTTGTAACATATTCCTATCCTGAATAATCTATGTTAAATAATTTTCCCGCTGCTGAACTGTGGGAAGTGGTTGTACAGGACTCAAATCTTCCTCCTCCTCTTGAATATTTTTCAGTTCGGATAAATTTTGCATTGCTCGTGCTATAAAGAAGAACATTTGGAAGTAAAGAATTAGCAATCTGAAACACTCTTCAAGTAAATCTTACAATATTAAATTAATCTATCATTAATGATACTCTATAGTTATATTATTCAATACTGATGTTTCATTTATTTGAATACTTTCGTAATTCTTCATACCAAAGGTTTTATTACATTTAAATTGAAAGAAAATTTGATTAACTGAAGACAAAATGTAAGAATAATATAACTAACTTGTTACTATCAATGCAGTTAAATTGCATTTCTTTATTTTCAAAATAATAATGTGTTTTAATATTAATAAATAATCTGTTTATATTTAAACTATAGATAAACTTCATTAAAGCAACTGTTTTGATATATATTGATAGATAAGTCTTACTTTTCAGAAGCTTTTAAGCTGATTCCAAATTCGACTACATGTCAGAACTATTATTGGATTTTAAAGATTTGGGAAACTAAATTTCTTACACTAAAAACTGAGTCTTACTTATCACTGAAAAATCTAATTCTTAAAGTTGCAATTATGACATTCTTTCTACATTAATCAACTTAAGAAGAACTCTGATTAGTGCATTCTTATGATTTATCTGAAATCTTGTAAATCCTTAAATTCTTTCTCCGTAATATCTTTCGGTACCATTTAATTTTCCTCTGCAAATTTAATAAGTTTTGTTTAAAAAAAAATGTTTACGCTGTTTTCTTTAGAAAAATCAAAGCGATTTTCTGAAAGTTGTTTTTCAACATCTTTATGCAGTGATTCTATGTGTATCCATGAGTGCCCACAACATTTTTTTTCGGAAGTGGGTGGATGGGGGGGAGAATATATTGGCAGTGTACAAAAAGTCTGTAAAAATTGTACTTTATATTTTGAAATTATATAAAATAAATACAAATAAACTGAAGTTCATTAGATATAATGAAATTTATCAGTTTTCTATGTTTTAGTCCTCTTGAGAGAAAAAAAAAATTCTCTTACTTTGTTTTAAATTGAAATTTCCAGGGTGGCGCAAATGCCCCCCCCCCCCCCCCCCGCCCATAAGTGTATCCTATAGTGTTGCTGTTGGGAAAGTGAGCAGAAATATGGCCCACCTCATAATGCAATTCATCATTTGCCAGATTTCAGTCAGTTTGTAGAAACCTTTGCTAATTTAAATCTTTACAATGATACATTATTGATTTGACTCCATTCACAAACAATTGTGAATGTTCTAATTGCCAGTGAAGAGTTTATTTTCACAAGGACAATGCCATTATGTAAGTCTTGTTAATTTTGATGATCTTCTCATTTACACCAAATTCCATGCAATATTAAGCGTGACAGTGCACTTATATGGAGAGAATCACTGGTGTCACTTTTATCTGTAAAAGGTATTTTTTTTTTTTTTTTTTTTTTTTTTTTTTAGTAAAAAGCATTAGCTAAAACTAGTAAAATCAGTTTTTGACAAATAATTTATGTTTGGTTCAGTCCAGTCCTCCAATGCAAAAATTTAATTTCTGTCAAGATATTGACAATATAGTTAAGTTTTTCAAGATGATATAACTTAACCTTGTCCCTAATAGCATGTTTATCAGATTTAAATTATATCCAAACATACTGAAATCCATATTATGAACCTCTCTAAGATGAGCAATATATGAAGAATGAAATCTGCAATATAAGATCATAAGCAGCAGTATAAGATATTAACTAAAAAAGATTAATTTTATGAATTAAAATGATCACTTTTCCTTTACAGTTCAAAAAATTTAATAATATTTATATTTCAGAATAAGATTTTAACTATAGGAAATCAAGAACCCTAAGTTAGAATGTTTATTTTTCATTCCAGATCGTTATTTAGTAAATTTCAAGTGATGCACATCTTTACTAATATTTTATTTCAATTTAAGCTTTTACTTATTAAAAGAAAAGCAGTTTGCATAATGATAATAATGAGGAATAACAAATCTGTCATTTACTTCCAAAGCTTTTACTAATAAAAGAAGATCCCACATGAATGTTCTGGATCTTTAGTGAAAATTCCTTCATCAATTTAGCTTTAAATGCCATTGAAGTTTAATGATGATTTGATGGCAACCATTTAACAATGCAGTCCAAAGAAAATCCAATTTTCTTGCTGGTAATATGTTTCACAGAGCATAAAGATTTGAGAAAATATATTTGCATAACAACAATTACAAAAAAAAATAGATGGGCATGTTACTAAGAAATCTTTAAATACCCAATGAGAATCAGTTGTATTAGAAAAACCTTTTTTAAGTGTTTGAAATTGTATTACTCATCATTATTTTGTTTTATTATATCTTACTCATTTTCTTAAAACATTTTTAAGCTTTCTTGGAATGAGCTTTTTAAAGCTTCCTTTTAAAATTATGCAATTTGTTTTAAGAATAAAAAGAAAAAGAAAAAAGTATTCCATGTGTCTAAATCCAATATGTAAATTAATACTTTCATATAATATTAAGTTAATATTTAATCGCTGAATTTTATGTGATGTCAGGCTGAAAATAAAAACATTTTTATTCCTAAAACAATAACTTAATGAACTTTATCTAAAGCATTTTAATTAGTCAATGGCTACTTTAAAATTAATTAAGCACATTTCAAATATCTCCAACTCAGGTTAGCTCCAACAATGTAGTAGATAAAAGCTTTGCAATAATTTGCATCATCATTGTAATGAATAGCATATAAAAAAAAATTAACTACTATGGTGATAAAATATAAACAAAGCCATCCTCTATCATATTGCTATATTAACGTAATTGAAGAAATTTGAAATGATTTTTTATTTTTATTTATTCATAGATTTTCTTACTTAACTAATTAAAGAAAGACATTAGGAAAATATAAAAAACAACAAAGCTGACAATTTGATGACATTTTATGTCATACTGTTAGGTCAGTGTTTCCTTTAATTCCTTTAAAAAAGTAATTATTGATGACTAAACAAGTCAACATTTTATACACATAAACAATAGACAAAAGGGAGACAAAGTACTTTGGTAAAAAAAAAAAAAAAAAGGTAAAATGTGAAGCATTAAAACTGCAGAGAAGAGAGAGATAGACCACCACCACCAGCACCACCAAAATTAAAGCAAAGAAATAAAATAAAATAAAAAACCCTAAAAATAACTTAAAACAACAGAACCAAACCTCAATTTAATGGGGTGACGGTGTGGAAGATGATCTGGTCGTAATGTGAGCTGAAACAAATGAATATAGAAAAAAAAACAAAATAATTGGTGCACTGTGGATTGCTTTATCATTTCTTTAAAAATATAACGGCAAATAAAAATAAAATAACAAACTGCTAATAACTGTTGTTTGAAAATTTATACACGGATGATTCAAAAGGAGCCAACATATATTTGACAGGATCACAAAACAACAGCATGGAAGTTCTATTATAGAGCATAACTTTTAATGTATTATCATAATTTATCTAATGCATTTTTTAGTTGAAAATCTTTAAATGAAATATCAACAAACTTGTCCAGCCAACTTACTTTAAAATAGTTTTACTCTATTTTTTAATGACTGTATCTAATGCATTTTTTTAAAAAATACCATAATCTGTTATCATGTAAAAGACTAGTTTTTAATAATATATGTAGCTATTAATATAAAATCTGTGATTAATTTTTTCAACTATGAAAGGCATACTCAGAATAGAAATAATACATAACTATTACTATCAATTATGATAACTGAAATCAAGCATAGTCAAAGATATGAAATTTAAGCACGTTAATTTTGGAATTCGGTATGAATTTCACTTAAATGAGAATATTTGCCATACCATGCTATACCATACCCATTCAGAACTGGAAATTTTCCCCTCCACTTTCCCTGCAGAGGATTAAATATCAACATGGAATTGCACGTTATACCTCTCAACAGCAATCAACTGGTCTGTTTTATTTTCTAAGGAGGCACATGTGATGAAAAACTGACTATAACTAACTTCTCTGAAAGTGTTTAATATGTGAGAATTGCATCTCTGAAACCATATCTGTATCCAATTGTGCATTTGGATATTATTTGAGTAAAACCGTAGTAATTAGAAGACTATACTTACAAAGAATACTGTCTGAGTTATGTATATATAGTTTCCCATTTCCCATTTGTTTATTTAGGTCATACTTACATTTGAAGGGAAGAATTTCGTTCTTCTAATTTTCTTCAATAATATCACATATGAATAAATATTTGAATTGCTAGCAAACATATCAACGATTGTCATATCCAGAAGTCAAAATAATTGAAATTATGGTTGAATTTAAATGATCTGAATAATATATGTTGGCCACTTTGAATAGTAACTAAAATTTATTTCAAAAAGATATTTCTTTTTTGTGAATTGCTATTCATTAATAAAACTATCAATATTGCAAAATAAAAAATAAATAAAAATACAATTAGCTTTTTGAATGAAATATCTTTTTCATTAAACTTAAAACTATGAAAATAAAATAAAATAAAATAAAATAAAATAAAATAATCTTCAAAAAAACGTGCAAATTAAAAAAAAACTCAAAACCACACCTGATTTAAAGGTGAAATTAAACCCTCTGCCATATGTGAAACCCATCCGGTGATGACAACAAAAAGAGGATAGGATTTATACAAACAGGGATATATATTAGTAAATAACAGCAATTATCCCCCCACCAACAAAAATGTATATGGGACTATAATTTTTTTAAATATCTAAATTGTTTTACTTGTGCTTTGTACCACAATGACAAACAATTTAGTAATTCAGTGGAAACGAGTAACATTCTTCAGTTTCTTTTGGCTAAAATACTGGATTACTTTTCTTTCAAGATGATCTTTAAGAAAAACTGGCAGGTAAAATGCTGATGTTTAGTGGTGGTTAAGAGTATTTGCACTGAACAATACTTGCATTGTATATGCTAAGTTTTGTTTTGTTTTTCCCATGTGTGTGTGCTTATACTAACAGACAATTTTTGAAAAATGTCTTCTTTTCTAAAAACTACCTTTAAAAATATTAAAAAAAAAGCAAACAAAAAAAAAAGCAATATATATTAATAAATTATAATAATAAATAATTAATCTTCTATTGAGAAGATAAAAATAGCTGAATCTAAGCTTATTAACAATGCGAAGGAAAATACTCATTTTTTTTTTTCCAGTTACACTACAATAAAAATGGACTTCCAAACATTAAATTATAAGATTCTGCATCATAACATAATACTGGCTATAAAAGTTAGTAGTAACAAAAATTTCAAGTAAAAAAAAAATAAACCAAGATAAATTTCAAACTCTTACAAATGCAAAACTGATTTCATTATGGGTTGTTTATGTAATATAAAATGAATACATATCTTCTCAAATATTATAATAAAATAATATTTACTGGCTTAAAAATCATTGTCTTATCTTAGATTAACTGGGATTAAAACCAATCTAGTAAATTTTCTTTAGAATAATTACTTGCATAGAACTGACATGAAAAATCATTAACTTAGCAATACATTACAACATCTTAGATTTATATAAAAAGCTGGTGAATATCTAGAGCTTACACTGATGTCATGAAAATAAATATGGTAGTTAAAATAATAATTATGACAACAAGAATAATTGATTAAAAAGTATATATTCATTTCAATTTGATTATTAATAGATCCTTTAAATGAAACTCAAAGATGATGGATAGTAGGCAAAGACACTTATATGATTCTTTTGACTTAAGGAGTCCCTTGAACAGTGTAGTAAAAACAGATGGTTTCCAAGATTGGCCTTCACTTTCCAGTCCATTCTAGTATTATTATTGTCCCCATGTCTGACTGGGCAATATTTTATATTAACAGTGGCCCTGCGTAATGGTTAAATAAAAGATCCCATAATCTCATACATCTAAAAAGAAATAGACCTACTTTCTTTAAGATCACAATTAAGATATAATATTAGTAGAAATCTTAATACCACACACTGGTTATGGTGAAGGATTAAATATATTCAACCTTTTATGATAATGCAAATTAAATAGTACAGTACTGAACTATGCTTGATGACTAAAAGAATCAGTATCAACTGAATTTAAAATTTTGATTAGCAGTCAACAACAATTGCATTTGGAAATGAATAAATTCATCTGTATATATCTCATTTGATTCCAGTTTTAAAGCAGTTGTGCAGATATGCAAAATGCAAATGTATTTCAGTAATAATGCTATCTTATAGTAATTGCTGAAGAATGAGCTATGAACTCCAAATTCATAATTCACAGCTAATTATTATTTTCGCTATGAAATTATAATTAATTAAAATAGTAATTTAAAACATTGAGGAAATAATTAAAAAGCCAAGCATCCATGTCATTGTATTAGAAACAAAATAAACTCATTTATATTGGATTGTTTAAAACAAGCAAAAAATCTTAAAAATCATATAAATTTATATATATACTAGTTGGATCTGGCATGCGTTGCAATGCCACTCAAAGAAAGAAAGGGCTCGTGAGAAGGGGCCGTAAATATAAGGTCCCGGTGTCGATCAGGGGTGGGACACTTAGGCCCTTGTGTCGCCATCCCAACCCAAGTGAGGTGGACCTGTCTCCCATAGGAGAGCGAATTTTTCTCTTTTTCCAATTGACTTAGGGGCCCTAAATATAAGGTCCCGGTGTCGATCGGGGGTGGGGCACTTAGGCCCTTGTATCGCCATCCCCCCACCCAAGTGTGGTGTCCCTGCCCCCATAGGATAGTGAAGTTTTCCCTTTTTGCAATTGACTTGGGGGGGGGCCCAAGAAAGGGCCCTAAATATAAGGTCCCGATGTCGATCGGGGTTGGGACACTTAGGCCCTTGTGTCGCATCCCCCCACCCAAGTGTGGTGTCCCTGCCGCCCATAGGAAAGCGAATTTTTCCTCATTTGCAATTGACTTGGGGGGGCCCAAGAAGGGGCCCTAAATATAGGGTCCCGGTGTCGGTCAGGGGTGGGACACTTCAGCCTTTGCTTTGGCTTCCTCCCACCCAAGTGTGGTGTCCCTGCCCCAAATTGGAGAGCGAATTTTTCCCGTTTTTGCAATTGACTTGGGGGGCTCGAGAAGGGGCCCTAAATATAAGGTCCCGGTGTCGATCGGGGGTGGGACACTTAAACCCTTGTGTCGCCTTCCCCCCACTCAAGTGTGGTGTCCCTGCCCCCCATAGGAGAGCGAATTTTTCACTTTACACAATATTTGTGTAGTTCTTATTTTCACCACCAGGTGGATATTGGGTTTTTCAGGGGTTTTACCCCTTTTCAACCCCTTTGGGGGGGGGGGTCCGGGTTCTAAGGTAGCCTATCTTTTCCGCAGGGTCCTAAAGAGTAATTCTGCAAAGTTTGGTCCAGATAGGTCAAAGGGCCTACGAGTCTATAAAGGACAAAGAAAGAAAGATACATTCATTTTTATATATATAGATATATATCAGAGCTTCTCAACTGGTGTGCAAGGAGAATGCCTTTGATGTACCACAAGAAAATTCTGAAAAGTTCAACTGTAAGCCTCACACTTACCTAAATGCTCTAATCTGGAATCTATTTTTTTTTTCCAAAAATCTTTGGTGTATAAGCTTAAGTTTAAAGCTCAGTATGAAACTGGTAGGATTACCCCAAACTGTTTTTTTTTTAATTATTTTTTCTCACACAGGTCTTTCATTAAAAATATTACTGAATTAATTAATTTTGATAAATCTGTACTCAACAAATTTCAAAACATTGTATTAGTTGATGAGGAGATATTATTCAATAAGCTCTGAATCCCAAAAAAATCTTTTAACAATAAGAATTTCTCCTTCTTCTTTAAAATTATTTCAGATATAAAATTCCTTCTGAACTCACCTCTCTTTAAGCCAAAGTCATAACTTTCTGAGCATGAATTCAGAAAGAATTCATTTCAACTTACTTAATTTTAGACCTAAATTTGTCATAGACTCAATCTACATACTTTATGCAATATGGTGTCTTGTCTAGTTTTTTTTTTCCCAACAATTTAATCCTTTTTTTAAAAAAATTAATGCATATGTAAACAAAACTATTTATATATATTTTTACAGAGAAGTAACTCTTTTCTTTTGTTTTTTTAAATTACCGGTACTTTAAAAAGATGA
>JAFIDM010009631.1:150474722-150514555 GCA_023159025.1 Thereuonema tuberculata
GGCATTTTGTCGTGGGTTATGTTTTGCAAAATGCCAACATATGAATAACTAAGAGAAAGCTAAGATAAAATTTCTAAATTTTTTCTGTTGTTCTTTTCAAAAACCAACATGGGAAGGTCGTTGGTTGGTTGGTTAGTAGATTTTAATTGCGTAAAAGCATCTTTCACTAAGCTATGCCAAAGGGAAGGTCATGATCTGGAAATGCAACAGTTTGATCAAACCCATATCAAATGTTAGGGCTTTAAAGAGTAGATTCCAAAACAGCTAAATTACACGTATAGATGTTCAACTCTTTCTAAAAAAATTTGTTTTGGAAATTGTCTTACATTAGGCACCCGACTATCTATGTATACAGGCAAGCTGGCAGCAGCGATTGTGGAAGTAAGGGATTGGAATACTCATTCTTTTGGGTTTGAATCTCACTCACTCCTCTTTTTTTAATTTTTTTTTTTTAACCTTTATTTCTAAATTTAATTTAAAAATATTACACTACATCAGGGGTACAAAACCTTAGTAAGGCTGAGGGCCAATATTTTTGTAAAAGTTCTGATGGAGGACCACAGCGTCCCATCCTCCAACCCTTACTACATCTTCCTAATTAATGATTTGATATTAATGTCATTTATAAAAATAATTATTAATAACACCTGTAATTTACATAAATGTCTTACTAATAAATAGTGTCATTTATAATAATAATTAATAATAAATGTAAATTACATAAACTTCAATTTATCAAATAATGTACTATTGTCAATAGTTGTGCACCATTCCAATAGTAAAGTCTGAGACAGTTGTTATTGCAAGTTATGACATTTTTCAATGTATCTATGATATTGTCAGTGTGGGCATCAATGTAAAAGATCAAATTAAATTTCAAGTTTGACACTATCGGGCCACAGCAAATATACCAGCTGGCCACGGGTTTTGCATCCATGCACTATACTATATTACAATAATTTAAATAATACACTTCTGTAAATTTATTTAAGTTTTCTGTTATTTTCTGACGGTGAAGTGGAACAAGAAACAAGTATTTCAATGAGAAGTGAATTTTCACAAAAAGAAATAACAAATGAGCACTACAAGAAGTGATTGCAGATGATATGTGTCACGTTACTAATTTACTGAAGGAGGATGGAGTAATATCTGATACTATGAGTGATGTAATAGATCAGAAATCTAGTGAAATAGACAAAGAAATATTTGCTTGTAGTTCTCATCTGTTTTTCTTTTTGTGAAAATTCACTTCTCACTGAAGTACTTGGTTCTTGTTTCATTTCACTTTCAGAATAAACATTAAAATTAAAATAAATTTATAGAAGTGTAATATCTGTATAGTATAGTATTTAACAATAAAAAAAAAAAAAGAGTGGGTGGGATTCGAACCTAAAAGAACAAGTATTCTAATCCCTTTCACTAACCACTTCTCCAAAGACGCTGCTGCCAGCTTGCCTACATACATAGATAGTTAGTATGAATAATGTTAAACAAATTTTTCGGAAAAACAGTTGACTGTCTCAGCCTGTCTAGGTGTTTTGGAACCTACTCTTTAAGCCCTATCGTTTGAGTTTGATCGAAGTGTAGTGTTTCCAAATCGTGACCTTCCCTTGTGAGACAATAACTCAACTAATGAGCTAGAGGAAATGCTGTCAAAGCATTAAACTCACTCACAGTCGCTGAAGTTGATTTTCAATGTGATTTCCATTGTCCTGGTACAGGAAATGCATTCAAAACACAAGTGTGCTCAAATGCAAAATGCAACATCTCGGGAGTAATGTTCAACGCAAGCTGTGTTCAGTTGTCCTTTAAGACAGCCAGAATATGGACATTTCCGTGATACACATTCACCTTGAAGTAACCCTACAGCCTAAAATCAGCCGGTGTAAGATCAGGTGAGTGTGGTGGCCATGCAATGGGAAAGAAGTGACTAGCAACTCTTTCTTCAGTAAAGTGATGTTGTAACAGCTACTATGCTGGTCATATAATGTGAGGAACCCTATTTTGCATAAAAATTGTCTTATCCAGGCATCCTCTTTACTGCATTGAGGAATAGCAAAACTGCACAGTACATGATGATATGTTTGTACTTTTTTTATTTTGAAAATAAAATTTCAGGTCAGTTCAGTTTCTGTCTTAGTTTAAAAAAAGAGCAAACCTAAAAATTTGAAATTTTATCTCAGCTTTGTCTTAGTTATTCCTTTGTTAATTCTTTGTCCCGAATTTCCTCTTGTGCATCACCATTTCACCTTATTGGCAGATTTTGGAATTAATTTTTTTTCATGGAATCCTTCTCCCCATGCCTGGAATAGTTTATTTCCTAATTCTGGTGGAATTCTGTTTATTTGTTGGGGCTACAGAGCTCTGAATAGGCATCCATTAATTACGGCAGATGGTGCGTATATATGTATACCTTTTTAAGTATACAGTAAACCTGATTCAGCATTATAATAATAGTCAAAATACCATCACACTTACGAGTAAATCCAACGATTCTGTTTGCACCTTACTTTAATATGTTTATTACGCTACTCTAATTAATTATTGGGTACAGCAATAACATACCCTGCAATTAACTTAATTAAATTTATTTTAAAAATATTATTCATTACATTAATATGACCTCAAGAGTTATTTTGAGAAGTAATAACAGTAATAAGCTCTTAGATTATTCAGACAGCATAGTTTGAAAATAATCAACCAAAAACACCTACTACATAACATCGATTACCATAATTACTGGGAATTTTGATAATTTTGATGTAGGATTCCTAAAATAAAAAAAACAAAAGTAAAAACACTTTCTTCAAGCTTTTCTTCCATTATTTGATTAAAAAAATAAAATTTTTCTTACCTGCTACAGCCTTGCTCCTTTCCTTAACTTCTTGAGCAAGAAGCTGATTGAGTGTAAGGAGTTGTTCTCGCTGTTTCTTTTCCTGTTCATATTTCTTTTTGAGTGTTTGAGAAGCAGAAGATAACTCTTCACCTGTTAACTCTCCATATCTATAAACAGATGTTTAGACCAGATATAAGATGAAGGTATTTATAACATTTCAATTTGAAAAAATCTAAAATTTTCTATTATTAGCTATTAATTTTTAGTTTCTAACATATATTCATTAATACAGCTATAGTCATTAAAAAATTATTAAGTGAATTTGAATTCTTAATTGATTGTTGTCCATTTGCTGTACTTGTAATTGAATATCATCATAGGTGTACCCATGATTTTGAAATGAGGTGGGAGGGGGGGGGGGGTATGATGTTGCATTCATTTAACTGAAAAAATTTCCCATGTTCTTATTGTTGGGAATTGTGTGTGTATGGGGGGGGGGGGGGGAGATTACAAGCAAAGCAATAAACTTTTCAACCAAAAAAACAAAAATTCAAAAATCATAGAGTTTTCCATTTTCGGATGCAATTGAGATGGGTGAGAAGCCCATACCAATTCCACACCCCCTTTGATACACCAATGAATACCATTCATAAATAATAATATTCTGAAAAACCATTTAGGAAAAGTACCGTATATGCTCCAATAGAGGCCCCCGGCGTTTATTTGCAAAACTAGCCTCGGCTCCCGGCGCTTAATAGAGACCGGCTGCTATTAGAGGCCGGCCATTATTAACCTTCAGAACGCAATATTTTTACACATAAATATCGGCTAATATTACAAATAGCTACTTTTATTTGAATTTCACATGTTACATAAGACTGTTAAAGATAAATGGCAATGTCTTTCTGTACCTTTCGCTGCTATTCGACATCCGAATCCGCAATGACGGGCGGCCACCTCACCGGAAGTTTCTTTCGCGTATTCCACCACGCGAATCTTAAAGGCAATATCAAAATGAACGTTTCGGCGGTATTTTGTAAGGCAATGTACCGTAAAGTATTACGCACGACTCTAAAGGTACGGATGCTTACACTTGTACCGGTAGGCAAATATCAAAGACCCGGCTACTATTTGGCCAGGTCCCCTCTGCAGCCCGGCGCTTATTAGAGACCGGCGACAATAAGAGACTCGGCGTTTATTGGAGCATATACGGTAATTTCAATATCAATACTATTCTGAATTTAACCTTTTCAGCAAATACAAGCAGAAATCTAACATACATACGTATATAATTCGATACCTCATGGGATTGTGCAATTAGATGGCCACAATACAGACTGTGTCTACATATTTGTAAGTTTTAAATTTAAGCATAAATGTTTCATCATAGATACACACTATTAAAAATACAATTAACACATTATAATACATCTGTTTTCTAGAAAGCATCAGAATGTACTATAGTTTTCTTCATAAAAGAAGCTACATTTAATGCTAATTATCGTTTGTTCTCTTCAGGTGCGAGGTTCGCCTTGCAGAGACTTGATTGTTCTGACAGATCGACCACACGGCAGCCCTGCGGCAAGACCGCTGTTGATGATGTCATGACTGGTGATGTTTGTTCCAGACAAAATTGATCACTACGTAATGACCATATATGGCAAACCCCCCTTTTTTTTTTGCAAAATACTATAGTTCATAAATACCACTCACAGAGGTGAAGGAAATTACAAAAGATCTTCTATTGCTTCTGTGAAATGTATCTTGTGATAAAATTCCACATTGTCATTTTATTAAGCTTATATAAAAATTTTCTCCAAATAACTAATAATTGAAATTTGAGTTAATCCTCAATTCAGTTATAATAAAAAGTGTGCAAATTGGATTATAGGAATAATATTTTGCAATCTCTATGCCTTTTTCCAATTAATTTTACAAAAATAAAATCCTGTTTTACAAAGATTCATATTTACTGATATTTTCCTTTCTTTCTTTTTTTCTGGAGCATAGAAAATTTAAATAATTGAATAAAACTATAAGAGATTCACATAAACAGAATTAGAAAACTAGAAACTGCCAGTAGTATATAAAAAAAAAAGCTTACGTTGTGCTTTCTGACAGCATTTTACGTATTGACTCAGCTTTCTGCAATCGATGGAGCTTCTCTTCAGCTGTCAGTTCTTCCTCCTCTTCTTGTTCTACGTATCGTTCAGGAATGACAATTTTCTGTGGAAGACCAAGCTGTAAAGAAGAAGAAAAAAACTTAGATCCTTTTTTTGATAAATGAAAAGATATGGGAGCAGTAATTATTAAAGAAAGGTTGTATGCTTCACTAATAACTAAAGAAACTGAGCTCTAATTAATTATTATAAATCTACAATCTTATCTGCAGAACAAGTACTGCTCTTCCTGTTTAATTGAATTCAAATGGGAAAAAAAAGGTTAAAACCTTGAATTTTATGAGTTTAAACATAAATACAAATTTTGCTTATTACTCGTAGTAGACTGGTCAATCAATTAGAGGATCACGGAAATATCCTGAGGATGACGTGTTGTCAGCGACAGTATGAACTACATCATGTAAAAGCCCTCAGTGAAGTGGAATAAACAAGTTCCTTTCACGTAAACATGTGACTCGGGCATTAGTGATGTCAGAAGGCAGTCAGAAGGGAGAAGTGCGCAGTTGTAGGAACTCCAGTAGCAGTCCATGGACAGTGTGAAAGTTCAGTTAGGGAAGTGGGCAGATGGTGATTTAGCAGAATCGATGGCACGAGAGCCATAGAATGGATGGAAGCTGGACAGACACACTGGAAGGTAGCAGTACCCATTGAAGTGTTTCAAGTGTAATTTCCCAACTATGGACTCGATTTCAAACGAGAGGAAATGTTTGACGAAGGCAAGGACAAGTAGATAATGATGACAATGCTCTTGCTCACAGAGCTCGGTTAGTGGACAATATGTTGCAAGAAGAGGGCATCGAGCATGTGGAATGGCCAGCTTGCTCACAGACTTAATTCCCATTGAGCATGTCTGGGATGAGCTTGGCAGACACATGCAGCTAGACCGGCATCTTGCTCAACTCTTCCTGAGCTACTAATTGCCCTTATGAACGAGTGGCAAAGCATCTTCCAAATCTCATCAATCGTCTCCTCATGCCAGACAGATGTGCTGCAGTGTTAGCCATTGAGGTGACCTCAAGACCATCTAGGGCATTTTTCTTACCCATACTACAACATATTCTAGTGTATCTCATATCCGAATGATATTTAACTTGAAAAAATATCACTTTTACATGATTTATAGCATTGTTTCTACTGTTCCTCTCTTGATCCCCTAATTGTCTTGACCAGTGTATATTAATATTAGATTTTATTGCTGTAAAAAAAATACAGTCAAATAATTAAATTATGTAAGCAAGATACAATCCTGAACAAGCCAACACTGTTTATTAACTGAATTAGCACAGTTATTAAAGGATAATGAGGATTCTTTAATCTTTTGTTTTAAAACATTTTATTTTTTTTTTCTAAAAAAAAAGGTGCAATTTTGTTCTTTTATCATTTATAGAGATGTAGCAATAAAGTCTACAAAGTAAAAGTTTCAACCTAAACTTTCAGTTTCATAAAATTTTAAAGGTAGTAAAAACCAATTTGGAAAGACAAATTTTATTTTAAGCTAAAATAAGTAATCATTTATTACACATCAATGATTATCTGGAGACATTTCTACTATTAGCTTTTCTGATAATACACGTAATAACAACTAATTATTATAAATCTGACATTTGTGTGACAAAGTTAACAGGATATAAAGAAAGCAAAAAACAAATACTCATACAAATTACTTATTTTTCACAGTTTGAGGCAAACCATTCTTTAGAAACCTAATCTGTGCCTAAAGATTACGCAACTGCATTAAATCTCCTAATGTCTAATGAAATTAGACTTAATCGCTAAAACTTTACTGTGTAGTTAATACTATAGTTAATTGAAAGTGCAATTTAATGTGTATAGAAAACTTGCGAAGATTGAATAAGTCACCCCATATAATTAAAAAAAAAATTAATTATATTTTACAATAAAATGGATAATATAGTGCATTCAGAAAGTCTCTCCGCAGTGATTTTTTTAGATACTACTGAAATAAAACAAATGTACTTAGTAACTAGTAACTTTACATGAGGTATTGAAAGTGTCATCCTTCATACATAACGTAACTCTTTTACACTTGTTTTGATATACATCTTTGAGAGTCTTCTGTGTTACAGACTGTGTGTAAATTATGATTGCCTGTTTCAGCTCGTTGATTGTTTTCGGTCTATTCCTGTACACCGATCCTTTAGCTTCTCCCTAGAAAAAGAAATCTGGCAGTGTCTAATCAGATAATCTGGGTGATCTTTGAAATGATCAGTTCCCTAAAGATGTCTTGGAGTAGCACCTTGGAGGTTCGAGAAGTGTATGCTGTAGCTCCATCTTGTTGAAATACGCATTATTAATTTCATTTTCATTAAGTTGGTCTATGAATGGATAGCCAACATCTGAGCAACAGCTCACCGAGTTGATGGTGTCTTCAAAGAATATTGGTTCCACAATACATTTTCGTGAAATTGCTATCTAAACTCCAGCTTTTTCAGAATGCATAGGCTGCTCATGAATCGCATGTGGATTCTCAGTGCTCCATAACCTTGTGTTTTGAGAATTTAAGTGCCTGATAGATGAAACCAAGCCTCATCAGTATAAAAGAATTCATCCTGCACTTCTATTCCCATTTCTGCTACAAAGTTTTTAAACCACTGATAGTATTGAACCCTTTTAGCACGATCGGCAGGTTTCAATCCGAAAAACGACTTGTATTTTGTACGGAAAGACATCTAATTTCTTTTTTACTGCCATGTGAGCACTTCCTAGACTGACTTCTGTTTCCTGTGTCAATTTTTGTAACGACTGTGACGAACTTGCCAACAGTTTATCAAAAATATTTCAAAGAAAGTTTTTCCTCTAACAGAACACTAGGCTTACAGCTTCTTGGTGTATCTGCAACTGAGTCGGTGTTCCGAAATTTGCTAATCAAATTCCACACAGTGTCACGATGAGGAACGACAGTATTTGAAAACTTTGGATTTGATGTTAGTCACAGAGGAATCTAAGCAAGATGGTATCAATGACACATTTAATATGAAACATCTGGATATCAAGTTTGAAATTGAAAAAGAAAATGGCAATATGATCCCTTTTCTTGATTCTAATAACACGCATAGAAAGGTGTATATCTACAACTGTGTACTGTAAACCTGCATATTATGTCACCACCATAAATTACAACTCTTACATCCCACAAGCTTTTAAAATCAATCTCATCAAAATGTTTCTGCTTAGAGCATTTCGAATTTGCTCGTCTGAATTGCTTGTTCACACAAGAATTACAGAAGATTAAGGAACATTATGTGCTAAAGATTACCCTAATGAATTTATTGATTGGCAAATTAGGAACATTCTTTATAATTTATATAATAACAACAATGACAATCTAACAAGAAGAAAAGATATTGCTGGCTATGTAGTGATATCCTATCATACTTATCTGTACCCTGTTCTGTCAAAAACTTTAAAAGAAGTAGACTACAGCCAAATCTTTCAAATCTATTAAGAAAATAATTACTAAATATACCAAAAAAGATCCTATGGATGAAAGTAATGTAAATGCAATTACATGCAAAGGTAATAGTTGCATTGGACTTTAAGAATCCAGCTATCTTGGCCATCTAAACAATGCAAAGAATCTGTACATATTTGCAAGACAAAGCATCATATAACAAGATGCTTCCTGTTCAGGCTATTACATATTATGACCTTAAGAAGTCTACTTAAATTTTATTGATGCATTATTGCATGATTAATGGAATCTGTTGTTGTGAGTTCCTTTTTTTTTGGTTTTTGTTCAGATACTGATGATTTTAACTGAACCCTTACAGATAAAATGGACCTGCTCTAACTCTTTGATTTATGGGATTGGCCATTACATTTCTATGAAGGCCCCTGTGACTGGTGGTTTGCAGTTGCCAAAGCATCATCGGTCCATCATCTGGAGAATTAGATGGGATTCCTTTAAATATAGAAGCTGCTTGATGTTAACCATTAGCCTGAAGAAGTGTGTAAATTGCAGATGTGAAACAGGTAGTATTATCGATTTTATTGTAAAATATAGTAACATTTTTAAAAATTATGTGTGTGGCTTATTCAATCTTTGTTACTATAGTTAATTGTTTACAAAGTTTAATATAGTTGGGCTTACCTCTCGGTCAATTGTTGTTTCATCAAAATTTTCTGATTTTTTGATGGTGCTTTTTACAATATCTGGTGTATTAGCTGCCCTTAAGCAACGTTCCATATCAAGATCATCTCGGGATCGAGCATGAACCTACAAAAAGATATATCTATATGAATAAATACATCAACAGAATTAAAAAGATTAAACATTGTACTTTTTTTTTTAATTTTTATAATTAGTAATAATGCTAGCTTTCATAACAAATCTAGCTTCTATACAGAATTAAATTCTTAAAATGTCTTTAATTATTAAGATTATTATTATTATTATGAAGAGAATTAGAAAAAAGAAAAATAATAACACTATAGTTTACATTTTCAACTTAATAATACTTATTAGTAAATCCATATTTTAAAACTAAGTCATAATAAATGAACTTATTAAAGTTAATAGAATTTTATGTTAATATTACTAAATCTATTTGGACTAAATTGTAGAGCTTCTATTAATAGATATTAAAATGCTCAAAAACCTTTAAAAACTTTAGCAACCTAGTAATAAATTAAATCAAATCATAATTTTAGATATTATATTAAGAATGTATCACACATCATACTATATTACATTGTTGTACTTTTTACTATAACTTTGAAAAACAGTCTGTTCCAAAGTAAATATTCAAGTAAAATAGCTTTAACTAATTGTATGAACTACTTAAAAAGAATTGCACGGTGATAGTTTTACTTAAAAAATTTGCTTAAAGTTGTAAGGATTAGTAAATTTTCCAAAAGCATCAAACCATCATACATGACTGACCAACTTGGGCTGGGCTGCTTCCAATTCAAGAGGTTGACTGCTTGAAATTGTATAGTGCCTGCGTTTGTAGCGCCGCCTGAGGCTTCCTGTATCACTAGGGCCACCATCAATTTCAAACCCTGGTTCAACCTCAAGAGCAGCTACAAACTGCTGAGCAGTTTCAGCTACAATCTGACGAGCTGCTTCGGACTTGAAGACAGGGGTAGCAAGGGGTGTGCTAGAGGGACTGGAGGATCCACTACTACCGGTACTGGGAGTGCGAGTGCCAAATAAACGTTCATGAGCACTAAGTGATTGATCATTGGCCTATGGATGGAGTTGTTTAAATAAGGGTACTAATTAAATAAGCAGCCAAATTGCACAACATAAAATAAAATAAATTATCTAATATATTTGCAAAAGTAAATTGAAAGGAATATTAAACAAAAGAAAAACAAAAAAAACAAAAACAGAAAAGAAAAGCAAGCATGAATGAAATGAAAGCACACTTAAGAGTAAGTTATTATTGAGTCATTAAACAAGTAATAATTGTAGAGAACCTTTCAGCTAATAAAATTTCATAAAGTATCATATGTAAGGATCAATAATTTCAGTGTTTAATTACAAAGCTCTTTGATACAAATAATATTGTGGTTTAAAAAAAAAATAAAAAAAAAATAAATAAATGAGGCGAAATCTGTAGAAATATTTCAGAAAGTTTGTATTTATGTCAGTGTTCTTAAATCTATTCTCAAAAAAAGTGGTATTTACAATATTTAAACTGCTTATAGGAGTAAACAAAACTAAAATGCAGTTTGCAATGCAAATCTAAAAAAAAAAAAAAAAAAAAAATTCTATCAAATCTACAAGTTTATAGTTCCTCTTCCATAGTCATACCCAGGAATTTTGAATGGAAGAAACTATGATGGTCTTAATCAAAAAAAAAAAGTAAGTGTCCTTTTCTATGGGGGGAAGGGTTTTGCAAAAGAAACAATGCTTTTCCAACCAAAATATCATTGGGATAACAATGTAGCAATGATTTCAGAGAGTCATACTTTGTAGTTGTCAAAATAGCATACATTTGCATTTAATTTGCTATAATTTTTATCATGTCTCACAAGAGCACTGGCTATGAAATTATATAAAGCCACCAAAACTTGAAATACTCAAATTTTAAGGCAGCCAAACAAATTAAAGCACAACATAAAGTTGTTAATTAAGAGTTTGCATTTATTGTTAATTTCTAAATACAATTATATGAAAAATATATTGACATCTACAATCCTAAAATGTCTTAACTTCTAAAGTAGAAGAAAAAAAAAAAAAGACGTTCAGAAATGTAAATGCTGATAGAAATGTTTTATTGCTTGATTACACAATATCTCTAAATAAATTGTAAAAAGGTATTAATCCCTCAGAAATTATACAAAAATAAAAACAGTGAAGAAAAAAGTTTAAATAAACTATATTGGCTTTAATATTGATATTCAAAAATTAAAAATAGTCTCTCTGATAATTCTGTTGATATGCTTGTTTGTTTAATAATTCATTTTTTATTTATATGAAAACAAAACAACAATGTTTAGATAATATCCAATAAGCTGTGTAAAATAAAATAAAATAAATAATGAACAGAAACACAGTTGAAAAAAACTCTTATTAAAACAGCATCATTTAATGCCATGGATTAAAAAATACGAACATGTTGCGGGTATTGGCCTTTATCAGTTAGAATGTCAGGATCCATAATTTTTTTTGTTTTGCTGTTATCCCATATGTTGATGTAATAAATGGACCCATTAGATGTATTATGTAGGTTTAATATATAGATTGTCAACAAACGTAAGAACACTATAATTTTTAATTCTTCTACAAATAATATTATATATAAAATACCTTGTAGTATTTGTGATAAGTTCTATATTGGATGTACATTCAGAGATTTGAATGCCGAGTGAAACAACTTGAATATTATTATAAACATAAAGATTAGATAAGTCTGCATAATTCAACCATGAAGTGAGCATGGAACATCAACCATTTTTCAGAGAGGTGAGGGTAGTGGGGAGAAGTGGAAACAGAATATCACTATTCATAAAAGAATCCTTCCTCATAGCAACAACACCCTCTGTTAACAATGGACTTTCCTACCAACATGTGACTCATTACTTAGTGAACCAACAGAAATTTTAAATTATTCTAACTGATGAAGATTAATACCAGCAACATGTTTGTATTTTGTAATCCAATGTATTAAAATCATACTGTTTAATAAGTTTTTTTTCAACTCTGTTTCTATTTGCTATTTATTTAATGTTTAGATAATATTTGTGGGCCCGGTAGCCGAGTGGGTAAGGGCGCTTGGCTGCAGGTTGGAGGTGGCAGGTTCAATTCCCGGCCTCGGCGGAGGACAGGAATTTTTCCACGCTTCTTTCTCCTCCAAACGGGCCCTAGGGTCTACCCAGCCCTCTATAGAATGGGTACTGGGTTTCTTTCCTGGGAGTTAAAGGCGGGCAAGCGACGGGACGACCCCCCGTCCTCAACTTTGTCCCGTAGGTTCTGGAGCCTACCCTCCAGCAGCATTGCGCGGTCCTCTGGGCCTGATCGCAACTTTAACTTTAACTTTAACTTAGATAATATTTACTATATGCAATGTAAAATAAATCTATAGTTTTTGCGTCATATTTTTTTAATGTGTTTTCCACAGTACAAAAAAATAACAGTAATATATATAAATATATGAGAAAATGTGTAGAAATTTTTAGAAATTTGAGGTGAAAATATTAATTCACATATAGCTTTCTTTATTGTTAATTCAAATATTTGTAAGGTTCCTGGGCAATTCTCAGAAATTTTCAAGAAGTGCCTAATCCTGAATGAAATGCCAAAAAAAAACAAAAAAAAAACAGTAATAACAATAATGAAACATTATCTCATAATTATAAACAATGGTTCTTTACATTTCTTTAATGGAAGTTCTTAATTACTGCAGTCATTTCTGTGACAATTTTTTTTTTATTTTAAGACTAAAAAAAGGTCTTAAAAAGCCAAATGTACACAGTTTTATTAAGAATTTCATAAAATTTGTTATTAGGAAGACACTAATAAGCATCCCAACTGATTCAGTAGAACTTTATTTTCAAGAAAGAACACATTTGAAAATGTTCATTTAACACATAATTTTGTACTTCAGGATACTTCCTGAATGATTTGACACAACTACTAGTGTTATTCAGTACAATGACAATGAATATGTTGCAGAAAGTAGTTCAGTATTAATTATACTGAAACATATATAGAGACTCAATAATAACAACCTGAAAGTAATTTAATAAAGGATTTAAAATGAAGCAAATTCTACAGAAATAAATCGGATTAAGCAATAATTGATAAAATAAAAATATACTTATAACTTCAAAAAAAAGTAAATACATCAATGCAAACTTAAAAAAAAAAAAAAAAAAAAAAAATCTAAATCTGTACTCAGTGAAACCAGCAACTCTGATTAATCAAAATAGTAGTAAAAAAAAAAACCAAAAATAAAAATCTTTAATCATACCGATAAACTTGGAGTTCGATAATAATATGGAACATTTGGAAGAATTTTAGATGAAGATGATGTAGTTGTCGCAGTGGTTGTGGCAGTGGCAGAGCCTGTAGTAAGAGGAAGGCTGGATGGGGGAAGCATATGTGCAGGGATATAGGATGCTCTACCATAGTTCCTTGGTAGTGACATGGATCGTTGAAATTCAGTAAGTTGAAAATCTGAAATGATACGCAAAACAAATATTAGAAACAAGATAAAGATGGCATAAAAAACTCATATTCTCTTGATATACTAATTCTCTGCCATATGAAAACTAAGATAAAATCAGAAAAGAAATTGCAGATGAAGAAAATGAAGTTTGAAGTGAAATTGTATAATTTTGCAATTTTTATAATGCCAAATTTGGCAACTATTTGAAACAGTAATGCATGAGCAAATCAATGGTGAAATCTAAATAAACTAAATATCTCTCTGATTTAAAGGACCACACTTTGGGGCATGGCTTTTTTGCAGATGTTGGACATCCTAGTGAAACTTTAAAAACTCTCATAATCAATTGTGAGTAAATAGTTCTGAACTTTTTCCTCAATAGCTAACCACACACTTAGAAGGTTTTTGCTCTTTGAAGACTAATCTCCACATTTCAGTTACATATACTACTTGGAGAACTACAAAGATAATGGTTGTACAGATGGAAAATTCACAGATATTTTTGCAATGGATATGTATATCTGTCCTTCTGTTATCATTTAACCAAGAGAACCATCTACCAATGGCGTCACTAGGGGGGTGCGGGGGGTGCAGACCGCACCGGGTGACACCATCACAAGGGGTGACACTAAAATGAAGAGATATTTTTACAAGGTTATGAGCTACCGCACTGGGTGACACCAACCCTAGTGACGCCTCTGCCATCTACTTCTATCTATTGATAAACTTTATTTTTATTTTTTGCTAATTTCAAATTAAGATGATATGATATCTCTTACAGTTCACTAATACTGTGGTCTTAGGCCTTCTGTACAATTCAGAAAAGAAACGGCTTTAAGGTTAGATGAGTCTAAAGAAAACAGGCAGTAAAAATGAAATCTCTGCAAATAATTTTTGGGAAATATTTCACTAAACATAGATACATCATAGAAATAATTAATTCCTGAAACTATCTGAATCCTGATGTTGTTGACTCTTGGAAAACAAATTATAATAGTGCACTGAAACTTTTAAATTAACAAAGATTAATTAACTTCTTATAAGTCTT
This sequence comes from Thereuonema tuberculata, assembly GCA_023159025.1. NCBI lineage: Eukaryota > Metazoa > Arthropoda > Chilopoda > Scutigeromorpha > Scutigeridae > Thereuonema > Thereuonema tuberculata. The sequence goes on from JAFIDM010009631.1 coordinate 150,489,426, forward strand.
ACAAAAATCAAGCTTTTAGTAGAGGTAAAAGACCACACTGTTTTAAAAATAAACTGCATAAACATACTGGCAGTTTTAGTTCTTTAAAGAAAAATCTTTAGCTATTTTTCTGGACACTTTATTATCTATAGTTCCTCAAGTAATAGTGGAGTCAAGGATAAACACCTGTTGGGCTATATAATTACGTCATTCAAATTATCTAAATTTTACAAAACAATAAGGTATTATTTAATTTCACAACAAAATGCTACAAGCAGGTCAGCAGAAATAATGACAACATTTTCCTTTTTCATTTTTAAGATTAAGAACAGCTGCACCTGATACTTAACACCTGATACTTTAACACCTGATACTTTAACACCTGAGAGACAGGCTATTTTTTTTTTCAACTTACCTCAGTGGCCGGATATTTTCCAGGGCAGGCTATTTTTTTTGTATTCAACTATAAATGATCTTACATTTCATTAACTTTTTATAATATTTATTTTAAACTTTCAGTGTTTCAATATAAACCCTTATGTCATATTATGAAATACTAATTTGCAATTTAGAATGTCAATAGGGAATAAAATAATCAAATAACGAAAAAATAGCTAGAAACAATTGGTTAAAAGTGTTTCAAATCAATAAATTGAATAATAATTTTGGTCTAAGATTGGAAAACTATATAAAATATAAATTATTCAGTCAAATTAATTGGGAAAATATAATTCTAAAACACTAAAAGGTATTAAAAAGGTTAAAATTTTATTAATCGCCGACGTATTATTTTAGTTTTGTTTTCATTTCGATTATATCAAAGCTTGCAGTTGTAATTCATGCAGTTATTATTATTATTATTGTCAATCTACTTCTATTTTTAATCTTGTAGTACAAGTGCGAATGCCAATGGTCTTGTATACAGGGTAATTATAATTAAAGTTCAACTTTCAACATGCTGTAAAAAAAAGAACCACTGCTCAGAATGACCTGACATTTGAACTGAATATACTCGAAGAAAGGGGAAATGGAATGGCATAAGAAAAAAAAATAGTTCCAAATATTTGCAATAGATGGCGCTTTAAGCTTCATAACATGCAAAATACAAGACATGTCATGCGCACGACACATTGCATTTGTTATAAACAGCAGCCTGGCCGTCAAGATCCCCTGATCTTAATCCTTGTGACTTCTGGCTGTGGGGTTATCCGAAAAATGTTGTGTTTAGTGGTCCGATTGCAAACTTCCTGTAAAGAGCCTTGGCAGTCTTCGCACATCCCGCCCACAATGGGCTGATAGTAAAAGGGTTAAAGGCAGCACATAGAAAACACGAGTTATCTCGTAACCCGTCCGTAACAGATGGCGCGCAAACACGAGTAAACTCGTGATCCGTCCGCAATGTGTTAAAGTAGCTCTGGAAGTAGTCAGGGAAGGATTCAGGATTTGTTTAGTCTGTAATACCAAATATAATGTCATCTTCTCAGTTGGGTTGGGTAATATTCAAAGTTGTTGAATCTCCCCCTCCCACCTCTAATGAAGTTACATCTTTTATTGAACTAAACATATTAATCTGAGAGTTCAGATACTCCCCATTCAACAGTAACAAAACATTTTTGTTACTGTTTGTTACACTCTTGCAAAAGAATGAAAGGAATGTTGCAAGAAGACTATCTCCACAAATTTAAGTAATTTTTATGAGAATGATAAAATTTCTTGACAATTTGTAATAACTCCTTAAAGAACCCAAAATAACAACATACAAAATGAACATTTAACATACATTATGGGCCACATAACAGTCATAGCAAAGGTGATCAGTTTAGATTTTATATTTCAAACAAAATGTATGGTATACTGTATCCAAAGTGTATAAGATTTATTTTTTTTTTATATGGAGGTATTTCTTTTTGTAGGTTTTAAATATAATTTTGCGATTAACTTGCATTGACACTTGAGAAAATCCCTTTTATTCTACTAAATTATGATTTACTGTGTTCCTTCATGACAAATTCAAAACTGCTTGCATGAGTTTAAAAATATCTTGTGTTGCTCCCAAATGGTGGCTAGATAGTGTTGTTGAGAGTTACATCCTTTTCCTGTTCATATTGGGCTTTTGTATAGCAGATGATGGTTGCACTACTGTAATCCTGGCAATATTGCTTTAATTATACAGTGATATAAACAATACTATTTTTTAATTGCATAAAATTTATATAATCATTCCTCTTATTTCAACCTGAACAATGTGCTAGGCAAAAGCTTGTTGTATAGATTCCATGCTAGTTGAGACCCAGAATCTGTTTTCACTGGTGCCCATATATGGAATGTCCTTCACTTGATAAAAATCTTCCTTCTTTTTTGTCTCATCTTTTGATGCTCAAAGCTTAATTGGATTTTTACTCTTCATGTTTTCTACACACTGTTTATTTAGTCAGAGGATATGACTGGGAATCTGTGGATACTTTTATCATCTGTGTTTCTGGAAGCTTTTATCATCCAGCATAATACTGATAAACAACTGCATGAAACTTAACAAAGCTCATTCATTCTCTCTTCAAGCCTATATTTGACACTCAGCATCAACAGTGTTTTCTTGTTTGGCAACACTAGGAAAGAACTTTGAGCTAAATAGCAGCCACTGAAGGATACAGTAGCTTAAATTTAATAGTACAGGGATAAGCGACTGAAGGAAATTCCATTAATACAATATCAAATATCTTGAAAGTGAGGGTGAGGTAGATAACATAAGGTTAAATAAGGATCGGAAAACTCTGTTTCATTATTCAGACATCAAAGAAACTGGGTTCAATATGCCCTCTATTTCCATGGCATAATGTCATTAGATACACCACAATGAACTAGGGATAAAAGTCAATGGTCATAGAAGAGTCCTGTTGATTTACAATAGGGTAAAATGACCTAATTAAAGATGGGAGATAGTGGATCCTAAACCCATATATTTTTAAAGCAATTCATGTGCACTTTTATTTCTCAAAAGGTGAATTAACTCTGTGATATTTACTGCACAACATTTCCCTGAAAGTGCAAATAAAATTGATGACCCTATTGGGTACTCAAACCAGAAATATATACAACCAGAGAACAATAAAACGACGATTACTGCAGATTTTTTCCCTTTATTATTTGGCTTCAAATTTGAAGATTTTATTAAACAGAATTAGAAAGTAATATGAATTCAAAGATTTCACTGAATAATAATGCATATCTACAATTGGAATTCTCAGTTGTTGGAATTCTTAATGAGCTCACTTTCACTGTTGAGGCATCCAATTCTTAATTTCTCTATTTAAGGTCTTCTATAGTCGTGCGGTCTCAGGCGTCGGTCTGCCGTGAGGCCAGTGTGCCGATACCCGGGTTCAAATCCCGGTCGAGAGCATGTATGTTTCAATTTCCTTTCTTTTTTTGTCAGCCTCTTCTTCACTTTCTCTTCGGTCTGACGTCATTCTGTAATGGCGTCCTGGAGAAGGCAACGGGAAACCACTCCAGTATCTGTTCCATTATATAGCTATGGCTTCTCCTAGGGGTCGCCCTTCGGGTCACTAGGGTTCTGTAGACTTGAACCAGTCTCTAGATTGACCTACCTTGTTATGGTAAGGTCTTGTATATCTCGTTTCAGTTGATCAGTCTGAACGGTAAGATTGTTACTCTTCTCATCTACAAGATTGATTGAATATTAGAGTTAAATGGGGTTTTGTACAAAAGTTCTCCATTCCTTCATGGTCAGATAAGTTGCACTTTTTATCAGGCTCAGTACACTTGCTTCTCCAGTAATGACTGCATTCTGTTCCAGGTAAGTGGTTCTAGTTATCCTAGAATCTGTCTTCTCTGTTGCTCTATAGACTAGACAGTTCTTCTTATACCAGAATTAACTTTCTGGCTTCTCCGGTGTAGACTGCATTATAGGCTGCACTGTCTTCTTCCTTGAAACTTACATTCTGGTCTTCTGGTAGTCATTCTAGGATTAGACTTCAATACTCTATATGCTGCTATGTCATCTCAGGGATGGGTTTCCCTGCCACTGATTTTTCTTGGAGCTAAGTGGTTCTGCCTATTTAAATTTTATTTATTTTTCTGATATTTTTAATGCAAGAACACTTTATTAATATGTGAATACAAAATCATATTTCACTTAGAAAATGGAAAAGATTGGCAAAATGTGATATCCTTTTGGAGAGGAATAACTGAAATGTGACACAGGAAAGGAATGTGGCTTCTTTAAGCTTTGGCAGCTCCACTGTGATTCCCATGGTAGGAAAGTAAAGTCAAAATTTGGCTAAAAATGATAGGTGTTTTATATGAATGGTCGTATAGGGGTAGAAACAAAATGGAACAAATAGTCCTATTTTCTTCAAGTCTTTGAGATAGTTGTCGCTTTGAAATAGGTGATTTATAATATTACTTAGTTTTCTTATGATACTTTCTTAGCTAGAGTGATAATGCAGGGAAGTATAAACTTGTTGCCATATCAAATGGATCTCCCATTGTATGATCATCCTAATGTTCTAACAGGATGATGAGAAGTCATATCTTTTCTCATAAATTAACTAATGCCTGAATAATGAGAAGTTGAATTGTAACAGCTGAGATGTTGTGCAATAAAATCTGTTATGTTTCCTATTACGGTTAATTATCTGTTTCTCTCAAATACACTCAGTAGGCAACATGGCTCAAGATGTTCCACACTCCCTTCACTTCCTACCAGAACTCACAGTTGGAAAATTCTTCCCACAAAAGGAATTTGTTGTAGTTGTAATATTATGGCAGAGGCATTATCAGCATAATGGCATATCAGCAGAATGTGGCAAGCAGATTGGTTTTGTCCATTATTCATTTAGATACCTCAACACAATGCTCCTGATTTGTATGTCCTTCTGATCATTCCTTCTGTTGTTGTTATCTAATGATGTAAATAATTGATTCACATCATTTTATCTCTAGCTCCTCAATATAGACCTCCAATATCATAATTTATTTAACATGGTTAAGATGATCATTCCTGCAGGGTCAGGTACAATTCGCTGTGGCAGATTTGCTGTGAAGACCGACTTGCAGCGAAATATTGTAATTCTACAAACTTGAGTTAAGACTTTATTAACCTTCATGGGAATAAATTTGTTTTATTATGACAAATACAACTGATAAGTACAGTAGTACACTTTATTTGATTATTTAAAAAAAAAATAGATTAACATTCAAAAATAACAAAAAAACTATATACCAAGATAAATTTGAATTTATCAAGAATATTTGCAGAGGATTTAATATGTACTTAGATAATTAACAGAAATCCACTTTACCTGCCTTAAATTCGTAGAAATTGTTATAAAATTTAAAAACACGGTACCAATGTGGGTTCTTTTTCAAAAAAAAATAGTTGATAAAACTTAAAAACATAGTAATACTGAATTTTTATCAAGACCCAAATAAGGTAATTTTTATAATTATCCAATATAAACATCCTAGAGGGAGTCATGCATGGAACCACATCTTAAGTCTACCCTTCTATCCTTGTGTGCATGGTACTGGTTACTTTAGACTGATAAGAAAGGACCTGTGTTTTTTTATTCACTGTTCAAATTGCAAACCTTAGCGGTGAGTTGGCCTGTGGCGAGTTGGACTGAGGCGAGCCGGATCGGATTCGGATCGGCCGTGGCGAATTGTCCAATTCCCATTCCTGCAGGTTGATCCAATTTAATGTTCTGAGTGTATTAGCACTGTATAGCTCAGTAAGCAGCTTACCAATAAACATGAATGGAGAAAGTCAATACAATTTCTGTCAAATTATATTTGATCTTTTACATTTCATATTGTAATTATAATTTGACAATTTGATTTGCTAAATTAATGATAATAAGAAAAACAAAGTCCCATGTCTCTAAATGCTATGGAAAACAATGAACCAGATAGTGGGTACAAGCACTGAATTTAAGTTACAAGTGATTTCTTAATTGCTGTTCCAGCACAGCCTTAGGGTCAAGGCAGTGGCCTTTCAAGAGGCAGATGTATTGGAACCTGGGAGTCGGCATGGTTCGAAACCTGGTGTCGGCATGGATATAATTTTCTTCTTCTGTGTTTTGTCTGTTTCTGAGGATATAATGTGAGCTGCATCCTATAGTGTACCCTGGGCAATGATTTATTTAGTCAAATAGCTCACATTTTTTGCCTCTTGTCAAGGCCAAGGCAAGCCTCGAGGAAAAAAAAAATATTCATAATTTGAATTTTTTTTGCATACTCCACAAGAATAGAGACTAAACTTGTATAATATTATCAATAGAAGATGTAGAAAATGTCTTACCATCTAGATATTCAAAATTATCAAAAATGGTAGATTCAGGCTCTTCAATCACTTTGGACAAAAACTGATCTTCATAAGTGACCTTTTTCTTCTCACGGCCCTTGTTCCTCCTTTCTGATTCACGCTTTACAATTCTCACTGTTTTGATTTCAGCTGGTTTTTCTTTCGGAATGATTCCTGTAAAGAAAACAACTAATTAATTTTGTTTTTAAAAATACTTATAACATTTTAGTAAATCAGTAATTAATAATTGTCCAAATTTCATATAAGAAGAAACTGTTTTGGATCTTAGAAAATTAATATCCTTTGATTTCTTTTAGTTGTAGAAAGATTTTTAATTAAATAAATCACTCAACTTTGGAATATGAATATCAATGACAACATCTACTAAAGATCGCTTTCCTTTCTTCAAATTGAAAACATTTCTAATATCAAAATTACTATATTTCATTTTTGTAACTATAAATTTATGAAAATTTTCAATAAAATTAACAATTTCTTTGGAATTACTGACAGCAATCAATGGCAATTAGCCATATGATTTAACATGGCAAATGAAGATTACAGACTATCCAATTACAGAATTATTCTCTATGGCATTACCAATACACTGAATTTTAAAGTTCTAAATTTAAAGAAGGTAAGGAGAGTCGGGCTGACCTATCAATCACAACTTTGTCACTTAGATAAAAAACCCTGAAGAACCTGTATCTCCTCTCCCCATGATCTGTAATGGCCAGTTAAATGGCCTTTCTTTTTTTTTTCTTTGAGAAAATAACATTATATTATATTCTATATCAACTTCTTTATAAATTCAAAATAGAATTTAATATATGCATTGTACTTTACTCTTATTTATAACTGTAAATATTTCCAATGTTTTCTGTAAAGAAATTTAAAATATGTTAATAGCATCTGCTGATAAAAGGCATTAATAAATGTGAGCAAAGGCAGGAATGAATTATTTGGCAAAAATGTATTAAGTTATGTAATCTAATCATTCCATTAATCCTTATTACATATCCCACTTTATCCATCTTAACAGGACAATTTTCACAGATATTTAGGATGCTAAATTTCACTAATTTTTCAACATCTGCTGCTTGCAGTTCCATGTTTATCCATTTCAAAATGCACTGTACCCATCCTCTGTGACAATATGTAAAGCAGATGAATAATAATAATAATAATAATAATAGATGATTAATAGATCATTAGGCAAAAGATTCAGTGGCATTTCAATCAATTTGCCCTAAATATCTTTCAATGTCTCTGAGTTGCAATCTAGAAAAATCTCACATTTTACAGTATGAGATCTGTAAATTTATTGAGTTTCTAATTCAGCCTTCATTGAACTTGGTTTACAAAGAGTTACAACTTAAAAACCTCAAATAAAGAAAGCATGTGGGTCTGGTAGCCAAGTGTAAGGGGACACCTGACTGTGAGCTAGAGGAGCCGATTTCAATTCCTGCCATAATTGAATTCTTCTCCAGAAGGGTCCTAGTGTCTATCCAGTTCTCTGTAGAATGGGTACCGGTTTCTTTCTGGGGGTTAAAAGGGGCAGATGTTGGGCAGACAACCCAACCTCACTTAGTTCTGTTGGTCAGGAAATGCCAGCAGCTTTACTTCCTGAACCCTAAGGGCCATGTAGGTCTTGTGGGATACTCAAACTAAGGAAATCATAGTTGAACTGAAAATGTGTAAAAGCCTGAAAACAGGTGAAGTTGATAAGCCTGATGATGCATTAATTGGCAATGATGGGTGTCAATGATAAGACTTCTAAAAATTCTTGTGAAGTCAATATCCAGTGACTGAATCAATCCAGTAGAAGATCAATTTCTTTCTGAAATTGCGAAGTCAGTTACCTTTGTTCTGTAAGCAGATAGCAACTGGGAGAAGGCAATGGTCAGGCATATTTGGCCATCATCAGGCTTATTTGTAGAAACTTTCTGATAGATTCATACATCAGAATTCATGTTCCATCCATTGGGACAACTGGCATGATTATTTATCAGTTCAGGCTTCCTCCTCCACTAAATTCATAGAATATGCTCTATTCAAATCTGGTTAACTCAAAACACTTCTAGGCCACTACTGTTTTGAATTTAGGATCACAGAAGACTACTTTAAATGCACATCTCCCAACATTGACAAGTGCACATTGTGAAAATTCATAATATTTAAAATCACTTTTTGGTTGGTTAACTCCATATTACTCTAACACGGAACCACAAACTGCAATGCAATCTTTCTTCTTTTGATTTTAATAAATTGAACTGAACTGGGTGGGTAAAGTGGTATCGATTGATATTCTCCCTATGGTATTTAAAAATTCAGTTGACTAAGGACACACTACAACTATACATTTGGCCATAAGAATATGTTCCATTTTTGCAGAAGGTCTCACTATCCTATTTAATTTGGATTTTGTACTATTTCCTTGTATGATAATCTAGAACGGAGAATCAGATCTGATAATACCAACCAAACTAAAACTTTAAAATCAGAATCAGAAGCCCTTACAGGAACAATTCTTCCTGTTCTTCTTCAGAAGCCAGTTATTTCTATAGATATCCCCAGCTTTTTCGACAGATTGACAGAGCATTGTTGAAAACCAGAAATTGTTGAAATGTAGAATCTAGTCTTTTTTTTTTTTTAGATTGCAACTGCATTTTGGCAATTGAAAAATGTAAATAATGCACTATATCTCACTTGCAAAAGCTAAATACCACACTATGGATAAAGCATGGATAAAGTATGGATAAAGCAAATAGTAGTGAAAGACAGATACCAAGAATGTTTTAGTCAAACATTTGACTAAAAAATACCTCTTCTTCTGTGCTCAGAACCATTATTGCCTCAACTGATTCAAAACTTAATACCAGTTACCATACAATTTTCATTCAAATATACTGTGATGTTCGGACACGCCCTATTATCACATGGGGATTTGGAATGTTTCACTACTGTTTGTTTTGCTCAATAGTGTATGTAAATACACACACACACACACACACCCATACATGCCTGTTTTCTAAATTTCAAATTTATATTTACTTACCATAGAATCTTTTCATTCTTTCATCAGCTTCATTTATGTCTTGAGGTGCGTATAATTCTTGCTTGTCAATGATGTAATGATATTCATCGTTTGAGCCAATAATCTGTGGATAATCAGAAGGAGCAGAGCCATCAGGAAGTTTCTCTGAATCAAATTCAGCCTAATTTATAAAAAAAGAATAAAAATGAAGGAAATATTATAAACTTCTTCTTCAAATAAGGAAAAAAAATGTGAAGTTGGCCTCAAAGGTAACAGAAGTGGCTTTAAATGAGATGATGTGTGCTTCTTGATAAAAACCACCCTCTGCATGTGCTTTTTTTTCTTTATGAACTGTGACTTTTCAAACCAAAATCAGACAACAGTTTATATTTTATAGGTTACGACAACAGTCGTACAAAACTAATCATTAGCTGAGAAAATAATTCCTCTACAGCTCTTTATTTTACCCCCTCCCCTCCAATCAACAAGTGAAATTATGTTTAAAAATTTCTCTGAAATCTAATTTAACTTTTTGAGTTTTGACCTTGTTGTTTGCACAATAATTATAGTCTAAAACTGGAAACACTTTATACCATGTCAAAGAGATTTGAGATACTTACAGATTTACAGTATGATCTCATCTAAACTAACTACTACTAACAAAGTTAGAACATCTGAATTCTTTTTGATAAATGTATTCATATCAAGACTTTTTTCATATATTAAAAAGGAAAGGAAGAAAAATATGTAAATTTGAAACATTTTATTTTTTTAAAATTAATATTAACTACCAAAAATCAAGGATATTCAAGTGCCACAATTAAATTTATTAGGTCAACATATTAGGAAATTTTCATTCTATGTTGTTTATATACTGAATGAATTTCATCCCAGAATATTAAATGAGATATAATGTCCTTATCAAAAATGCAATGTGGAAATATATCTAATATGTACTGAACATATCTAATATGTACACTGAATTGGAACATACTTATAGTTAGTCAGAGAAATAAACATTTTTTTAAATAGCTAATTTATTTTAAGGTATTGATTCTGTTACTTGATAATGGATGATGGCTTATTTCATGTATGCTTATGTACTATTTTCCTACACTGAATTGTAAATTATTGTATATTAAGATTATAAATATGTTTTAGACTAGTTTCTAATTTACAAATTCATTATTTATTGTTTTCAGTTATTGTACATTTGAGAAAGCCTTTCGCATTATCTCTTAATGATCAGAGTATGGATTGCAATCATAAAACTTTAGTCTCAAATAAATTGGCTTATCTGTATCAGTATTAGTTTGATGTTTAGAAAGATCTTCAAATCTTGTAGAATGCTTGAATATTTTTATATTTTTCATCTTTTATTGAATAATAATAATAAAAAAAGCTGTACTGCTATCGGCCATGCAGGCCCTTGGTGCATATGATGTTTAGGCTCCCAGCATCTTAACCAATGGGACTAGTTAAGGTCAGAGGTCAACGCCTGCCTTTAACCCCTCAGTAAGGAACCCAGTACCCCTTTGACAGAAGGCTGGGTAAACTCTAAGGTATATCTAGAGGAGAAATAATTGTGGGAAAATCTCCGACCACAGCTGGGAAGTGGGCCAGAGCTCCTCCAGTCCGCAGTCCAGTACCTAAACTACTTAACAGCAACAGGACTCATTTATTTTTAGCGTTCTTCATATCTATCTGGTCAATCTTAGATTCCCTACTTCAGTTGAATTGTTTATGACATATCCATTAGCAAAATAATTTTCAAGTTCTGCAATTTTGTTGATATATAATTTTTTTCACGATGCAATAAATTTGTTTAAAATGGAACTTAGGCATACGAATCCTATGTTAAAATATTTGAAATAAAAAAATTACTACAGGAATCTGTATGAAGGAAAAAAAAAAAATTTGGCCTTTACAAAAATCTAAGCTTCAGTAAGCTTTTCCCAATAAAGCTAAATCTTATTAACTCAAACTGAAAGTCAAAATAGGTAGGAAAAAAAAATAGAAAAAAAAAATTGATGTATCAAATCTATTAAGAATATGAAAAAACTATTAGGAAATGAAAAGAGCTATAAAAAAAAAAAAAAAAAAAAAAAAAGACAGTGAAAATTTCATATTATGAAGGTCCCAGTTAATTTTATTGATGATTTAATTACAGTATATCGTAATTACTTGATATCACCAATCTCATATTGCTTAGTCTTTAAATTGCAGTTTTATCAATAAATTGTTTTGCTACACCAAAATGGTAAAAATAGCACACTGCTTCAATATACAAAAATTTAATATTATAGGGATAATAGAATGTTTTAGTATAATCTTCAAAGCAATATTATTGTACACTGTTCAATATAGAACTCAACTACAGAATATTTACTGAAATTAGCAAATTAATTTTGTTTACTTTTGTTGTTTTAAAAGAAACCTACAGCTGATAAATCTAATGACCACCAAACTCAAAACCGAAACAATAAACTGAAAACTCAGCATAAGTAATTTAATTTAAAATCCTTGATGACAAACCTCTGAGCACAAAAAAAGATTTACATGTACACCAAGAAAATAATTCTAAATATATACATATAAAAGAAAATCAAAGAAAAATAATAATAATAACTTTGAATAGAAATAAACAATTTAATAAAGGATCATTTGGGTAGCTGTTTTTATCTCTTAATTATATTTAAAGGGGCACATTTGTAATATAAAAACAAGCTTGATAATAAAATTATTGTCGGCTTGGGGGAAAATAAAAATAAAAGAAGCAAACTATTAATATAACCTTTGGAAGAAGAATCTGATTTTGTTATGCACTGAAAACTTTTCTGAAGTGTTAAAAATGTAACTTCAAATTAATTAAAAATAAAAAAAAAAAAATAACAAATTGGAAAGGAGGAGGAGAAGAGAAATTTAAATTGAGGAACATCCAACTAAGTATTTCAACCAACAGGAAAAAAATATCGTACAATTGTTTGTTAAGTAAATGGTTAAAAATGAAACGTTTACAGTCCATAATAAACTGATGATCATTTTAGATACAGAGTTTACAAACCTGTATAACTTTCACTTAATTGGAAATGTACAAAAAAGAGAGATTTTCTTATATTAATAAAAACAACTAACATTCAATAATTCAATCTTATCCTTTAATTTGTAATGCAATTAGCATCACAATAATTATCTTACACACAGTACAGTAGTAAAATACATTTCAGAATTAAAAGATTCAAATTATTATATAAAAATCTTTTATAGTTGCATACAGATAAAACAGCTCAATCATTGATTGAGCATGTTCATAAACACTGTAAGATGTTCTACTGAACATATTATTTTATTCAAAGAATCAGAAGATCTTGAATCTCTGCAAAGTTCAACAATATTTCAAAATCAAGCCAAACCATTAACTAAAATAGTGAAATTTAAAGTAATAAATTTCACTACAGTAACAAAAGAAGAATTGGAGGCATTAATTAAGCTTCATATTATTTACATATTAGGTCTGTATATTAGAAAAAACTGCAGCAATCTGAATTAACTGAAAAATAATAACATAGATATATACAACACACACACACACACATACATCAGCCATGATACAGACAGCATATTACAAATTTCTCTGTTTTATATATCCATGTGATTATCACAATCCATTGATATATAATCCATGCGATTTAAGAAGTACTTTGTACTTGCATCTCTTGAAAAAAACAAAACAAGTATCAGTAAAGAGATTTTCAGAACCTTACAACAATCCGACAATAATGATGTAGGGATCTGCAAAAAATCTCTTTGGTAGGTCTTATACTTAGATTCAATGAAATAATGTAATGGAGATTAATAGTAATGTCCATAACATTATGGCAGATATCCTTGAAATGATACTGTAGAAATTTCTACAATGATTTTCATTGGATATCCAACATGAATTGTGGCATTAAATTCATATTAGCTTAATGTCCATGTGAACAAAGCTTTAGAGATCTATTGTGATTTCTAAAGCAGTCTTCATAGCGGCTGGACATATATAAGGCAAAAATCTTAGGAGTTAAGTAAAAATCTTTATTGGTACAAATAACCATTTGGAATTTTTTGGTAACAGCATGATGCTTTTAGTAGGCTACTTAAAATTATACATAATGGTGATGATTTACAATAGCTCTGGATGTATCGACTGCCTCTTTTAATGTCAACAATAGGTTGTAACTTTCTCAATATAATGGTAATGAAAATAAAACCAGTCAAAGAAAGCTACTTAAATGACAATACATTTTATGATATTGTAATTTCTTATTCATAGCATATCACAAGAAACAAAACAATAAGGCACATCTCCAGTTCTAAAATCTTATTGTCTTTAATTCACATAAAAATATTAAAAAAATGTTGTTGTATGTTTTTCTTTCAAAAAATTATATAGTTATCTAAATATACATGCAAACTTTTGTACTAGCTACTTTTTACAACTTTCAATATTCATTCAAAGCAGGATTAATATTTTATTATATTATTAAAAGAAATGCATTTTGATTATCGCTACAACTACACTAATGTTTCATTAACCAAAAGTAATTATATAAAAATGTCAAAGGTAAGCTAAAAAGTAAGAATTTGAATTTACTGTGCTAACTGGATAGTAACAGATGTTTAGGTAAGCAACGAAATTTAAATCTTACAATAATTAAGGAGAGTTACTGAAATGATTTTCTTTTTTAACTAACATACTTCACCACATTATTAGGACATTTTCCATTATTAAGGATGCTGTGTTGAAATTAGAAACTACAATAATGAAAATTTATTGTTTATACCTTCCACTTCATCTTCTTTGAATCTTCAATGGAAATCTAGGCAAGATGCCTGGTTAAGTTAGACAACATGTGGCCAGATTATGCATTAATAATAAAAAACACATTTCTGCAGAATTAACAAGACCTACACCTTTGTAATGATGTTTTTATGGTCCTCTAAGTATTCAATCCTCATTAAAATAACTATCAAGAAGCTTAACAAAATTAAACAATAGAAAAACCGTACTTAATAAATCTGATTAAATGGAAACTTCACTAAACCATTAAAGAAAATTATAGTTAGTCTAAATTTAGTCCCTTAAAAAAAAAAACACTTTTTAAGCTTTATTAACTAATGATTAATACTTTACCACATGGCAAACAATAAGGCCAAACACTAGTAATAGTTAAACAAGTTTTTGCTTATTAAATAAGAAAAAAAAAAAAAAAAAAACTCTATAATTTATTTTTGTAGACTCTTTTAATTTAAGAAAATCTCTAGTTAAATCAGCAAAATAAAGATTTTGTTGAAAATTTCATTTCAGGCATAAATGCCAATTATTATTTTTATTTTTCTTGAATCAATATGTCAAAGAGGGATCAAATTAATGATCTCTTAGCAACCATGGAGAATACTGAAATCAAGATTTAAATTCAGTTCATTCTAGTGTAACATTTCCCAAAATTAAAAAGAAATTGGTAGAAGAGAGAATCACTTTTTTTTTCCTTAATTTGAAATCATCTTAATAACCTAATTTTGGAGATATAAAGAGTTTCTTATTTAAGCTGGAAACAAAAAAAAAAACCATGTTCATTAATTAATATTTCAGAGAATAAATTCTTAAAACTGAAAAAGAAAAGCAATTGTACAGAGATGCATAAGGAAAAAAAAGGGATAAAGTGCAGTTCCTGCCTTTGGCAAAGATATTATTAATGAAAAACATACAGCACTTATGTGAATACTTCATGTGAAGGTTGGAAATACCAATTGGCAGGAATAAAATGCTGTATATCCAAATTCAATTAGAAATTATTAGGCAAGAATGAGATATATTAATTTTAACACCAGAAATCCCAAAGACCCATTGACCTTCAGTTGATAAGAACTGCTAAAAGAATGTAAGTTTTGTATAGAAACTACAAATGATATATTCAAATGCAAAATTCAAATGTAGGGAGTGGGTGGGGAGAGGACTGTTATGTAAATAAAAGAAATTATAGATCAGTAATATATTTTATGGAAATTAAATTCATTTTCGTAAGAATTTAAACTCACATAAATTCATTAAACTTATTAGCAAAACAAATTCATAAGGAATTTGCTAACTAAAATACTACAAATTACTCTAAACATAAAATATCTTCTAATAATCAAAGAAAAGAATTATCATCTCCTATGAGACACAACAATGATATTGTGAGCAAGAAAAATGTCAAAACTGTAATGAAGTGCCTTATTTATAAAACTGAATTATTAAACAGATTAATATGAAATTATGATCAAACGTTTGAGAATAAATTAGATAAATATAACAAACCAGAATTGTCAACAAAAAAAAAAAAAAACCAAAAAAAAACCCTGTACTATTTGTTAGATTTATATCCCCCTATAAACATACAAGTGCATTTGAAGTTGAAACTATATATATTTTGCATTAATCTGTTTTAATAATTCACTTTTAATTTCAGACAGAATGCTTTTCTTTCAAAACTTTCCAAATATTATATGCTCCTCTCTACAATTACTTTTCTTTGATGAGATGCTGGAAAAAGATATTAAAAAGAAAATATTAATTCAAAAGAAAATTACTATAGAAAAAACAAAAAGCTAAATTCTTCCTATCATAAAATCTGTGAAAAATAAAGAAATCCATCAAAAAAGTTCTTAAACTATTTCTATTTGCTATACTATCATTGTAATCAATGATTATTGTTTGAAATTATGATTTTTTTTTTTTAATCCAGCACAATGACCTATGAATTGTTGAAGAATATAATAAAAGATAATGCATCTTTATACAACACAAAGAAAGGATAATTTTTTAGAAGAAATTCAAAATCAACTGTTACAACTTTATGTACAGCTAAAAACCATCTAAATTTACTTGTTAAGCTTATAAACTCAGTATGGTAGGTTGCAATTTTTTAAAACTTCATTTAATTCTTTCCTGTAGAAAAGGGAAGGTTAAAAAAAAAAGTTATTCCATAGAAAGTACTCAAAGACTCAAAACCAAATCTGAAATTTGCTGTTTGCCTTTTATTGCTGTATGTGTGTAATTATTCAAAGTTACAATTTTATTGAAAATACAATATCATGAAAATAGTTTACATCTGGCATGAGGTACTAAGCCATGAGTTCTTATGTCTTTAATTATTTTTCAAGGAATCATCTATTATTGAGAGTTTTCTTAAGTCCTCTATCATGCTGCAATTCTCGACAAGAGAAAAGCTCATCAAAATTTTCTTTTTCTGTCTACTTGCTGGGCTCTCAATTATGATCATTCTCCATAAACTGATTTTGTCTTTGAGTAAATAAGAATAAAAAAAAAATTGCATTATAACAAGACTGTTCATACAACATTACAGTTCCACTCAGCTTGTAGCCCTCAAGCTCAGAGTAATATTTTATTTAGTGAGGTAGCTGGTCTGCTTGAATACTATAAGGAATTGCTATATAGAGACACATTAACCAAGATATTATTATATAGGGCTCTTGCTCAAAAATAAATAAATTTCACATCACTCAAGAAATAAGCTTTATGTCTACTATTTATAGCAGCTAAAAACAACATTAGTTGCTTTCAGATGATTATCTAAAATAAACTAAGTCAGGAATACTTCAAGAACTTTTTTAATGGCTACTCAATTAAATAAATTCTTTAATTAGTAGATATTTAAGGAAAATGCTACATGAATAATTAGGTTCATAAACTCACATTTTAAAATCATGTCATTACTTCTTTTTATTTCAAAAGATCAATTTTAAAAGAAGAAGAAGAAAAAAGATCTTTGAAACAGAAATTATACCTTATTGCCAATTGTATCAGCATTGACATACAATGGAACTTGATGTGGTTTCCCTTTATGATGAGAAACATAAGTAGGAGGACCTTTATCTTCTAAGTAAACTTCATCAAGTACATCCCTAGTTTCCATAGTATCTAGATCAGTTTCTAAATAAGTGCTTCGATGTGGCTTACGTCCTGGCAATGGTGCGGAGCCTGCAATAAAGAAATAGTAAGTAAAGCTATAGTCTTCTGGAATAAAAAAAAAAAAAAACTGATCGATTAAAATAGAACTAAAATGAGTTTTATAGGACAGAGCAGCATATATGACCATTTAAAAAAAAATAATTTGCAGCATTGGAAAACTTGTTAAAACAGAAAACAAAACAAAAAAAAAGTTTTGGATTGTTAAATAAGTTTTTATTAGTTATAAAAATTTGATCTGGATTCATTCATACAAAATGTAATGCACCACAAGAGATTCAGTTTTTTTGAACTGATAGACAAACAGAAGAATCCTTAATTTTCATCAAATCTCGTTGAATGTTAAGACTGGCCATACCAAATTGCATGAATATAGATCTAGTGGGAGTGCAATTATTTCATGTCAAATAAATAGGATGGGCACATAAACCATCGTTCTTGCACTTTTAATTCTGGAAACTACATAAATTATACTTTAAAATAACAATCCTAAGATATCATATTGGGAATTTCCTAATATTCATCAATTTTTTATGATACACTTTCAGCCTTTCATGGCACACCAGTGGAGAAGCACTGGCTTACAGGGCAAGAAAGAAATTGAGAAGTGAGTCAAACATCAAACCACTAAAGCTCTAGGTCACAAGTAAGGGAATAGATTTACATTAGTACTTAAGCACAAAATTAAGCAAACCACAACCCACAGGAATAATAAAACCACAGTTACGTTAAGTTTAATAGGCAATTGACATTCCAAATTGTAAAAAAAATAAGAATTATTTTTCTTGGACAAAGTAATAAAAAACGAAAAGACCAATAAAGAGAAATACGTGTGACTTACGCAAAAAAAATTAGATATAATGATCATATAAACCCTAAGATGGGTCTTATCAAAGTGTAAAGAAACATTATTGAAAAAGGTCAGCTGAAAAGATGAGACAACTATTTAGGATATGCATCCTGAATTGACATATAATAAGATTTCTAATAGTGTAGATTAGCATATAGTAAGATTCTATTTTCTATGAAAATTTTGTATATGGCTTTTAGAAATATCTTTTAGATCATACCTCTTCCAGACATTTTCAACTATTAAATATGAACTTTACTTATTTTTAATCAAAGACTAACCTGCGACTCCGGTGGGACTAGGCCGCACCTCAGCTGTTCCACTGTCTTTCAACTGTTCCACAGCTCCACTAAGTTCTTTTCGCCGTTTCGATAGTTCATCCATTATTCCCTGAACATGTGAAAGCTCCTCCTCCAACTGAGCTTTCAGTTGTGCTGTTTCAACATCCTATTAAATAATATTATTAATCTTTAACAAACCCTGTCATAAATGGTTATAGAAAAGTCATTTGTTATGTTTAAATATTTTAGGATGAAGCTCTTAAACACTAGAGTTTTCAAGCAATTTGGAAGCTGGTTGTATTACAATTCTCAAATACTTTTAATGCTGTATCTTAAATGGAGAAAAAATTTTATATTTCAAAATGTAGACCAGATTTTTTGTTGCACTGTGATTGATTGTGGCACTATTTTTTTAAGTCTTATTACTAGCTACAACATAATGTTGGCATTATCTCAAATCACTGTTTTTTTATGTTCAAGACAGAGAGAATTTTAATTCATATCTGAGTTCATATTTATATTTATTAGTTAAATTATACTTCAGTAAAATATTAGCTAAATTGTTAAATTCACATCTGATATTAGCTAATTAGTTTCTTCAGTAAATCTGATTTTATGGAATTATATTATTGAACAGTCAAAGGTAACTGTTATGTCAACACTCTTTACTTACTTCCTGCAATTTCCTGTTTTCTTTATTTGTCCCTTAAACTGAATTAATAAACTAATCATGGTCATAATCTTAATGTGAATAATTAACAGAATTAGTCAGATCTGTTTCTAAAAATATTTTTTTTAAATTAACAATAAAGAAATATTAAAATCACTGGAGAAAAATGCAAAAAATTAAATTAAAAAAAAGTCCTATAAATAAATTTGATATTATAACGTAGGGATTTAATTGTACAAGGCAATTTAATTTGGATTACTTAATTGAAAAGTTACTATATTAAGTATCTTTAGTTACTATATTTATTTACTTCAATAACAGGAGGATTCACTACTGTAGCTTTTTTCAAAGTTTGCTGGATTTTTTGCCGTAGCACCATGATTTCATGTTCAATCTTGGCATTCTCGGCAGCAGTTTCTTCCAGCTTCTACAAATTAAAAATTAAAAAAAAAAAGCAAACATCATTAATAAATACTGGAATATTTTATAATTCTAAAATTAATATTTAACTCAAAATATAAAATAACATCTCAATTTTTTAAAAATGATAATAAAACAATAATAAACATTTTTTTTTTTGTTGAATTTCATATAAATTTCATTAAGAAAACTGTCACCTTTGTTGTTTGAACTAACTGTGCTTGTACTTTAGACAATTCCTTTTCAACCAATTGTTGTTGTTTTCGGAGTCGTTCTAATTCCACAGCATTATCTCGATTTTCATTTGCTTTAGCACGAATGCCAATCAATGCCCTTTCCAACATTTCCTAAAACATTGAATGTAATTTTAACCATTTTTATTTTATTATATAAATAAGTCACAATTATCAATTTCACAAACTTATATTACATATGTAAGTATCTCATAATATTTATAATGAAATGCTGTAGTTAGAAATGAATTAAAAACTTTGTACCATTAAGCTAAGCTTATGGACATGTTTATTATTATATTTTACATTAATTATTATTACTGATTATTAGCAAAACTAGCCAGCCAATGCTACTGCTGCCTTTCTTGATGCTTTCGTAGCTGGTTTTGTGCTGCTTTTTTTTTTTTTTTTTTGGTACAGAGCTTATAAAGTATCTGGGGGCAAAGAGTTGAGGGTGGTCTCAAAAGCTGATTATGGTTTTGAGGCAATCTAAACAGGTTAAGTATCTGGAGGGAAAAGTTATTGAAATAGGAAATGTTTATGTAAAAAACTTGATGTCTATTCTTTTGAGCATTTGGGAGATCCTAAAACTCATCCCAGAAATAACTACAAATCAGGAGTAAGGAAACTAAATCAGTACTTGTTTATATTTGCTTAATTATGTTATGATTTGCAACTCTATTAAAGACTTAATTAAATGCTAGAAAGTTATGATATTTTTATACAAAACTTTAATGAAGAGAAGATTCTTCTTCATTGTTAAAATATGTATATATTCTAATTATTTAAATTAAAAGTGTACCTTATCTTGTTGAAGATTGGTCAATGTAACTGATTCCTCTTGAAGAGATTTGTCTAAACGATACAAATGTTGAAGCTTTTCCTATTTAATTTTTTGATAAAATAAAAAGACAAATTAATTAACTGCATATCTCAACATTTAGTCACTTAACTACAAGGAAACATGATATAAACGACTTTTAAAAATTACTACATTATTAACTCTGTGTGATAGGAAACTTCCAAGCATGTAGCTCTCACTAGCCTGGCTAATCCAGAATTAAACTACTGTTTTTATTATTGAAAATGAACTAATTGTATACACACTCAGATCTAAGAAACTATTTAATATTTGAGATTATTACATCAATTAGTCTTTAAATATATTTGCTGATAATAACTAAAGTGCACTCTTCTAGAAATTGTCAAGTACGAGTATTTTTTGAATTACATTTTGATGTGAAAATTTGTGAGGATTTTCTAAAACTATTCATAATAAACACTTTTCCTTGACTTCTATTTTTAGTAAATTGGTTATTAATTTGCAATTTGCATTGAAATCTACAAATTTTTATGTATTATACATGTTATATAAATAATTAATAATGAAACCAAAGTACCAACACAAGCCAAACCTTCCTGACTTTATAAGGATAAAGAGGACACATAAACTTTTTTTAAAAATCATGAGCTTCAGTAACCTGGAAATGATTTGAATCATCTTGATCCTTCAAATTGTATTTATCAAGAACAGTGATAAGCACAATCAATCAACCAATCTATATATATTCATTAGAAACACTGCCAAGGATATTCAAACTATTCAAACTGTCAAATTCTCCCTGCAAGTAAAATTGCCTAAATTAATTAAGATCACTGCAATTCTACAAAAAATTGAAGAATAGATAACACTTTATTCAAAATACATTGATTAAATTCAATACTAGGATTAATTCAAATAATAATAATTATTATGGTTGATTATAAAATGATTTTCCTTCCTTTCTCTCAGGAATTATGGATAAATAGAGACTGAATCTTATATAAGCCTGAAATGAGTTCTATCAGATATGAAACAATAAATAATCGAAGCATTCGGTCAGCAAAAACTAAGAAACTGTAGAGCATCCATACAAATGGTTTTCCAGTTTGTTTGTTTTTTGTATTTAAATGCTTTAATTATTTGTCTAAAGCATTAATTTAACCAAACTTTCACAAAGCACTGAAGTTCAAAACCAAAAATTATTTCTTTTTTTTCTCTTGATTCTCTAATTTAAGATTCTAAGAACTCCTGATGAGTCTCTAGTAAATAATGAAACTAAGTTTATCTCCATTTTAAAATTAATGAAGAATCATTTTAAGTTCATACAAGTGAAACAGTTTCAGAGGGATGCATTAAAATGTGCCAAACCTAATTCTTTGCAAATCACCATAGAATTCTTCTTATCTCGTACTACTTATATAATGCTCATTGTTTGCAAAACATATTCATGCAGAACTTTAATGGTATAAATCTCTTATCTAAAAACTTCATGATTTATAAAAAAAAAAAAAAAAGAGTTCTGAAATTCCTGTTCCTGAAGTGTGTAAATAACAAGAAGCTTTTTCCTTCCTGAGCATTTTTTTTTTTTCTTTTTCAGATTGTTATTAAGCTGCAGAAGAAAAAAAAAGATATTTCTAACTTAACCTTTCAAGAAAATGTTTATCCTTACCAGGGAAACAAACAACTATATTTAAATTTTTTGCTAAACTTATTAAACACACCTTAAGGGAAAATTTTATTGATTAACCATAATTTAGTTAGTAAATAAGTAATAGAGAAAAGAAGTGAAAATGGAATTCAAGCCCTCAACCAGTGAATAAAAAAAAGTAAACAGTGGTTAATTAACAATTTAAAACAGAATTCAGCTTTGCTGAAAAATATCATATAAAAATAAACTATTAAAAACAGGATTTTTGTTAAACGGTAAATAATCATCATTGCCTAAACCATTTATTTTGATAATTTTCCTAAATATTGTTAATGCATAATATATTTATAAAGAATTTAATCCTACTACAAATAATCTTGAAAAATATCCTGAAAACTTATTGTTCTCAGACTAATTTTTAGTTTTTGTTCAAAAAGTTTATTCATTACCATTTAAAATAAAAAATAAATTATTATTCTATGTCAAATTTATCTATGTGCCATTAAAATTAAATAAAAACTGCAAACGATAATTTAAGAATTAAAATTAAGTCTAAAATAAAGTGCATTAAAAAAAAATGAAGCCAAAAAAATGCTTATAAATAAAGATTAAGAAAAAAAAAAAAAAAAAAGCTCTACCTGAAGGTCGACCTGGTCAGGAACAAGTTGATTCCATTCGAGTTGTTCCTTCTGTAGGAGGCGCTGCTCCTGCAGCTGTCGCGAAAATTCAATCATCGGTGTGGGCGATTGTGGTGTTGGGCAGTGGTAAGAGGTTACTGGCTCCTCACTCTCACTGCCACTGCCACCATACAGACTGCCCAGTTTGACCATGTTGTCGACCAAGTTTACCAATGGTTTAGTGAGCTCAAACTGAAGGCAAAGAGCCATGCAAGAGGGGTAATTGCAACATCAAATAATAGAAAATATAAATTTTAAAAAATAATGGCAAATGCTGGCTGTTACTTTACCAATATAGAAAGCAAAAAAATTAAAAGTAAAAAAAAAACATATTAAATTGTACATATAAATACATATTATGATGATGCAGAATTCTGCAATTAATGTTTTAAATTTCACCTACTTAAGATTTCTTAGGAATCTAATGTAAAGTAATATAAAGAGAAAGTAATATAATAACATTTAAGATTGTAAACATCAAGCAAAAATTTTCATACATACATAATGTTTTTTGGGGGTAAGAACTCCTTTATTCACTGAAATCAATAGCAATAAAGCCTAAAAGTGAATTAAATTTCAAAGATGTGCATTTCTACAACAAATTATCAAATTTTCACTGACATAATCAACTACTGCTTGTGAGCATACTGACATAATCATCTATCTTCTTGGTTGATTGTCAGTTACATGTTTCATAAAACATTTACTTAAAACTGCTATACAATTTTTAAAAATATTAACCTGCCATTCTTATTTTCTGTATATCCCAGGGAAGGATAATATGATGAGTCATGCATATCATTCACAGAGCTACAATCAGCTAGAACGAGATCAACTTCAAGAAAAATCAGAAGAAAAATCAAGAAGATTCCATGATTTCTGTTGAAGAAGTGATCTTAATTTTGAATGCATTAATTTTATCCATGAAAATTATATTCTTCTATAGACTTCAATTACTTTCAATTATTATTATTACATTATTACCATAATGTTACAGCAACCAAAAATAGGAAATACCCTGGTTTATCTTAATTTTCCATAAGGTTATTTATAGCCATGTAATCTAAAAATCAAAAATCAAAAATTTAGGACCTAACTGCCAACCTCAAATTATCCAGCACCCTGTGTTCTGTAACTATTTTAATTCTATCTAAATACAATCCATACTAGTTATTCCTTTGTGGATTGTAATATTTCGTTGAAATTCAGAAGAAAGCGGTTTCATGGCATACATGCATCAGCAGTTAGAGGAATATTGGCAGTAGTAAACAACTTTCTATAATATGTATTTGAGCATTATTGCAGAAACAAGAAGTAATACTAGGATAAACAAAGATATTGTTTTTATATCATTTTTTTTATATACATAAGATATTAGTTATTTCTTCTTATATTAATACACCCTTTACATTTATGTAAAATTAGTATTTTCACAACATAAATGGAATGTCAACATTGTAGGCAATTTGCCAATGGATCACTCGTAAAAGAATAGAAATAATATGAATTCAACTTAACAGGGAGACTTTCAATTGTACTTTGCTAAATGACACTATTAAAAGTATAGCTTTCAAGAATAGGAAGGCTGAATTGATTTTGGGAAGGTGATGGTTGCAATTTCTCAACTCAGTTGAGAAGGAATCAGAATCATATGTGAGTCTATGGACATCTAAGGTTGCAACTGTTTAACAGTCGTATTTTACTTTAGTCTGTCCTCTTCAAGGTGTAGAGGTGTAAGATATAAAAGATTTCCCTATTATTTCTTAATAAGGGTTCATGCAAAACTGTTGTAGTTATTGCTAATTTGTAAAAGTATACATATAATCTAGATATTTTATAAATGGCCCCTGCTATGACATTACAATCACAAAAAGTTATAATAAAGTCAATTAATAACATGTATTTACAAATAAATTATTTTTAATTACTTTTTTCTTTTTTTTACTTTAATGGTTTAGTAACAGCTAGAAATTGCCAAAGAAAAATAAAATTAAATTGCCAGAACTCAACATTTCTTTTGAAATAACTGAATGAAGGAAATAGGAAGACTGTCTGTATAAATAATAAAAAATGACTTGTTTTTTTATCATTGCTTATAGCAATTTATAGTGATACAAAATATTATGTTATTCAAAAATTTTATTACTACAGCCAAAAAAAAAAAAAAAAAAAAAAAAAA
>JAFIDM010009631.1:150514655-150539838 GCA_023159025.1 Thereuonema tuberculata
TTTTTTTTTTTTTTTTTTTTTTTTTTTTTTTTTTTATTTCTAAATTTTGAACAATACAGTCCTGCTAGGTTTTCAAAGAAATCCTGTGGTGCAGGTGCTGAAAAAACACAGATATTAACACATATATATATATACAAAATTAGTAAGTCCAAGATTTTACATTAGTCTTGTGAAAATTAACATACATATACTAATTCCAAAAATAAAATAAAATTAAAGTAAGTACTATTTATAAATATAATTCATTACAACATATATTTAAGGTTGCCAAATTATTTTTTTATTTATTATGCTACTTATAATTTCCCTTTTTAAATGTTTATAAGTATTAATTTGAAAAACTTCTAAGTCTAATTGTTTAAAAATTTTAAATAACAATCTATTTTTGTCTCTCATACCAAAATTATTTTTTGGAGGATCAAAACGAATTAGATTATTCCAAACATTTCTAGTATTTAATTCATTTTCATTATTTTTTAACTTATTTGACATATAATAGAAGTTCTTTAAAATAATAATGTACATAATTTTTTCATTAGGTAACATAATGTTATAAAAAATTCTAATATCTTTTTTTTGTTTATCAGTATAAAACTTATAATTATTGAAAATTTGATTTAGTATTTTTTCAATTAATCTATTTATATTTTCTAATTGTATTTTGCTTAAATAAATCCAACATTCAATTCCATTGCAAAGAAAAGATTCAATAAAAGCTTTATAAATCATAATTTTTTGTTTTACAGGAAAAATATATTTAATATGGTTAAACATAAATAAAAATGTATTCATCTTTTTTACAATTGCTTGATAATGACTGTTCCAACTTAAGTATTCATCAAGATAGATACCTAGGTATTTTTGTACCTGTACTTTTTCAATTTTTTGGCAATTACATATTAGATTAGAATTATATATTCCTTTACATTTTGTATCATGCAGAATAATTTCTACATTTTCAATTAACGGTTTATTTTTTGTTTTGACTATTATCAGTTTTGTTTTTTTAAGATTTATTGTCATTTTGTTTGCAATCGACCAAGAAATAATAGAGTTTAAATCAGTCTGTATTTGGTTTCGTGCATTTGTTAAATCTTCATTATCATTAAGCAATAATACATCATCTGCGTAAGAATAGATTTTAGAATGGGATATGTTGTCAAACATTGAATTTGTATATAAAATAAAAAGCAGCGGTCCTAAATTTGATCCCTGCGGAACCCCTCTTTTTAAATTAAAGAGCTTACTGTAATTATTTTCAATTTTAATTCTAAATTTTCTGTTTTGTAGATAGTTTTCCATCAATTTTAAAAAATTGCCTCTAATACCAATGTTATTAAGTTTCTGTATTAATAATTTATGATCAATACTATCAAATGCTTTAGTGAAATCTATGAAAATTATTAAATTTATTATACTTTTATTAAGATTTTTATTTAATTTATTAGTAAGATTATTTAATAATAATGAAGTACTTTTATTTTTTTGATAAGCAAATTGATTTTCGTTAAGTATATTTTTATTGATTACATATTGATAAATAGAATTTGCAAGATATTTTTCAACAATTTTCGATACATTAGAAAGAATGGATATAGGTCTATAATTATTAAAATTTTCTATATTACCACCTTTGGGTAATGGAATAATCTTGGCAATTTTCCAAGAATTTGGAAACTTACCTAAATTTAACATTAATTCAAGTAATACGTAAATTAAATAAGCAAAGTGTTCATTGGAATTTTTTATTTCAGTAATTTTAATATAGTCAAAACCATAAGATTTTTTGTTGTTTAAATTTTTGATTATTTTTTTGATTTCTTCCAAATTTGGAAGAAAGTGTACCATTGAATTCATATGAGATGATTTCTCATTATTTAATACGGAGATATTATCCGTTTTTTCAAAATGATTTTTTGTGAAACTTATTTTTAGGTTTTTAAAAATTTCTTCAATTTTATATTTTGTTTTTAATTTTTGAAAACAATTTTTTTCCCTTGTATTATTTTTAAGTTTAATTTCATTGTTAATAATATTCCAAATTGCTTTTGTTCCATTTTTATTTTCATTTATTTTATTATTATAGTATTTATTTTTGATTTTGTTAATATAATTTTTTAACCAATTTCTTTTATTTTTGTACTCTGTTTCATAATTTTTATTTGTTTTGTTATTTTTATATTTGATATATAATTTATCTTTTATTTTAATATGTTCTAATATATCTTGATTCATCCATAGCTTTTTATAACAGTTTTGTTGTTTTTTATTATTTTGCAATAAAATGTTACTTTGTTTTTTATCATTTTTTAGAATTTTTTTGATTTCAATTTTTTTGGAATTTAAAATTATTTTGTTTAGTTTATTGATAATCTTGCTTGGATCTTGTAAATTATTACCCCATATGTTATTAAGGAGCTTCTCCATGTTTGTTTCAAAATATTCATGGTTCATTTTAACACTATTATATAAATTTTTTCTCATTTTTTTAGTATTTTCATTGTGTATATTTGTGTTCGATTTATATTCTATTAGAATCCCGTAATGATCTGAAACATCCCATTCAATAATATTAGCTTCTAACATAGCATTATTAACTTTAGAAAAACAATGATCAATACATGTTTTTGAATGTGTTTTTTTTGTTTTTACATTTCTAGTTGTCTTATAAACATGATTTATGAAACCTTTAGAATAAAAAATTTCTAAGTAGTTAAAGATATTTAAGTTAGTATTTTTATTACAAATATCAATATTCATATCCCCAAGACATATAATATTATTAATTGAATTAGAAATATCAGTTAAATTTTGATTTAGTTCATATATAAATTGCGTCTTATTTGTCACCGGTGGTTTATAAATAATATATAATACAATTGAATTATTATTGTTAAGAGTTATTTCACATAGTAAGCTTTCATACGTGACAGAGACACTATTTTTTTGTTCTATACAATATTTTTGCCTATAGAACATTACAATTCCACCTCCTCTACAGTTATTTCTTAAATTATAGATACAATCAAAATCTTTTATTTTGAAATACTTTATTTCATTTTCATTCAAATTTACCTCAGTTAATATTATGAAATTCAAATAATTGATATTTTCATTAATGTTTGCAAAAAAATAGTCAAAATTTGTTTTCATACTTCTAATATTTAATAATAAAAAATTATTATTTTAATTGATAGAATCTGAGGTCCGGTAAAACACTAATAACCAAAAAAGAATAATGACTTAAAAACAAATATTATTAGAAATTCCTCCAAAAGAATAAACAAAATATATCATTCCATTTAAATCTTGAGATGGTATTCAAATCACTAATTTTTATACAGCATTTTGGCATGTTACTCTAAGCATTATACAAAGCATTAACTGCATTCTCTCTAATTAAGTAGCTGTAGATTGCCTAACAGAATTTCTTTTCTTTCTGTCTCTTTTTTCTTTTATTTTAGAACGATTTTTGATATCACTTGAGGAATTATTAAGCTGTAATATTTCGTTCATTTAGAGATTTAAAAAACAAAAAACATTTTGTTTTTTAATCCCAGTTACTTGGTAACTATATTGCATTGATAATTGATTCACCATTAATTATTTAAAATAAAATGTCAGAAGTTCTGGCCAATTTACTTTGAAATGAAAGCAGATTATAAATAAACAGAAATGAATTCTGGAAAACAGTGCATGCAAACAGACAGCTGACAGTAAAATGGGACAAGAATTAAGAAGAATTTTAGACAGATTAGATAAACAACTTTTTTTATTCATAAAAATAATCTACTTTTTGGTTGGATATATCCAATTTTACCACCATAGAATCAAAGTAATAATTACTTGAGTAAATAACAAGAATTATATATATTTTTTTTGATAATTTATCATCAGTACTCAAGCAATTCAACTTTGATGTTAGGAATTTTCTTATTTAACATACTAACCAGATAAGATTAATTTAATCAGCAATTAAAATTTTAAGATATTTACCTCATTTACTATAAATATCTTAATGCTTGTCCAACCAAAATATAAAAGAAGCAAAGCTGCAAATTAGATTCAAATTTTTTTCAACATGAAAATCTTCTAAAATATAACTGACTTTTCAATAATAATTTTACTTAATACGTAACTCAAGATTAATTCAATTTTATAGCATTCTAAATAAGGGATTAATATCAGGCACTCACAGAAAATTCAAAGAATTTTTAAAGGAGTACATCAAATTGCAGAAGTGAAGTCATCAAAACTGTAGTGCATATAAATAAAAATTTATATAAAATAACTTTCAAATTTTTGTATATATTAAAGTAACAATAAGGTTGTCTTGTTTTTTGTTTTTTAAAAAAGAATGTATAAAACTGGGTAATTTAAAGATTTGTGCCTTGTTTCTTTAAGAAAACCTGCCATCATATAAATTTTTAATATCACTACAAACAATAAAAATAACAAGGACAACAAATGATTTCACAAATAAGTCTTTTCTTCTGGTTATCTTGTCAAAACTGAGCTATCTGAAGTAACAAGTTACCAATTGTATGTTTGTCAGAAAAAGATGGGCATTTCTATATTCCCCTTTCCATCAGAAGTCAGGGGAACAGCCCCTTACATCTAGCTATCTAAGCCCTTCGATGGAAAAGGAGATCCTACTAATAGTAGGTCATTTCAAGCGTGACTATGCATACTAAAGAAATCTGATGGCAATAAAAATGTTTTAGAAATATATAAAAGAACTACACATTTCTTTAAAATAAAAAAGGATTTTTTTTTCTTAATTGATGGAAGGAGATAGGAAAGTTACGTACTTCAACATTTCTAATAAGTGGCATATTTCACATAAGTGGCAAATTTTATTGACATATAGAATTTCCATTTCAGCAAAGCTTCTCTAAGAATGTGTCATTTAATAAATAAATGAACATTAAAGTGACAATTATCCAATATTAATTTAAAATTAAATTCATTATAAGTTCTTATTTTGAATGCTCTCCAAATTACAAAAAGTAATTCTTAATAAACCAATACTTTAATACTTTTTCTTACCTGTTTTGTGTAATCATCTAGTTGTTTAGTGATTTCTTCCACCTTCTGACAATGAATTTCTTTATTTTTAACATCTCTGAAATAAACATAAAAATAAATAAATAAATAAATAAATAAATAAATAAATAAATAAATAAATAAATAAATAAATAAATAAAAACATTAAAAAAAAACCCTTAAAAATGACAAAACCAAATGTACTTAGTCAAAAAATCTAAAACTGACGAAAAATTTTTAACAAACACAGATAATCAGTAATAGCATAACAAATTTTAAGGTTTTAAAAAAGAAGCTTTAGTTCAAAAAAACTTTAAGTTCTTTTCAGGTGAGGTTTGGATGAAATAAACCTTGTAACACATTGAATTGGTATCAACAGAAAACAATGAGGTAATAATTATTTCTGAATATTTTTTATTGAAATCATTGTCATCTTTTAAAAAATTAACTATTAATCAAAATACTTGCAAACTGAAATTACAATAGGAATTTTACAATAATGTAAATGTTTACAATAGGAGATGAAAATAATCAATTATAAAGCCTTCTACTATTGATTCATGACATGTTTTAACATTTTGTAATATTGGAATTTTAAAATTTCTGTAATTTTTCAAAGTAGTTTCATACATTATTATTAGTGTTGAATAAAGTTTTCTTACCAATTAATAATTCTATTAATATTCTAACTTACTTTTTTTTAATACGATAAATAAAAGTGCCTTCTGAAAAATTAAAACATGAAACATTCACTGCTAAAGTTGCAAATAAGTCATGGACTTGTTATGAACTGAAGATCTTTTTATTATTGATCTTTTTTTATATAAATTATAAATTTTTTAAGTCCCTCTTTTTTTTTTTTTTTAAATGCTGATATAAAACAGAGAGGGTTTATTTAAATTTCTTCAGCAGTGATCTTTTTTATACATATTTAATTTTTTTGTGGTTTTTTTCCTTGTTTGAGAGTCTACAAGATTCATCACTTCTGTATATTTTAATAATGTGCAACAATGTATAGAATGATGAAATGAAAACTGAATTAAATTAACATGAATATAGTAAGTTATCAAATAATTGGAATAAATATAACATTACATTTGCATCAGTTTTTTCTCTCCTTCCAGCTCCATGCGACAGGTATCAATAGCTTTCTGAAGTTTTGCTTGAGTTCTTCGTAACTGAATAAGAAGCAGAATCAGTTCCTCATGCTGTAATTAATAACAAATATGTTAGTTAGCTAATTAATGTATTTCTGTAAAATTCTTTTATGTTGTGGCTTTTTTTTTTAATAACATATTATTTAATGTTTAATTAGAAAGAAAAATATAATAAATTAAAAGAGGTCATTCTAATCACCAAATATTTTTTTTGCATTCCTTATGAAAAAAACAGATGACTCAGAATTAATTAAGGAGTAATAAACAATTTAATAACTATTTTAAATAAACTACCACTATAAGTTTATGATGACGATGATTTTAAAAACAGAAAATAGAAAGGCCAACTCGTGGCCTTGTGACCATTTAATGCAACTATTTCTATTCAATGTAGTCCAATGAAGTGAACCGTATTATCAGGTTCTCGAAACCTGTAACACTTTTAAATTTTATTAAATTATTTAAACATTTGTGCAGGGTTCATTTAATTTAACACAGCAAATAACTTGTTTCTGATAGCATTTCAGAAAAAAAATTATTAAAATAGCTATCAGGATGTGAGCTAAAAATCTTGGATTACCTTAAATATTTTTTTAATAATTACTAAACCATAATTAATAATTTCTTAAATAAATTCTTCATATAGAGAAGGAAAAGATACAGTAAGAAACGACAATGATAAGTAAAAAAATGATGTATACTGCAAAAGTTTTATCTCACTCAAGCATCATTATATTTTTTTTTAAACCTCAAATTTACTTGAAACGCTGATTGTTTAGAGTATTTTGATAGATTCTGTATTTTGATACAGAATAGTGATACAATTTGAAAGAATCTGATATGAGACCTTCTCAAATTCAGATATAACTCAATCATACTAAATTCAAGAAGATTTACCATTCTAAATGATGACATCATCCAAAAAATGTCAAGATGTCATCTTTCATTTCTAAATGCTGTTTACTAGTTGTCTTTTGCTTTAAAATAGAATATGAAATCTAACTTACTGTTTTTCCCAAAAGATCACCGGCAGATAGGGTTGGCTGCATCCCATTTCCATGCAGAGCATCATTCTGATGAACAAATTTACGGAGTTTTGCATTTAGTGATTTCTGCAAACACATAAGGATAGAAAAATGTTTCCCAAATATCTTTCATAATGATAAAAAAAGAACAACATCAATTTGAAAATTACCCAATTGATTTTTCACTATAGCATTCAATTATTATTTTTAGTCTTTAATTAACTAAAAGAACTATGTTTTTACAATTGTTATGGTAAGTAAAATGACTACTAATTTTTTCTGTAAATTTATCAAGTACTTAATAAATAAAAAGAACCCAATAAATAAGACAGTTTTAAAATAATTGTTGTTTTTTTTTTTTGTTTTTTTTTTGTGCGTGGAATATTAACTACTTTGTCAGCACTAATTATCAGAATAAATTTTCTTACCCCTTTTACATGAATTTCAGAGTCTGATACATTAGGATCTTCTCTGATCATATCTTTAGAACGCCTTCTTAAGGGTGATGGCCGTGTGAGAGGGAGAGTATTTGTTGCTAGTAGATGTTCCTTCAGTTCTCGCATGGAGCCGGATGCTGATTCTGAGGTATAAAAAACGGAAGCAACTACATGTAATTAGTATACAGTTTCAAAAAAGTTTTGTTTAAGACTTTTAAATTTTAGATCAAAGAATTCTAATAATCAAAACTACAGATTATTATCCAAAACTTAATTTACACAGAAAAATTAACTATGATTGCTTGCTTAAGGGAGGAAAAAAAAATAGAGACAGGATGCTGAGGTTTCTTGAAAAAACTACAAATTATGAATAATTTTTAATTGCTGAAAGAAAATTTTTAAGTTGAAAAAGTTACATTATTTATACAGGGGAAAAAAATTCAACACAAAACACTTATCTACAATTAAGATTGCAATGAAGTGTGATACTGTATGATCATCTGGTGCATGGTTGTAAATTGTAAGAAATTGTCCCATAAGAACAAACATGTTAATGAATATATGTTCTCTTTTTTAACAAGTTAAATACTACCTGATAAATATTTAATGTAAATAAAATACAATCAAGATTTTAATTAACAACCACTTCAAACTGAGCGTACTGTTTTGTTATAATTTAATTACAATGATATGCAAAAGAAAATCAGAATTTTATTATCTTCAAAATCTACATGTACATATACAGTTTTGGAAATCAACTTATGATAGAAAATAACATTCTTAATTAATCTAATTTATGAACAATGTAATCACAATATAATGTTAGAAAAATATTTTTTTATATAATGTTAAAAAAAGCACTTAATATTGAGTTTCATCAAAATTAATATTCATTTAATCTTCATATAAAACATTATCTCATATCTCAACTGCAAGAATGAAACAACAAAAGATTTTGCTGTGAATCATAATAATGGATTCCATGTCCAGCAATTAAGCAGCCACAAAGTTTTTATTTGAAATGACTTCAAACTAATTTTCTCAAGGTTTTGATGGTAGTTTTGTGAATTACAATTTTTTGCTTCAAAAAACATGTTTAAACCCTGAAAAAAAAAATGTGCGAAGGTCATTTCAAGTAACAATGCTGTTGTAAATTTTTGATTGTCATTTGCACTCTTACTCCACTTGATTTATGAATAATCTTGGTTGCTAAAAGATAATGATCTAGCATAGCTTTCTCAGTGTGCCAATGATAATTCAGAATTAGAAAATTCAAAATTTCATTGTATTGCCAGTTTTACTACATGGCTTTCAAGAAACTGATGTAAAATCTCCAGTAGATAATGTGCAATAGATATTTGACTTCTTGCTATTTATGCACAAAAAAATAAGCAGTAGCTTTCCTGAAAATTTAAAGTTACAAGTTGTGTCATTCTTGAAATTGGGATAGTAAATATTTAATATTTAAACAAATGTTTAAACTGTAACATTTTTTTTTTTTTTTTTTTGGGGGGGAGGGGGAGGTTAAATTACTAATGTTAAGAAAAATAGGTAACTAAATGTATATAAATAATTAAAAAAGAAAAGTTAAACCTTTCAATTCCTCTGCTTGATATGAGACATTCTGTATTTCATCTGAGGGAGCATCTGTTAAGGATTGAGATTGTACATCCTGAAAGTCTTGTTGGTCTTGAAGTAATTCAGCTGCATCATCACAATGATCCTTATAATTCATATTCACCATAACAATGGCATTTTTATTGTAAGCAATGCCATCCATATTGGATAAGTTACATTCACTATTTTGAGATTCAATTTGTTTATTGACATGTCTTAAGTGTAAATTTTCATCTTCTATTTGCTTTAATTTTTCATTATATGAATCACAGTTCACAGAAGTTGTTAAGTCAGTTATAGCTGTTTGATTCCCACCTCCATCAAAATCTGAGCGTTCAAGTTTCCCTAAAAAATGATCACTGTTGGAAAAATTTTGATTTTTTATGGGAGGAGCATTATTAGGGCCTATCCCTAAAAAATGAAACTCATTTTGTGAGGTTAAATCTGAAAGCTCTATTTCACTTGCTTTTGAAATCCTCTTCTGCTGCCAAAAATCTGGGTTCTCATCCATTCGACATGATTCTGCATCATAGAGTTTGTTTGGGTCATCTTCATCAGGTAAAATAGCAGCAGAAGACATGAGATCCCATTGTCTTAATTTTTCACGATCAATTTCAAAGTCAGAGTAGTACTGTTGTCCAAGGAAGGTGTGGGATGAAGGTGGCTGGGAACCTCTTTTTTTAAAACCCTCATACCCACACCCCCCTGGACCTTGCCCTAAAAAATGCATCTCAACATCTAATTCATCGAGGGATCTACTCATACGATCCCAATCACGTCGACCATCACTGCCACCACCACCAGCGAAAACTAAGCCTCCCCTTTGTCCTAAAAAAGGGTTGGCTGATGATTGTCGGTCAGAAATGGCAGAAGATGGTTCATTGCGGCTCTCTGGTTCACTGGAATGGCTATGAGGTGGCATCCATTGATGTGATGGTGTAACAGAAGATACTCGTTCATGACGAGGAGGAGGGGGAGAAGGAGGATTCCAGTCAAGCAGTCCTTCCAGTGACCGAGAGCGCCGCTGTCGAGAAGGTGCAAACTCCAAGCTTATTTGTGGATTCTTATCTCTTAATCCTAAAGGGTATAAATTTCTTGCATCTTCTGCATCTAATGATCTAAGCAGAGCTAGCTGATGTCTTTGGGCTTTTAATGTATCTGATTCATACATATTCTTTTCAATATCATTAAATTTCTTTGAAGTAAGAAATTCAATTGAATTGGTTAATTCTTGAGCAACTTGCTCAGAATTGGAACTAACTTCTTCAACTAAACCATTAGGAGACTGGATCTGATTAACTTTTCGTCCAATATCATCTCGTTTTGTAGAAGTTGGACTAATGTCTCTAGTATTATTAAGTAACTGCCGTCCTCTAGGTGAATGAAGATTAGTTCTTTCTGAAGATGAAGATGTCATTCTACTAAATTCTCCATCTTTTAGTAAGTCTGAGTAGTAGTAAGGAGCTGACTGTAGCGAATGATTAACCATTTTACTGTCCTCTCCACTAGAGACAGCTGAATCATCTATACATTTTTTTATTTCCTGACACTCTGCATTGGAGGGTTGTCCACTGTCATCGCCTTGATTTTCCATATTCTTTTCTAAAGTGATTTTTTCAATGTTACATGAACTCTTACTTAATCCTTGATCGCCTGATTCTGAAAAACTTAATTCAATACTCTGTGTTGCTTCACTTTTTGAGGTAGATGGGAGCCTGGCACCACTGAGAGGAAATATCTGTCGATTAGAAGAATGCTTACCTTCATCATAAATACGAGCATTGCATACATTAAGTACATATTTTGGATTTTTAGAGGTTGTGTTTAGTTTATTTGTTTTGAACATTACTTCTGTGTATCTTCGTTCATCTTCATATACTCTGTAATATGCATAGTTAAGCTGTGAATGCAAGGGTGACTGAGGAGGACTTTCAAGCATTAATGCTGATGAAACAACTGGTTTTCTTTTACTACTTGGAGATAAACTCTGATCAGTGTCTTCTTTACTTAAATGTACATCAGAATCAATGGGCGTACTATTTTCTGCATTCCATTTAGAACAATCTACTTCACTGCCTTCCAGATCTTCTAGAGGGGGTGGTGAAAGTGGTATTGGTGGAGGAGATTCAAGATCTTCATCAGAAGAATCTTGATGACGGTCAAGTTCTTTAAAAGCTTTACTCTTTAGATAATATGATGCAGGTCGAAATGAATCTGACATGCTGAATCGATGAGGCATTTCAAAGTCTTTACTTGCCTCATCATCTGCATCAGAAGCACTACTGGGAGTTTGTGATTCCTGTCTACTTTCCTGACCTAAGATGTCAGGCATTATGTTTTCATAACATGAGCTGTGATTTTTATAACTAAGGCATTCTTCATATTTGGATTTCTCTTTTCCTTCCTCATTAGTAAAATTATATGGAGATACTTCTACATTTCTTTCTTCGGGTTTCATTTCTGTATCCAGATCACTTGAATTAGGGTGCTTCAGTTCTGCATAAATTGGCTCGTAGCCTGCAGCACATTTGTATGGGGCTTCATAATATGTATCTGAATATATATTTCCAGGCTCACAATAAACACCTGGAGATGTCTGATTAGCAGAATCTACTCCTTTTCGTGAACTGTCAGATTCAGGTGATGTCTTAGTTGTATCAGAACTACGACTCAAAAATCCTTGATCATCCATCTGAACATAAACAGCTTCATCACTATTTTCCAAATGTTTCATTCCACTTCCAAATAACCAGGATTTGGGGCCCATTGGAATATAGTACTCCTCAGGCTTTGGCGGTTCATTGTCAGAAACTTCACTTAGATTTGCATAAAAAGGAGACATATACTTCATGCCAAATTCATTTTCACTTTGAAGCAATTTATCTTCTTCACTTTTTGTTAGAAGTGAATTTGAAGATGAAGCAATTGCTAATGAGACAGGAGAAACTCTGTCACTCTTTTTTTGTGATTCTTGCTGAGTTGAGTCAGCAGATTTACGTAGATCTGCTAAAAGAGAAGTAGTAGGAGTTAAAACTGCATGACCATACTGTTTTTGTTCTTTTCTTTCATCGTCACTTTCACTTTCTTCAGTGCTGTATCCACTATACAACACAGCTTCGGTGTCACTATGGAAACGGCGACGTGGAGGAAAATTTGCCCAAACTGGTGGCTGACTTTGGAATGGTTTGATATCCTGTTCAATTTGTTTATGACTAGAAGATAAAAAATCAGCATCTTTTCCTCCTTTGGCAGCTGCTTGGGCAATAATTTGTTCTCTAGTATTTCCAGTCAACTTCTTTCCCTGAATCTGTTTCACTTCTGGTTTCTTTCCTTGATCGACACTTGCAGCTTCAAAAATTCTAATTCTTTCCTGAACTATGTTTTTGGGTGGTGTTTCTTTTTGTTTTCGAAACTTTTCTAACTTTTCTGTAAGGATTGTTGGACGTTCTTGTAGAAAATTGGAATCATACTGATAAGAAAGTGGGGGTAAGGACATCAAATATGGTATTCGAGTTTCTTCAGAAATTTCTCCTAAACTTTTCTCATGTTCAGTCTGTAGATTCAAGTCTTGTGCTTGGGCTTGACTATATTCTTTATCTGAACTAGGCCTCTCTTGATAAAGCATTTTTGATGCATAACTCGCCAATTTGGAACAATTATCTGATTTTAAGGAATTTTGAGATGGAAGATCTATATCTTTATCAAATTCCACTAGATTTTTTCTTTCATTTAATTTTGACTTTTCTGGAAGTTCTCTAAGCAGTGGAGCTGCAATAGATCTGCTTTCATATTTAACACAGTGTTCTCCTTTAACTATTTCTTCATTCATAATTTTCATTTTGGAAGAGGGATACTTCCAATATTGCTCTTCATGAATATAGTCAGGGCTACTTTCAGGAATTCGACTCGTATATTTTTTGGAACCAAATGCAAACATTTCCAAAGGCGACTGATTTTTTTCCTGATCATCTGAATAGTTTTGCAAACTACGACTTCCATAGCCTGAGTCATAGCGAGTCCAAGAATGTTCACTATCATCCTTTTTCTTTAATGGTAGGCCTTCATGAATATTTTCTTTATAGGTCACAACAGTATCATTCTTTTTGTCATTAGAACAGCCAAATTCATTTGAATATCCAAATTCATTTGGATATTCATCAAACTTAGATCTGCTTTTAGACATACTAGAATCTCGCAAATTACTTTTTTTATTTTGAAAACCTTCTATTTTTATTTTAGATTTATCTGGATTCATAGCATAAACAGCATACTGATTACTAAAAGGCTGAGGCAGGTATTCCTTCACAAATTTGTCCCTAGGAAGTAACAGAACTTCATCCACTTTATTATCAGCTTTCTGAAAGTCTGTTTCTCTGTTAACAATATCAGAACTTTGATTGGCAAATTCACTTGGAATATCCTCATAGGTTTCCTTGCTTGATTTCATATTATTATCTTTATTTCT
This sequence comes from Thereuonema tuberculata, assembly GCA_023159025.1. Classification (NCBI taxonomy): domain Eukaryota; kingdom Metazoa; phylum Arthropoda; class Chilopoda; order Scutigeromorpha; family Scutigeridae; genus Thereuonema; species Thereuonema tuberculata. The sequence goes on from JAFIDM010009631.1 coordinate 150,528,403, forward strand.
GTTGTAATATTCACTTTTGTAGTGCTGCTCATGAACAGGAATTCCAATATTTTGTTCATTTTCATTTCCAGTGATCTTTTCTTTGGAGTGCTGATAGTTGTCATGCAGCTTTTTGTTGTCATTTCTGTGGGGCTGAAAGTCAGAGGGAACATTACTATCAGAATATTCTTTTTTATCAAGAACTCCAATGTCACTTTTACTGTCTGATGGAAATGCAGTAGCATTGCCAAAAGCTCCTTCATTCTGTTGCTTCTGCTGATGAATATGTCGTTCATACAAAGCTGAATGACCAAGTACTTTACCATTCCTTAAAGATTTAGATTCCTTTCTTCGGGGGAAATTTGGATCTTGTTGTAATTCATGGCAATGTTTAGAATTTAAGAGTTCAGATGATTCAAACAATTTTGGTTTCTTTGATCGATCAATATATTTAGCCTCAGGAGGAGGTGGAAGTCCTGACTCTTGAATTGAAATTTTGTAACCTGGTTGGTGCTTTTTGTGTTTTGAAGAACTGTAGCGAAACATACTATCTTCGGAGTCATAATGCACTTTCTCTAGAGAATCATTATTAGCTGAAGTACTAATGATTTCTGCTGCATTTTTCGATGATGATCTCTCAAGTCTTAGAGTATCATAACCACTGTCTGAATATTTGCCAGTACTATGGTCATCTTGGATTGAAGAAGGACTTTTACCATACTTTCTATTTTCAGTATTTCCTGAGAAGTAGATTAGTTTATCATCTACAATTGCAGGATAAAACTCATCAGGAGTTAGTTCATCATATGGGAAAGAAGTCTGAACACTTTCATCCTTATACTCCTTTCTTTGGTGAATTTCATTTCCTCCTTGATTACCTGGATTGTTATGTCTTTGTTGTGGGTCAGTTTCCCATTTTGCCTTGCAATCTTTATTACTAACAGATTGTTCTTGAGAATGCCTTCCTGATTCAGATAGTCCACAGTTCTTTTCTGGAATGTTTTGGGATCTTGGTAGAAGTGGTGGGGGAATGCTATCATGTAACTCAAAGATATCAGGTTGTGATTGATGCCGTCTTCTTTGCCCCTGAAATACCATGTCAGGGAAGTCAGATTTGGAATTATGATCTGAAATATGTTCACTATGAACACTTTCTAAATCATCATGACGAACAACAGGAATATTGACATATTCATGTTTTGAATCCCCATGGTCATTTGTATCATTTCCATTTTGACTTTCAAATGGACTGCGTCTGTTGCTTAGATTGTCGTTTATTATACTTATGTTAACATAATCAGGAGATGAAGACGGCGATGGTGGTCCTTTAGATCCAGGTGAACTTGTTTTCTTGCTGCCAGAGTTGCGATCAACACTATTTCTCCTTGCCTTATTAGCCTGTGAGGGTCGTCTGGTGCGTTTTCTTTCTCTGACATTCACATCTGAACAATAACAAAAAGTTATGAGCAACACATGCAACAATGAGGATCTGGCTTTCCATTTTTAATTCCAAATTTAAACAAAAACACAAAACAATGAAAAAACTTAAAATGCATGCTACTGCATATAATTATAACCAATTAAATACTTTAATTTTCAACAATGGAGGGTGTTAGGTTTGAAGTTGGTTATCGGATTTTTAGTAAAGTAGTTCAAGAGAATACATCTCATTTCATGCATGGTTAAAACCAAGGATGAGGTTAGAACAGAATGCCACAAAAACATGCACAAGGAATGTTGTTAGCCAGATTATATCCTCAGTGGTAAGATGTGATAAATTAAATGAATTTAAAATAGTCCACAAGAAGAATGTTAAACACCAAACACACCAGACAGCACCAGACGTTATACCCCAGCAGGCTTTGGTAAGAAGAAAGTAGTGATTTCTCAGAGTTGTTTTCCTTATAATAAAGTAGAGTCAAATAAAGTTTATATCTAAAAATGTATTTTGTGCTGATTTATTTGCAGACAGAGCTTACTCCAAAGTGTCTTGAATTCATACAATATGACCAGAAAGTTATGGATTTGCAAATGACAATACAAGTCACAGCAAAAATATTAGAAAGAATTCTATTGATTCAGTTATGTGCATTCAAATTAGACGTTTTCCAAAGATATATTAAACTAACTAAAACTAACTGCACATTAACTAAAATATTTAAAATATGAGTTAACTTTTTAACTGACAAACAATCCTTCACATTTTTCCTGGGTAGCTTTTATACAAATGCCTTTTTTTTCCACAGTTTATAAATTTGTTAAGGATTGTAGGTTAATAAAATTTTAATATATATACCGGTAATTTATATATATATATACAATATATATGTTGTTAAAGCACCACTGACTTTCTGGTCAAAATGTTAATGAACAGAACTTTAGAAACATAAATTCTCAATTACAAAGATGAGGGAGGGAAATGAAAAAAAAAAAATCAATCGTATTGATATATTCAAATTACTGTATTTATCTTTAAAGAAAGATTTCTGAGAAAGAACAAAATAAGTTGCATTTGTTAGTTATTATAACACCATAAAAAAAGTTGTATTTCTGTAAAGTTATTGTGTTAATATAACTACACAATTTATCATTCCCTTCTTTAAATCAATTAAAAGTTCAATAAACAGTTAAAAATTTATTTTTGTTTTTAAGCTTCAAAAAAGCTTGAGAACTGAGCAAAATATTTTGTTATTGAAATGTCAGAGGCCCTGACTGCAAGGCAATGTGCTAAGTTAAAAATGATGAATATTGTTACTGAAATAAGAACCTCTGAAATGCTAATGGCTTTTTAACAAGAAAATCAATGCAATAAAATGAATAATATCAACATAGGCAATTTTGGATAAAGATCATAGAAATAAGGCAAAATTCTGATAAAGGACATATAAGAAACAAGAAAAGAGATGCACAATAAATTCCTAGAAGACAGAATATTTTGTGTTTAGTTTATTTTTAGTATGAAAGAAGAAACTAGTAATGAAATGAAGAAATGCTTACCACACCTTCACACCTCCACAAAACACTTAAGTCATTTTAAAAATATTAAAATAATGAAGCAAGGTGTTAATGTATCATAATTCTAGTTACGATCAAGCCTTACTTTAAGTTAATCATTAAAGAAATAACTTGATTTTAAGTATCATCAGATCAAACTGTTTGATATAGCTTAACTATATATAAAACTAAGTAGTGTAACTTATATTATGCATAAAGTCAAGATTTTATTTAAATATAAAACTTCATTATTAAAAAGAAAAGAGGAAAAAGATTACTTAACTAAATGATATTAAAATATTGACCTAATTTCAGAATTAGAGATTATTTATTGCAACATCTTATATTATTCTACTTGAGAGTTTTTCTTCTTGCCTTATGTCACAAACAGCATTATTTTCTCTTGCAAAGGATGATAGTTTCTCAAAATTATCGTTCCTGATTCAATAACAGCTTGGGTGAATAAAAACATTTGAAACAATTCAAAATATTGGCGTTAACAATACTTCAAAAATTGTGCTTTAAAATATAATAGCAAACTTATACATAGAGTGGTTAGAGAAACAAGAATATTTCACTTAAAACAATCCTACACCTATTTATTTTAAAAAATTCCTACTCTAAATTTTATTCATTATGAACTATTGTAATTTTCTTGAAATGTATTAAGCATCTCAGGACAACCAATGTTTCAATAATTCACCCTAGTCAATTATCAAAGCAAGTGATTTTTGGTTTCAACTAATAACACTACATGTATAATCATCCAATCTATCAATGGCCAAGTTATATATAGTAAATGCTATGCATTCCTGATATTAGTGTTTTTTTGTTTTTGTTTTTTTTAATTTATAAATTTATAAACTTCAATTAATTTCAATATTAATTATCAATTAAATCTGTTAATTACAGAATTTTCATTGTTTTTGTGTGTTTTTACGATAGTAAAAATAGTAAGCATATCTTATCAAAAATATTATAAATTTGATCTAATATGTATAATGATCTTTAATATTCACAGAGAAAAAGTTTAGAATAAAATTTTAAGTTTTTATCCATCCATCCATCTATAATTCTGAAGCTGTATAACTTAAGAAGTTGAAACTTTGGTTGATTTAGGCTATTTTACAAAACGATTTCATTGATTTTGGTATACACTGAGTTAGCTCTGCATTAGGAACACCCATCTAATAATGCGTTGGTCTACCTTCTGTGCCGTATCAGCTCGTAGACACCTAGGAACAGATTCCACAAGATGTTGCACATCCTCCATGCATAACGCAACCCATGTCTGCTATAGCAACAATACCATGCTGATTCCATAGTGGAGGATCAGCAGTTCTCACACCCGTTCTAGCATATCCCACACATGTTCAATTGAGTTACAGTCAAAGGAGTTTGGAGGCCAAGACAATGTGGCAAATTCATTGTCGAGTTTCTCCAACCACTCTGTGGTTATGAGACCAATGACAAGATGTGTTGTCCTGTCGAAAGATGGTACAGCAGTCAGGGAAGACCTGTAGCATTTACCATTCAGTGTTTGTGGTATGATAACCAACAGGCCTAGGGCTTGCCAGGAAAAAGCTCCCCAGAGCAGAACCCCACTTCCGTCAACCTGTTGAATCTCAACTGAGCAACCAGGGAATATGGCTTCATGCTGTTACGTCAAATGCAAACCTGGTTATCAGCAGGGTGCAGCAGGAAATCACCTCTAAGATCAACCATGGTTGACCAATGTGAGCCCTTCTGCTGGATGTCTCTATGCATGGTTAAATCAGTCCTAATAAACCCTTGATACAGTGGAATGGGAGCAGCCAACAAGTTTCTGAAATACTGACACCTGCCCTCCAGGTCCCAATTATCTGCCTGGCTTATGTTCTCTTGTTTCCCCATCAATAGCAAATATTTACTGATTACTAAGGGGGAGAGGTGTGCCTATGTATAGTGGTTGCACTTGACATTGATATCAAGTGCTATTTCGTTATCACTTCAAATATGGAAATTGGGAGGAACTACAATGCAACTCAGTGTACATCCTGGCTAAAGTAGGCTGTCATTCAAGTACAGTAATCAAGATATCTCAAAAATTAATTATCTCAGAAAACTGAAAGTTTGATATTAGATGTGAAGTCTGCAAATTGATTTTGGTAAATATATATTATAAAATAAAATAAAACCAAGAAAATGGCAAAGAATAAAGAGTGTGTTTTTCTACAAAGTTGTTTACAGTCTTGCCTTCAATGGATCCTTGAAAGTTTATATTAACTCAAAGTTAGTTTTCTCCTGAACTTTAGTTAGTTTCTCTCCTTTCAACTGAAAGATTGTTACCAGAATGAGCAACTTTTGTCATTTGCTACATTCTCAATTTACTTTCTGTCAACTAAACAAATATCTTTCTGAACAATTATAAATTCTATTTTTGGATCTTACTGTATGAATATCCTAACACACACCTGCAATAAATTGTTTTAATATTAATTTGGCAGTTATTTTTTTGAATGTGGTTTCAAGAATTTACCATTTCATTTATTTTGGCAAATTATTTTTAATTTATCAATTCATTACAATATTACTTAAACATGAAAATCAAATGCAATCCATATATCTTTGAGGTAAATCTGATTATGAGGAATGGTTCAAATAACCAGATATTTAATGAATGTATGATAGCCAAAACATACATTAGCCAGAGTTTTGCTAAGCAAAATAACAATAATAATACATTTGTTATTATAATAATTAATTATTTATTATTAATAATTGATTATCTAATTTTATGGATTTTTGTTATGAATTAAGGAGTGGTTTCTAGAATACTCTGAATTTTGAGTGTACAGTACAGAGAACTAAGCCATATCTGGTTTATTGTATCATAACAGAGTTTGTACAACTCATATGTCCCTGAGATGCTTAGTGACAACAGAATATCACTGAGAATCTGTGACCATCTCAATTACCTGGATTAAGTTCAAGAGCATTTCTATCTTTAAGTGTGGCTTATAAGACCAGGTCACAGATATTGAATTGAAAGAACCAACAAAACTGCTGTGATCCCAGTTTCTGAACTTGAGGCTGTAATCTCAAATGTGATGGCTAAGAATAAAAAGTGGGAATTATTATTACAAAGTTTTTAGTGTATTATATCTATAAAGGCAATTTTATGATAATACAGAAACATGTATGTTGTCTGCTACTTACATCTAAGAATCTCCATTATTGGATAAGGACAGAAATTTCACTGCTATACCCTTACCATGAGATCTAAGAATTCTTAAGTCATTTGTGCTGCTCTAGAAATGAACTTCTAACTTCTTCTTTTTCTTTCTTTCTTTTTTCCAAACATAAAATAGAACTGTTCTGGGATTCTGTGGTCACATGATTTCATTTTATAATGATGGACAACTCCCAAATGAAATCAAAAACTCACTGACAAGTTAAAAAAAAAACACTGGCCATAAAACACTAAGTTAAAACAATAAGTTTTGAATTCAAACAGTAAAGAGTTTTTCCAAATAATGTAAATAGAATTTACTTGTAATTGCCTCAGATACAGAATGGGGATCTAAGAGCAAAGCCCACAGAGCCAATCTTATATTGTCAGCAGTGTCAAAAAAGTGGAATCACATGTAAAACTATATTGAGGCCTTTAAGGTGGAAGCAGCAGGAAAAACAAAAATCTTGTGCTATAGTGTAGCTATTGAAAATCATGCATAATAACATACATATACCAGTTATCCTTAGTTAGTTACTTATTATCAAAACCAAAGCAGTATGGCTAAATTCTTTACTTCTTTCCTAGAATGAATAAGAAAAAAGAAAAGAAGTCAGATTATTTACTTATTCCATTCACTAATTCACAACCACAAGCAGGAGATTGTCTCCTATTTTGTTACTTTTCTGCAGGATGGGTCTTAGGCTGATTGAATCGATTTTTTTCAATTGGGCCCCGTGCTTCTCAGGATCAATTAAAATTGGGAAGATTATTAAAAAATGCCGTGCTTTAAATTTAAATTTACAACTTTAAATGTAACATACAAAAAATTCTGTTCCACAAGACTACAGACGAACCATATTGTTGATTTTTTTTTTTTCCTATTCTTTTATTACATTGATTAAAATGCTCAAAACAAAAGGAGCAAGAGATTTGGACAGAAAGTATCTGAGCGCAGTTTAAAAAGAAAACTGCTATGCATATAGTCTTAAATTATATTAATATGTATAGTTTTGTTTGTATAAATTATTTAAATGAAAAAACTTAGGAAGGAAGGAACTTAGTTTTTTTTTTTTTGTAGATGAACTGAAATGTAAAAAGCTCTGTATGCTTAAAGAAATTAAAACTTGGCATATTTACATTTTGCATAATGAAATGGAACTATTTTGCTATTTTTTGGAGCTTTCCAAGCAATATCTAACAGCAGTATCATAAAGTTGTGTAACCTACTGATACTGAAAAGTTACTTAAACTAAAATTGTTAATTATGTACTATATGTTGTGTATGTATTTAAGAGAAGATATTACTTAATTTATTTGTTAAAAACAAAAACAAAAATAAGATAGACCTAATGCAAAAAGAAATTATTAAAAGTGGTTTATAGGAAAATATTGGGTTGGCCAAAAAGTTCATTCATTTTTTTACGTAAAAGTAAAGACACATTTTTCATTTTCACCAATAATTTTATTGAACAACGTCTTCAACGATTTATTCCACTACCTTCTGCCATGTTTCAGGCAACTTCAAAATTCCATCTTCGCAAAACTTTTTATCTTTTTGAGCAAAAACATGTTCCAAGTGCTTTTGGTCTCTTCCTGGGATTTGAATTTTTTCCCATTAAGAGAATTTTGTAAAGACCGAAATAAATGAAAATCCGAAGGTGCAATATCTGGTTAATATGGCAGATAAATCAGAACTTCCCTGCCAAGCAGTAACAGTTTTTGCCTGGTCATCAAAGAAAAATGCGGTCTTGTGTGCTTATTGTCTCCCATCTTCAATATTAAATTGGTGACTCAAATTCACCAATTTTGATCAGTTTTTGTTTTAAATGCAAGTTGATATGACAGCTGTCACAATACAATCCTAACAAAATGGTGTTGAATGACATTAAAGACATCTAAATGTTGCTAGAGCCAACCTATATAAAAAAAGAAAAAGAACGAAATTTTTGGCCAACCCAATACATCCAGAAGCAAATTGATATGTTGTGTATAATTTCTAATGAATTTTTATCTTTACAACAACAAAGAAATTTGCTATATTATTTTTTACAGATGGTGTTATAGTTAATACTACTTTGCTTTAATGGCATCCATTCTACTATACAAAGTCTGTTAATGCTTAAAGTATTTGCTTACAAATGATTCTGATCAACATAATTTCAAATCTTATTATAATCTTGAAGCATAGAGTTCTATTGAGTTTCTTTGAAATCTGAAATTAAACATTCAGAAGCATTTATAAAGAAATGGTAAATTTATAAAGAAATGGTAAGAAATGCTATGCTTAAACATAGCATTGACATCACTTTAGGAAAAGATAGGAAATAAGGCAATAAAATATGATTTTAAAATATTAACTAACTTAGTGGAGTCAAAACTGAAATTGTTTCTTACATTTTTACTAGTGTCTTTATTGAGAGTACTAAAGTCAATTACTATGTAGGTTGTTTAAAGTAGTAAAAAATTCCTTTAAATATCAACATTTTAAAATCTGAAAAGCTTAAAGTTTATATTAAAAAGTTTCAGAATACCATCACTGTATTTCAGTTAGCTTCTCATTTTTAATAAATAAAAGCAGTAAAATTCTGAAAGCTTGGTACAGTGTAAGGACATAACTTATCAAAAATCAAAGTTAGTTTTCTGAGAGCAGAAACTAAGAATAAAATAAGTATTATATAGAAAATTTACTGTGTAAAAGACTGCTATTAAACTGCAATCAGCATATTCTGTGTATTTCTTTCTCTTTGAGAGCATTTAATGCTCTTAGTGACACAAGACAAGATAAAATTTAATAACTCAAAAGTAGTATTCCACAGGCAAAAAAATACATTAAACTGTCAATAATTATGAGAATAATCTGGATAAATAATTTCTATTCTAAAAAAAAAAAAATTTCTATGTAAGCATTATATGCATTATTAAATTAGCCTGTAAACCATAGAGATAATAACCTAATCAAACAGAATGTATATTTAAAAGAATTAACTTTATATTTTAATATTTACCACTGCAATTTAGAATGTATTTTTGTAATTCATTTGTACTAATTATGATCTAATCATAAAATTATAACTCAAATATAAAACAAAAAGAATCAGCAATAAAATTTTGATAAAGTAAATCTTCTGCAACAGATACTGTAACTAGAGTTATGATCAACATTAAATTGCAAAATTTCAAAGCACTGCTTAATTTATTCAGTAATAAGCTCTAACTATAACTTTAATTAAAAAAAAAAATAAAGAAGGGGAACAGAGGGAAGGGAGAGAGATTTTATTTGCTTCTTACTTTAAATAAAGGATTTGAATTTTTGAATTTTTAAGGTAATAGACAGAACTGAATTACTTTGGAGCTATTAGATAATTTAGTTTAAAGCAGTTTCATTTAATTTAAAAACTTTTATTTGGGGGGGGGGGGGACTTAAATTATGAAATACAAAAGTGAAAGGAAAAACACACAGCTGCACAAAGAAAAGGAGATGCTCCAGCAGCTTTGGAGTGCTGTCAACAATCCAACATGTGGGGACAGGCAGGGAATTTAACAGTAACATCACCAATAAATTACCCTCCCTGTTCCCATATGTTTTGTGTTGTTTTCCATTTTCACTTTTATATTTCATTTTCACTTTTATGATTTGTCAATGCATGTGGTATACATAGCCTATCTATCTATGGTAACAGATAAGAGGAAGTTAGCATAGTAAACTATCAATGCCATTTTAAAAGAAAACAAAATAAATTTTTGAATTTCTTATCATCTGCCTTCTAATTAATAAGAAAATTAACAGCAACTTTAAAACTGATTTATTCACAATAACTCATAAATGGTAAAATAATAGCAGTTAGCTTAGATTTCATCCTAATACTTAATTAAAGATATTTCAAGCAAAAATAAAATCATTTGAATAATCTCAAGAAACACATTGAGGAAATTGGACATAATAAATAAAAATAACGAAAAAAACTTAATTTAAAAAAATTTAAATACCTTCATCATCAGAAGAATAACTGTTATGATATCTGTTTAGAGAAGATGACACTCTCTTGTTTTCAGCTAAAAAAAAATTGAAACATAATTACTTCAACAAATTCGAAATCTTTTTAGAAACATTACAGAAAAATACTAGTACATTTATGGCATTAAGGAATAATCTGCATTTATGCTAGATGATTCCTGCCACAGAGTATTTTCTAATATGAAACATGATCATTCAATATTAAAAGAAGTATTTGAATACAGAAAGAAATAATAAGATAAAAAAAAATCAATATAATTTTAAATTAGCATATAATCTTGATATTGTTATTAAAATGTCAAAATTACACAAAAAGTTTTATTTAATAAAAACATTAAGTCTACTTTTATCTTTTATAATTATGCCATTAACAAAGTTTAGTAATGAATCACTATCAAATTTTAGAGATTCTTTTGTAATTTACTTAGTAAATTTTAGAGCTCCAAAAACTAAATGAGGGAAATGAATTTTACCAAAATCAAGAACCCAGTGTTATTTATTTGTATGTTTTTTAATATTTTGAAAGATTAAGTAATAATCATGTCTCAAGTAATAAAATAATGCACAACATCAACAATATTATTGAATGTTCATTTCAATCTGAACTCACCTTGAGATCGAGATGGGGATCTTGAGGTAGAGCGGGAGGATCGCTGTGGTTGACCTTTCGATTCATGTTCTTTCCTGAGTGGTTGAGATAAAAGAGTGTTTTCTTCACTAGATTCGGGTCTTCCAGAATTTCTTGCACTGTTATCAGGAGTATTCATTCTTTCAGTTTGCTTTGAAGGAATTACATTCGTGACTGGACTATGACCTTGAACTCTAGCTTCATGATTAGCCAGTTCTTGTAAAACCTATAATTGTAGGGAAGAAACTCATTTTACTTTCTCTAATAAATAAAAGAATAGAACAAAAAAAATATGCAGAAGTTTCAACACAGTCCAAAGCCTTTGAAACATTGTAACTTCCATATTTTTCTTAAAAACAAACATTCAGAGCAAATCATCATTGTCAATAAGTAATATCATTTCCCTTTCTAATAAATTTATTCTTTTAAAATTGAAAGATAGTTTAAATTAATTCTTTGTGGTCCCCAAAGTTATCTGATCTGTTTGTAACATAAATAATAATTTTGCTGAAAACTAAAACATGAAAAACTGAATTAATCAGAAATTCAAAATATAATCTATACAGGGTGTTTCAAAAATACACGGCATAATTTCAGGTATGTATT
>JAFIDM010009631.1:150540238-150566271 GCA_023159025.1 Thereuonema tuberculata
AATACATACCTGAAATTATGCCGTGTATTTTTGAAACACCCTGTATATATATAAATGAATGTATCTTTCTTTCTTTCTTTCTTTGTTTCTTTGTCCTTTATACACTCCTAGGCCCTTTGACCTATCTGGACCAAACTTTGCAGAATTACTCTTTAGGACACAGCGGAAAAGATAGGCTACCTTAGAACCCGGACCCACCCCCAAAAGGGGTTGAAAAGGGGTAAAAGCCCTGAAAAACCCAATATCCACCTGGTGGTGAAAATAAGAACTACACAAATATTGTGTAAAGTGAAAAATTCGCTCTCCTATGGGGGGCAGGGACACCCCACTTGGGTGGGAGGAAGCCAACACAAAAGCTGAAGTGTCCCACCCTGACTGACACCGGGACCTTATATTTAGGGCCCCTTCTCGGGCCCCCAAGTCAATTGCAAATAAGGAAAAATTCGCTCTCCTATGGGGGGCAGGGACACCCCACTTGGGTGGGGGGATGGCGACACATGGGCCTAAGTGTCCCACCCCCGATCGACACCAGGACCTTATATTTAGGGCCCCTTCTCGGGCCACCCAAGTCAATTGCAAAAAAGGGAAAAATTCGCTCTCCTATTTGGGGCAGGGACACCACACTTGGGTGGGAGGAAGCCAACACAAAGGCTGAAGTGTCCCACCCCCGACCGACACCGGGACCTTATATTTAGGGCCCCTTCTTGGGCCCCCCAAGTCAATTGCAAATAAGGAAAAATTCGCTTTCCTATGGGAGGCAGGGACACCACATTTGGGTGGGGGAATGCGACACAAGGGCCTAAGTGTCCCACCCCCGATCGACATCGGGACCTTATATTTACGGCCCCTTCTCACGAGCCCTTTCTTTCTTTGAGTGGCATTGCAACGCATGCTGGGTACAGCTAGTGTTTCATAAACTAAACACAAGTTAAAACCTGTAGGAATTCTTTTGTTGCAAGAGCAACACAAATCTTCAATCCATGACCAAATTTGTTTAAGACTACATTTTATTATGATTTTACAGAACCATTCCTAATTCTGTTATGGGTTCTTTTTAATTTAATTTTGGGAAGACTTTAATTAAAGTTCTATCACATCTTTTATCTTCAAAACAGTCCTTACAATCTTCCTTTTCAATTAATTGTCCAAATTCACAAGACTAATTTGCTGTGGAACATACACTTAGTCATTTACACCGGGTGATTTGTGAAGTACTGGAAAGTACTGGTGGTTTTCACCGCCCCATATCTTTTAAACTATTGCTCATAAAAATCTGAACTTTTTATATAAAATCGTCAAACATATAAGAGTTATATTTTCATGTTATTACTTATTCATTATTATTGAAATTCATTTTATTTGCATTCAAACACCCCCAATATATCGAAATTATTATCCAAAAAAATTATTCGACTGTCTCCCAAAAAAGTCATTTGTCAGAATGCATTTTCAAAAAAATACATTTTTTTTTTTTAAATTAAACAAAGAAATTAATGATAAAAGTGTTTAGATTAAATTTTCCTAATTAGGTTTCTGTATCATTTGAATATTGGATCCAGACTTTTAGAGTTTAAACAATATCACAACAGTTATTTAAATATACGATATATTGGAGGTGTTTGAACGCAAATAAAATGAATTTCAATAATAATGAATAAATAATAACATGAAAATATAACTCTTATATGTTTTACGATTTTATATAAAAAGTTTCAGATTTTTATGAGCAGTAGATTAAAAGATATGGGGCAGTGAAAACCACCAGTACTTTCCAGTACTTTATGAATCACCCGGTATGTGAATATATATATATATACACACACACAAACAGGGTGACTGGTAAGTCGACATATTCCTTTCAGGGCATGATAGTAGAGCTCATTTGCAATTGATTTAGCCATAATATCCATTATGCAAACTCATAGTTTTTGAGATATGTAAATTTTTGTGTTTTGTTAGAAATGTACTCCCAAGTAGTATAACAGCAAAAATAAATAAAAAAAAAAAAATCAAGCCTTTTTTTGTAATATGTCCATTTCCCTCATTAGTATATACAGTAATACAGTTATGTAGCAAACAGTATGTTAAAAACTCCAATATAATAAAAATACAAGTGCTAAACCTGCACTTGCTGTAAAAATCTTCAACCCAATTGTACATTTAAGTGGATTTATTTCTGAAATTTGTTAATAGAATAAAGTACAAATGACTTTAAAAACTTCCCTGTCTTATTACCTTTAGAATGAGACATAAAGATTTAAGAAATATTACATAAATAGGCTTGATTCTTTTTATTTAGTTTTGCTATTATACTACTTGGGAGTACATTTCTAACAAAACACAAAAATTAACATATCTCAAAAACTGTTGAGTTCTGCATAATGGATAATATGGTTAAATCAATTGCAATTGAGCTCAACTATTACATCCTGAAAGGAAAATATCGACTTGCCAGTCACCCTGTACACCCTATATCTCTTATATAGTTTTCCAGATCTGTTTGTGTGTAAAGTGATGGTCTCACCCAGTGTTTAATAGAGGAGAGCTGCCCTGTAAATCTTGCATGTACAACAGGGCAGATCTAACTGTGTGTGCAATCATGGGAGATTTTTTGAGCAAGGCGGTATTTTCTCATGGCCAGCTTTATGTTGCATTGCCGCGTTCATGAAACAAGAGACAACATCAAAGTACTCATTAAAAAAAAACAAAAAACTGACGATGAAGGTCATTTGCTAAATGATGCTTGAATTTTCACTTGCAATGTGACTTATAATCAAGTCTTCCAAAAAACAAATTCATTTTATGTTCCAAGCAATGCATTCATTTTAATTTTCTATCCGCCAGGCAAATATGACAGGCAAATACTCTATCTAAAACAAAAGTCGTCACATTGTTATCCCGTCACTGTTGATGGACGTATGTATATATATATATGTGTGTGTGTGTTTTTAATTTTAAAATTATCTAAACTATTATTAATACATATATTCTTATATAAATTTTGTATTTATTTCTATTTGCCAAGAAAAGGTATCACATTATTAATACAGAAAAACTATAATACCTGTTTGCGATATTCTTCTGGTGGTGGATGTGTTTTCGATGGGGCAATGGTTGGAGTTGAATTACTGGTTCCTTTCTGTGAGTACTTTTTGGTAAGTGGTGACTGTAACATTCTCTGCTTCCATTCTAATAAACGCTTCATGGATTCTTCTCGCTGCTGGACACGCCGAGGATCCTGTTCCACTAAATCATCTCGTGAATAAGGACCTCCAGTGAGCATTTCATGTCGATGCTGTGATGCAGTTGAAGGTAGGCGAGCACTGGCACTCCTCATGAACTGCAAATCTTTGGGAGAGCCTGCTTGTCCTACTTCGTTGTTGGGATTTCTTGTTTGACTAGCTGGACGAGGAGGATACTGAGTTTCCATAACAACTGGGAACTTCTCTGCAAAATAGCCATCGTGTGCGTGCTGCTCATATTCATGTGTTGCATTTTCTCGTTGATTCATTGAATCTAAAGGTACACTGCTGGCACTATCTAAAGACCTGTTATGAATAGGGGAGTTAGTGTGATGCAGTGGTTTGGCACTCCAAACTGGAGGCATTGCATATGTATGGGGTGTGTGAGGAGGAGGATGCTGAGGATAGGATCCAGACCAGAATTCTTCCCCCTCATACTGATCAGTGTTAGATTTTGGTCGATTCTGATGAGAATGGTTTTTAGATCTTTGTCGATGCATCACTTCTTGTCCATAACCTTTGTCTGATTCACGCTCAAATGCATTGTAATCTAAAAAATCTGCAGAGTGTGGCCTCTGAGCAGGAAACATTCGCTGAGCACGTTCTCTATGAACATTGGCCATATCATAGCCTTCCATGTATCTTTCAGACTCGGACTGCTTCTGAGAAGAAGGATGCATCTCTCCCTGATTCCTTCTGGATCCAGGTCGTTGATGGTTTGAAGAAGGTTCTTTGGTATATCTGCTATCATACTCTGGTTGTCCAGAAACATGGTATTCCTCAGGATATTCATCATCATATTCTTGTGCAAGATATGCCTGTTGCATTCGAGGATCATGAGGATGTCCTGTGGAATTATACTCTTCCCGTCTGGCATGAGGATGAGCAGGATAACTGATATTAGAAGATGAATAATTCCCTGAATATTCCTCAGGAGCATATTCTCCTTTAGCAGGGGAATATGGCTCCTGATTTCCTAACCTCTTAGGTTTAGGAGGGGCATTTGCATACAACGGCTGCTTGGATCCATTAGGAATTAAGGCAGGATTCCTATGAAAGTGAGTGTGGCTTCCATATGATGTTGGATATTTATCTGCACTACCTAAGTAGCCATCATTTAATTGTTCATTGGTCACATGGGAAGTATCACTAGCTGTGTCACGATATGATTCATCTGGCCTTGATCGTGAAGGATCAGATGTAAAACTGGTATTGAGCGTTGAGTTTCCTGATAAGAAAGCAAAATAAGGAGGGAAATTAACTTATGGAAAAGGTGGATTACATTTAAGATTCATGCTATTAGGCGGTTAGGCTTTGATGTAGTTATAATAAAAAAAGAATCTAAATAATTAAGAGATATTGTTTGTGAAGGAACTGTATAAACACACTTAAAAAGATATTATTTACAAAACATAAGTAATAATTTAATAATATTTGCAATAAGATTATACTCCTTATAACCTTGTTACTTAAGATTGACAAGAAATATAAATATAAGTTAATGTTATTAATTTTCCTCTTGTCAGGCTACGTATGCTGTACAAAATAATTTACCATCATGTTGTGGAGAATGAGGATATCGACGAGAATGGTATGATGTAAATCCCGAATCTTCATCATCTTGGCCAGAAGAAGGGATATTTTGTCTTTCCCCATGTTCAGAATGATCTTCCCGATGACCAAAACTACAGAAAAAGTAAAATAAAAATAATGTACAAAAATAATACAATGAAATTACTGCATTATTTCAAAATTATTCAAGCTGTTCCTACTTCATGTTTCAATTAAAATCATGATAATCATTTCTGTTGCTCAATGTATCAGTGATAGAAATAATGCAAAATGGTTAGTAATCATCAGACTTTTGCTTTTTATGTATAAATGTAATCAATTATAGGCATACTCTGCTTAACCAAAAGGTTAGGGACCTGACCACCATAGATTAGCGAAAACTGTTGAATAATGAAGCACATTTATTTAGAATGCCTTACATGCTAAGCGATCGCTAGCGGGGATTAATTGATTGGCCTTTTTATTCTTTATTTAGGTTTTGATGTTTACTTTTGTTTTCTTTATATGTTTTCTAAGTTCACTGACAAGTGAGATGTAAGATAATGGGCAGATCCAACTGACGATGGTCAGGAAACCTGAAATAGGCTATCTTGGATCCCGGTATCACAATTTCCAAAACCAGATCAGTGAACTCTTAGTCTTGTATGTTTTTGTTTTGTTTCTCACATATTTATTTAGCTTGCAAATGCAATTTTGGCCCCAAAAAGCATAAATAATGCAGAAGCAAAAGTTCCCAAATCAATAAGTTGTATTTAAAGTCCTGAACAGCAGTCTTAAATCTTTAACTAAATACAGGGTGATTCTAAATTCATAGGACAAACTTTAAGAGGTGGTAGGGCACACTAAAACAAACATTTTTTGTCAAACAATGTATGTCCGCAACTGTTATGTTTACATTCTACAACAGGTTGAGGAACGTCCCAACACAAGCATCAGAGCTGCTGCATGTAGATGTGAGCCAAACCACCATATGGAGGATTTTGCACCAGGAGCAATTACACCCATTCCATTTCCAGAAATTCATGCATTGAAAGTTGAGAATTATCCTGGGCATGTAGACTTCTGCCACTGGTTTATGCAGCAGAGTGCAGCAGAAGTGCAGTCGGATTTTCCAGTACATGTACTCTTTACAGATGAAGCAATGTTTACACATGAGGGAGTGTTTAATATGCACAATGCTCATGTGTGAGCAAATGCAAATCCACATACTACATGGCTACATCCTTACCAGCAACAATTCTCTCTCAATCTTTGGGCGGGTATCGTCAACGACCAAACAAAGACCTCTACTGAGTAAACGCAACAGTTGTGGACATACATTGTTTGACAAAAAATGTTTGTTTTAGTGTGCTCTACCACCCCTTAAAGTTTGTCCTATGAATTTAGAATCACCCTGTATATATATATACACACACACACACACACATGCGCTCAAAAAAAAGCCGAACTTTCTAAATAGCATGTAAACCGGAACACAGAGGGCGCTGTGACTACTGACAGCACTTAGTGGCAGGTTTTGACAACTATCTGCTGCTTGTATCATTCCATTGTGAGCATTCAGGGTTTTCAAGGTGCAAAATTAGCACTAGCAAATCGCTGAAAAAAGGCTAAGTAGACATGTCCTGCCATCAACGGATGGTAATAGAGTCTAAAAACAGAAGTAAGTCAACTGCATGTTAATGTTCCCAAGCGCCTTTCTTTCACACAAGAGTTCACTGCATTCGACGGCTAATTAGCCAGCAGCAAAAACTGTACTTTCTGCTTGATTGCTGCCTGCTGATAGCTACGCTTTTGTGATCTTGAAAACCCTGATTAGTTGTTGAGCTACATCTGTTCAAGTGAGCAAGTGCACAAGGTATTTGTCAGATTTAAGAGGAGAGCTTTTCCCCACCCACTGCAACAATTGCATCTTGGTTTCAACATCATAGCCATAAACCCAAGTCTCATCTCCTGTTATGACGCTCAAGAAAGTTTCATAACCATTTGCATTGGCAAGCAGTTCCTCACTGATTTGAACATGGTTCTCTTTTTGATCACCAGTTAACAAACTTGGAATGAATTTTGCACTAAAGCGATGCATTTGAAGTTTTTCAGTCAAAATGTGATGGCATGATCCTATGCTGATACCCACTTCTTCAGCAACTTCTCTGACAGTTATAAATATATGTATCACTTATGAATGCGTGCAAAAGCTAAGTAATGCACTATATAGATAGGATAATATATTATTATAAGCACAAATATAAGAGATACGCATGAACAGTTTCTATAAACAGATTGAATGAATTAAAATGGTGTCGATTGAGAGAAGAAGTGAACAGTCGGTGGTCGAAGCATGATAAAATACAGTAGGTTGATTAAGCAAGGCATGTGGTCAGTTGTATGGGGTATGGTTATAATTGAAAAGGGTTGTTTAAGAGGAATGTTGATAAGCGAGGAGTTGATTAGTGGGATATGCGTGTGTACATTCACATATGTAAGCTTGGTAAACTTTAGCCTATTATTTTTGGGATGTTAAATTGAATGTTAGGAACCAATATTCCTTGTAAAAGTTAATGTCTTATAATAAAACAATAAGAAATTAACTTTCGTTAAAAACATTTTCAGTGATAAAAAACTTCTTGAAACCTAACTCCGTCATTAGCAAGGGGTGGCTAAACGATTCATCCAGAATTTAGGAAGTGAAAGCAACGAAGTAGATAAATATCATAAAGATGTGTAATTGTGATTTATAAATTATGTAACAAGGCTATCTCCATTTATTAACTTTTTATAGAAGAAGCTGGATAAAGGTCATAGCCATACATTAGCAACTATGCTATAAATGGCCACAGAAGAAATTCAACATCTTTTAAGAACAGATATATATTCTAGAATAAGCTGTAAGACTTTTATAATTATCACTACTTAACACGTAAACAGTGTATGAGATTAGAATGATAGTAAGTATTATCTAACATCACAAGCAAATGTTCCTAAATCATTAAGCTCTATTTAAAGTCTTGAATCGTTCACCAAACTGGCAAAACAGAACTCCCACAACAGATTTGCAATAAAATAGCTGAATAAAGTAAAACAGATGGAACAAGCATGATAGAAAATAAAAATACTATCAGAATTTTCATTGCACTTTTTGTTATATACGATAATGTCCTGTAATGCCCAAATCACACCATCATATTTTTCATCATTGTTTTCAATCGTTGACCCCAGGCCCGGGCGGAATTATTCATAAGGGGGGGTGGAAACTAACATGGCAGGGGCGCCATATATATATCTTGCCATTACAAATATATATATATATATATATATATATATATATATATATATATATATATGGCGCCCCTGCCATGTTAGTTTCCACCACCCCTTATGAATGATTCCGTCCAGGCCTGGGGTCAACGATTGAAAACAATGATGAAAAATATGATGGTGTGATTTGGGCATTACTATATTAATTTATTTTGTTTCATCTAGTGTTTTTCAGCTATATTCTATTAAAAGTCCATTCTACATTGTGCTGGTTTATTTTTATTTACATTGTAGATAACTAATATTTATTTTGAAATAAGACAAAAAAAGAAAGAAAATCAACATAACTAACCAGGAATCCTTTTGCAGGATCGTTGCTAATGACATAGCTTTCATCCACTGATGCATGGCTTCTTTTGAATCTGCTGCAAAATAGTATGTTCTCATATTCTGATGCTCTGCCTGAGAAATGATAGCCAAAAACCATCTGTTAGTGCCATGATTAGTAACAATATTAAACAAGTGAACAGTTATTTAAAGAGGGTACAAATAGTAAAATTTTTCAAAATGAATGTAAAAAAAGATTCTTTTTATAGGAAAAAAAAATCATTTTAAATGTTAAAAATGATATAAAAATAAGCTCAAAATATTAATAAATAACAAAATATTTTTTAACTATACAAAAACATTTTATATGTTCATTGTCATAAAAAAAAATTAAAATAAATATTAAAAGTTATAAAATGTTCAAAGCATAAATCAATATTTTTCATAAAAATCATATACTGAAGAATCTATTGGGAAAAGTTTTCTTTCTAAATTATATAAACAATAAAAAACCATTTTACATTAGTACAAAATTAAAAAAAAAAAAAAATAATAATTAACAAAATAACAAACCGGAATGGTAGTTGTGATGGTCAAGGGTGCAGCTAACTCCAGCTTTTAATGGCAGCATTATTAAAAAAATAAGTTATGTTATTGAATTACAATGAAATGCTAACAGTTAAAGAAATTAGCTTTAAAACAATAAAATTCAATAAAATTTATTCTATTTTACAATAACTGTGATTCAAATTTGCTCACACTACATGCTACATAAATAAACATTTTTTTAGCAATTTAAAGCACATTACAATAACAAAGCATAGACTTCAACTATTTGAGCAAAACATATTATAGATTCTTCATTTCTTTTACAAAGACCATATTAGAAACACTCAAGCTATCAATCTCTAAGCATAAAAGAGAAAGTTTTAAGATTATTTTTTTTTTAATGTTTGTAACTCTTTTATTTATTTATATTTTTTGAAATAATTATATTAATCAAAGTAAGCATAATCCCTTGAATTAATTCAAATACAATATACGGATTAAAAATATCAACTGGCCAGGGAAAAAAAGACCATTTCTTTGAATGTATATCATTTGGTGATTTATAAACAAATTTGCTGGAAATTTTTGGAAGCAAAAATAAAAAAAATATGGAATTTATTTAATGTGGGTGTAAAATTACCCAATAAAAATTTCAAACAAAATGCATGACTCAAGAGTCAATAAAAATCATAGTTAAAAAGTAATGAAAAGTATAGCCCTTCAAGGAGTTTCTTTCATCTGTTGTGTTGAAGAAGGCAGCTGATTTAGTTAGCTCCTGTCAAATTATTCCAACAGAATACATATATTTGGTTCATCCTATGTAACAGATTTTTATTATTTCTTATTTTAACTTCTGTTTTCTTAATTACAATCCTTTGCAAATGCCTCTCTTTGTAATATTTACACAGCAAGGTCTTTATTCCATACAGTATAAATATATTTACATAATTTGATTAATTAAATTTGAATTTTTATATTAAGTAATTTCATTTCATCTCTTAATCACCACTTTCTGAATAATTATTATGTATAAATCATAAAGACTTAACAGTGAATTATATTTCTTTCACACTTTCTTATTACAGAGCACATGTTGTTTCCTTTATCAGTAGCCTAATAACTGTAAGAATTCTTCACTTTAATTATCTTTTGAGCTAATGATTCTCTTCAAAGTAGATTACCTATTGATTTCTATTCAAAAACTTTCATCAAAATACCTAAAAATTCTTAAGTAAGGCAACTTTCTATAATTCATTATTAGCTTCTTCTTTATCGACTTCTTTGAATTCCATTCATTCAGCATAATTAAATTTAATGATTATCTAGTAAATTAAATGAATCTTAGGTAACTGTTATTTCGTTCTTTAGATTCCAAAATAAGCCTCAAGCTTCATTTTATCTAAAGTCCTACTATTTGATCTAAAAAACAAACAAAACAAAACCAACAAGCTCTACTTTTTTTTTCAGATTAATTTACTATCTTCTACATATTTCTTTCAAAGAAGATACTTCTATAACTTAAAAAGGAGGGAAAGAAAAACCTGCACTTACTGTGCAATAGTAAACTAATGATTTTAATGAATCACTAGTTTACTATTGCATCGTAAGAAAAGGATAATAAGAGTCAGACCATTTGGGATCAATAAATGTTTTAAGATTTCACCCCCCCCCCATACACACACACACATACACACACACACAATATCTACTTTTTAAAGAATACAAATTTTCACAAAATTAATTCATTTGAAACAAAACAAAAAAACAAAAAAATATTAACATTTAAGAAATGTGTTTGAAAAAATACTGATACTTTAACAGCAAAAAAGTTTTAATTTTCTTCTATAAAAATATATTGAATATCTTCTCATCTTCTTTAGAACCAAAATTATTGAAATGCAAATTATTTAGAGCAGTTAACACCTAATGCAAAAGCCAAAACATCACAAAGTGCAAAATGACAAAAGTATTCATTTTGTAAAAGGTAAGGACACATACTTCTCTTCATAAAGAAATGAATGGACAAAGGAAAGTAGAAACAGTTGGTACTTTGATGATAAAAATATATAAATTTAGGAACAAATATCAAAGTGTTCCAAGTTGTAACAATCTTCAATCTTTATAAAAAGAAAACAAAAGCAATAGATACTAAAATAGATGCTATACCTAGATAGCAATAAATACTATTACATATCAATGAGAGCCTATCCTAATTTTGTTGTTGGATAAGATCAGGACAGTAAGAGATTTTGCAAATATACAATACTAACAAGGACATGACAAACCCTCCTTTGGGAGATGAAAGTACACATGGAATAATATATATATATATATATATATATATATATATATATATATATATATCCTCCAAGGATTTTGGGATATATGACAGTGTTTTCATTGGATTTCCTGTAATAGCTTAAACAGGGTGTCTACAAAATCTGAATAAAAAAATTCCCTGATTTTTCCCTGATTTCATGAACAATTTCTTTTAAAATTCCCTGATAATTCCCTGATCTGTTCAACCAAAAAAAACCAATCTGTTCAACCAAAAAAAAAAAAAAAAAAACAAAAAACAATCTGTTCAACCAAAAAAAAAAAAAAACGATCTGTTCAACCAAAAAAATTCCCTGATTTTAAGTAATAATTGCAAAATTCCCTGATAATTCCCTGATTTTTTTCCAGAATAACAAAATTCCCTGATAATTCCCTGATTCCCTGATTCTGTAGACACCCTGTTAAATATTAGAAATGCGAGAGTTCTATTATTGTTGTCGGCAATAGCTAATATGATAATGTGACAGACTTCTGTGGTCATGATTCTGGGATTGAATCTGCTGTATGCTCCCCCCCCCACCTTTTCTTTTTCATTCTTCACTGTTGATTTTTTTTTCTTCGTCTTTTTTATCTTGGTTTTGTTCTTTCTGGCTTACATTTGTAATGCAACTAGAAATTTTAAATATTATCCCCTTTAATTAGACAATAAAGTAAAACATTACTTTATTTCTATGACTATTATTTATATAAATGATCAAATATCATTTAATTTCTTCGTCTTTTTAGTTCTTTGTCATTTTTTTTCATCCTTTAGTTTCCTTTTTTATTATGTCAATATATATTATATATAATAATACATATTTTTGCCGTTCCGTCATGGCCAAGCGGTCTAGACGTCAGTCTGCCGTGTGGCCGTTGTGTCGGAACCTGGGTTCAAATCCCGGCGTGGGCATGGCTGTTTCTTTCTTCTTCTGTGTTTCGTTCGTTTCTCCCCTGGGACTTACTATCTCAGGATTATTGCGGACGAGATGTGAATCTCGTTCCCCCTGCTTGAATTTCCTAGCCTCTGACGTTGTCAGGTAGGGCTAGCACGTGGTCCATAGTTGGCCAAAGTTGATGAAAGAAGAAGAAGAATACATATTTTTACTTATTTTATTAATATAACCCAGAAAAAAATATGATTAGAATATGTAAATGTATTCCCTTTAATTCTTTTAATGTAAGTAACAAACAAAACTGCATCAACATAATGAAAAAGAAAAACAAAAGATCAAGAAAAAAAAAGAAGGTGAAATAAAAGAAGAGAAGAAAAGAGTAAAGCAGATTAGATCCCAGGATCTTGACCACAGAAGTCTGGCACATTATAATCTGAGCTATGGCCATTAACAATAACAGACCTATCGAATTCATAATATTTAAGCTATTACAGGAAATCCAATGAAAACAATATCTCGAAAACCATGGATGGTTGGCCCCCAAACCTATACATATTCCATGTTTACTTTCTTTTTCCAAAAGGGCATCAAAATCATTGATATACAGAGTATATCATCTCCTTATAAATTAAGCTCACATTTTTTTTAGTTTTTTATCTTTTAATACTTTTTTTTTTTTTTTTTAACCACCACTACTATATATGAGGATGAGTCAATAACTAGACTCTTAAATTAGGTCAGGAGAGTAAGAGATTTTGCATATATATAATACTAAATTAAAACTCACATCCTATAGTATTTTACCTTGTAATTATTTCTCTTCTTTTTTTTTTTTTAAACCCCTTAAAATATTTGGAAAACATGTTTATTGCTGACTTATTTGTGACAAAATGTATTTTCCAACATCATCCCTGTTACATTCAAGATATGCAGTCAAGCATCCCTTTAGTAAATATATACAGAAGAAAATGATAATGCAATTGATTATACTTGTGGCACAGTTGCCATTTTTTTAACCATCATTGTACCGTAATGCAACACTGTCTGCTCTCCGATGTACATAGGCATGAGTTTTAGTTAAACTCTCAGTTACAGCATACTTCTTTGCATAAATGCTCAATTTTACATATTAGTATGTACACAATTAAGTTCTACATGAAGTACAATTGCTTTTGATTTTTTTCTAAACATAACATACAATTAAATCAAACAATTAACACACACTTTTATATATGAATTACCTACAAGCTTTAACTAACATCACTTTACATATGATTAACAAAGCATCCAACATCACATAACCTTAAGATATGCACAAATAAGGACATAAAATCTAAACATCATTTTCATAAATAAATTATATCATAAAAACTGAACATTAAATCACAGTATAATTACTACATTAATATATAAATTGAGACAAAGTCATATTTCAGTGAAGTACATCTATATTTTAACTAAAATGTATGGTAACAATTGTCCCAATCTCTATGCAAGAATGTCATTTTTACATTTTATGCCAATGAATTTAATATATAACATTTAATGTAATAACATTTAACGTTATGAACCTGTAAATTTGATAGATCTCTATTGACATTTAAATGGTCTCTAACTATTATAATACTGAATGAAATATTCAATTTATTTTGCAGTTGAAAATCTGAATTATTCACTGGATTACTATCATTACTAAATAATGCTTCTACTCAATCTAAAATTATACATACCATCCTGAAAAATTGTATGACATTGAAGAAACATTTTTATAGGAAACCAAACTTTTTATTGTTGAGAAAACATTTAATGAAGACTTCATTAAAATCTACTTTCCTAAATTCATTAAAAAAAAATATATTTCACCACAATTACTTATTGAAAATATATGCCTAATATGTGCAGGTTCTGATTTGTTGAAACAAACATCAGCATTTTTGTTGACCAATTAATCCAATATCAGATCGGTCTGAATAGGATTTAGATGTAATGGTAACCATTGAATGTAGAGGCCAAAAAAAATCATTAAGGGACTGAGCCCTTTCAATATTGAGAGTTTATAATAAAGATCCTTACTGCTATATTTACACACAGATTTTCCCATACTTTTTAAATAAAAAAAAAATAATATGCCTATTTATTTAAACAAATAACACAAAATCAGCAAGCAGAATAAACATTTATTAAATTAGATTAAACTATGTTCATCCAAATAATTAAGTCCTGGTTAAACACATCAAATCAAAACAAAATTAACAATAAAATAAAAATAAATATCTAAATAAATAGGCAAATAAAAATAAACATAAAATAAGTTTAATAGCAACAAAACATGAATATAAATAAATATAAGAAAAATCACAACAAAGTTTAAAGATAAAATTAAAACTAAAAATTATAAACAAAACAATTACAAAGAATTGCTTACATTTTAACAATCACTTGAGCTTTCAGATACCTTTGTCAGATTCTTTTTTAAGGTGAAAAAAAGGATGAATTTAATGCATCTAATTTAGTAAAGTTTTATTACACTTCCTGATTTTATGGTACATGTTTTTTGCTTTTTTAAACCTACTCTTCTTCTGACTTCCTGATAGGGGGGACAAAATTAAGTAAAAGGATTGGGGGTCCTCCAATAATTTACAAAAGTTAACACCTAAGAAATCAATGCTGAAAAGTCAGCCCTATTATTTTGCAGAGTAGATAGTCATGATAGGTTATTTATATAAAAAAAAACAGGCCATTCAAAGCAGCCACCAGTTCGGTTAACACTGCTCCAAATCTAATACTCTAACAGATATATTCCACATAAGAAATTAATACAGATTTTTCGTGTACTGCTTCTGAGTAATCAATTTGTTGACTGCATATCTGTACTTGAACATATTGTTTGTATATTGCTGTAGTCATCTTGCAAATCAACATCTTCCATCAAAACAATGTCTAATCTCTTTGATAAACATTACTAGATGACGAAATTGGGTTGATGATAGCCTTCTTTATTCTAATTTAAATGGGATCTGCCATTTCTTTCATGATGAAATAATTTAACAAGTTCATTGTCTATTTGCATAAATATCTGTATAAACAATTGGATATCCACAAAACATCATTTTATCCTAAGACTTAGAATTCAAATAGTATTTTCTCTTTTTATTACCTCATACACAGTATATATATATATATATATATGTTTTCATGTATTGATCAATATTCATTCTCTATTTTCAACAAAATAGCTTACCTTAAAAGCAAATTTTCGCAATACTCTTCCCTCATTAGCACAAGGACTGATTTTATAACTTGGCAGTAAGATTGATCCCAGTGTCTTTTCCTCCTCTGGACCTTTGAAAAAAATATTATATATTAAGGTAAAATTTAGAACATTTCTTTCATTTTTCTACTATCTTTCAGAAATTATATAAAAACTAAGTAATTGAATTATATATCTGAATACACTGATGTTACAAAAATACCAAAAAGGCATTCAAGTTAAATTATAATGCCAAGAAAAATTACAGACAGAACCAGATCCGTAGGTATTTAGGCAAATGAAGGGAGACACATTTTAAAAAGATAATTTGCAAAAAATAATCAAAAAACTTTAATTATAATGAAACTTTTCACAGTAACAAATGAATTTCACAAAATAAAACATTTCTTAAAAGCTAAATTCTTTACCTTTATAATAGAAGAGGCAGAAATCAGAAAGGACAAACCAGCGTTTTTTCCAACGCATCAGCCCATCACTGCCCTGTTTCCACAACCATCCCTGCAAGGTAACTGGAGCCTGACTGCTACGTTTAACTGTTGGGGAGCGCAGGTTACCACTGCTTAACTTCTTTTTTGGCTATGGGATGAAAGATTTTTTAGATTTAAATGTGATACAATCACTGGAATAAATGCATAATATAGATGGGCTATCTGAGAATTACAAATAAATATCTACAACTATTTCAATTTATACAATAAAAATATATGTACAAATATTTGAAATTCTTAATTACAAAATCTAAATATGTAAATATAGTCTGTTTTTCTTATTTTAGTTTAAAGGAAAAAAACCCTTACAGATTTCTTGGCATCCATGTTTTGTTGTGTTGTAGGGCTGCTTCTGACAACCTCTTCTTGCCTTCAAAAAATAAAATGTTAAATTTTAATAATTTTAAATTACAGAAAACAGATGTATTGTTTCTGGATCAAACAAAGACATTTAATAAATGTAAATATTACTGTATTTATAATAAACTATCACACATTAAATGAGAATTAGTGAATATCAGAGAACAGGCAATCTGTCAATAGCAGTAAGAAATAAAAATTTATATCAAGCAAAAAAACAAATAAATTGTAGCTCAAACCTAGTCATCTTGGTAAATTTGACTGCATTTCAAGGTCTTTGTTACTGGAATGTTACTACCTTTTAATTCTCTTGTATAATTTGTTTGTATGATTTTAGAAATCTTAGACAGAACTTTACTGTTTAATAAACGTTAAGTTGCATGAATGAATAATGATAAGTTAAATAGATGGAAAATTCACAATAATTGCTATTTAAAATCACCTCCAATGTTTATCAGACTGAGAATGGTTTCATCAAGGAACAGTTAGGCCTAAGTGTAATAAGTTAAAGTATCCCATTACAGGCCTATGTGTCTCTTGAGGTTGTGGAAGGTAAGGTCCCTGGCATTTTGTGACCATGTGACTAAGTTGAGCTCAAGTGGTCAGCCCAACACTCAACTATCACACATTACTCACCCATCTTTCAGTATAATAATAATAATAATAATAATAATAATATGAATCATGGGCTCGTAAGGAACTCCATGGCAGACATCATCACGAACTCAGCCAGCCTCATGTCGACATGGAAGCGTCGAACAGATGGCTGACGAGTGGTGAGCTGTTTGGGGAGACCGAAGGGTTCATGATCGCAATACAGGACCAAGTCATCTCCACACGCAACTACAAGAAACACATTCTACACGATGCAAACACACATGACGACAAATGCAGGAAATGCCACACTACGCATGAGACGATCGACCACATAATATCAGGCTGTCCCCTTCTCTCTCAAACAGACTATCTCCACCGACACAATCAGGTAGCGTCG
The DNA here is from genome assembly GCA_023159025.1 of Thereuonema tuberculata. Lineage (NCBI taxonomy): Eukaryota > Metazoa > Arthropoda > Chilopoda > Scutigeromorpha > Scutigeridae > Thereuonema > Thereuonema tuberculata. The sequence continues at coordinate 150,557,506 of JAFIDM010009631.1, forward strand.
ATCGTTCATCAACAACTAGCACAAAAACATTCACTTATTAAGAGCACGGTCCCGTACTACAAGTACATACCACAAAGCGTATTAGAGTCACCCTCATATAAACTATACTGGGACCGCCCCATTCACACAGACAAAACCATACATCACAACAGACCAGACATCACACTTGTTGATAAGGTCAACAAACAGACCTATCTAATTGATATTGCAGTGCCTATCAGCAAGAACATGCAGAAAACTCACGCAGACAAGATCTGTAAATACACTGATCTAGCACACGAGCTCCAGAAGCAGTGGAGGCAGGATCGAGTACGTGTTGTACCCATCGTTCTGTCTGCCACTGGTCTGGTGCCTCACACATTGCACCACAGTCTCAACACACTAGGACTTCACAAAATCACTTATGCACAACTGCAGAAGGCTGTGGTACTCAACACTACACGCATAGTTAGGAAATTTATGGACACAAGCACACATCCCTAATCATTCTTGCACACATCTTTACACTTGGCAGTATGTGCTTTGGTCCTTGACCCGCCATATTGTTTTTGCTGGGGAAACCCAAGGTTTGAAACATACAAACATAATAATAATAATAACACTCACTTATTAAGAACACGGTCCCGTACTACAAGTATACACCACACACCGTACTAGAGTCAACCTCACATAAGCTGTACTGGGACCATCCCATTCACACAGACAAAACTATACATCACAACAGACCTGACATCACACTTGTTGATAAGGTCAACAAACAGACCTATCTCATTGATATTGCAGTGCCTATCAGCAAGAACATGCAGAAAACTCATGCTGACAAGATAAGTAAATACACAGACCTAGCACACGAGCTCCAGAAGCTGTGGAGGCAGGACCGAGTACGTGTTGTACCCATCATCCTGTCTGCTACTGGTCTGGTGCCTCACACATTGCACCACAGCCTCAACACACTAGGGCTTCACAAAAACACTTATGCACAACTCCAGAAGGGTGTAGTACTCAACACAACATGCATAGTTCGGAAATTTATGGACATAAGCACACATCCCTAACTATTCTTCCAAACTTTTTTTTTTTTTTTACAATTGGCAATATGTGTTTTGGTCCTGACCCGCCATATTGTCTTAGCTGGGGAAACCCATGGTTTCAAACTTTTTTCGATATAATAATGATAATAATAATAATAATAATAATGCCCGGGCAACACCATCCAGCCCGAACAGTCGGAAGTGTTTCGTCTGTGTCAGAGCAGGCGACCACCAAGACTGGGAAACCACGCCAGCGCATCCGATGGTCACCACAGATGAACCAGGATCTTATGCGCGACTTCTACACTGTTACACAGTTAGGGACTCAACTCACAGGATACAGACAGGCACTACACCATGCATTCACCAATTTATAGACACAAGCACACATCCCTAACTATTCTTCCAACTTTTTTTTTTATTGGCAGTGTGTGCTTTGGTCCTTGACCCGCCATATTGTCTTAGCTGGGGAAATCCATGGTTTGAAACTTTTTTTGATATAATAATAATATTTAGTACCACCTCTTTTCTTATTGTATATTTGTTCCTCTGTCTCTGATTATTTATTTGACTCTAATAAAGATGGGATTAATGAAATATTAATCTGTTAATTTTTTTTTTATAAAGAATATTTAAAGTGATTCCAAAGTTATTTGCATTTCTCATTGTAACTAGTGTCTCTTTTTTTCCCAAGTTTTAACCTTAGCTTTGTTTGAATTGCAGTCAAATAGTTTAGTTAAAGTACAAAAGCCCCACAATATCGCTAGTATTTCTTAAATTAATTAATGCAGTTTTAATTATACTAACAATACCTTGAGCCGTAATATTGTGAAATGAGCTAGAACAAGATACTGTAATTCTTTATAACTTTGGAAAAAAAACAAAAAACAAAAATAAAAAACAATAAAAATCATATAACAATAAATTAAGGATGCACTATTTATTAATTAAATTTAGTGCTACTTCAGTCTATTAGCTGTAATTAGCAATAATTTAGCTATATAAGATAAATTTCGCTTCATTTTCCCTCATAAATATCCTTATGAATTAAGTATAAGAGAATCACTTCTTTTTTAATGCTGGGAGTGAATTTTTATGCAACCTGACAAAGAAAACTTCAATATCAACAGACAGTTTTGAGACTATTCATGGGTGGAGGGCCTAAAGCATTTTATGAGAGGGTGTTGTGTACTTTAGAAAGGGAGGAAATTATCTGAATCAAATATTCCATAGAAAGAAGAATCATTGAAATGTTGAAATTCAAAGGAAACTTTTCAACTTAAAATTATATTTTGGGCAGAGTACTCCTTTAAAATTTTAAGCCTATGTACTATCAGCAAGGTAAGTCAAGTTGCAATTTAAGTTAAAGCTGGTGAGGCTCTTAAATAAGGCACAATGGCTGATAAATAAAATAATAATGTTTTTATAAGTTTATTTATTTATTTATTTATTTAGCAGCCATTGGGCAAAGAGAATAAGTTCTTGTTTAATGATGAAAAGGAACTTTTATGCAACCTACAAAGACTTCTGTTGGCTTTATTCAGCCAAATACAAATGAGCTTCTGCTGTTAATATTACCTTAGATTTAGTTGTGTATATATTTGGATAAATTTGATACTACATTCAGTATTAAGGTTTTGGTAAGAATATATGATAAGAAGTATTTAAAACAATCTTTTTGTTTAATTATTTCTTTCTGTAAATATCATTTTAATATTTATTAAATATCTATTTTAATATTAATAGTTTTTATTTTAGTTTACAGTTAACTTCGTTTCATGATTCGGGATCTTAGTTGTTGTATACCTTCAATTTTCATTTCCTTTAATTTATGAAATTTTAATGAAACTTAATAAAAATGTTGATTGAATAATTTACGTGCGTTGATATGGATTAACCAAGACAGAAAAGGCCAGACACACAAATATTATGTTTGTGTTTTTCTTGCGAATGTTAATGGTCACATTGAGAAAGATTTGTAAAATGTAGCAAATCGAAACGTCTGTATTTATAATCATTAATTTAAATGAATTAATATTTGTGTGTCTGGCCTTTTCTGTCTTGATTAATAAAAATGTATTATAGTTATTCTGTATTTGTACACTTTGATTGAAATCAGAGTCTAGGAGTAACATTTCAAAATAAAGGAGTCTATGCCAAAATATTTTTATTAAAAATTTTAAGTTTTTATATTTTTTATTTGATAATTTAAGTAAAGGTTTCAGAATATGTTTTATTCATTAAAAGAAAATATTAAAAAAAAATGAAATTTTATGAAAAAAATTCATGTGATAGTATACAAAACAGAAAAGAAAACACAACAGTGGCCTTTATTTTTGCCTAGTTCTCATTCATTGATGCATGTACAATGTCAAGACCGCTGTAAATTACATTTGACTCCTAAAGAATGGTATTTAGATGTGTGTGTTTTTAGCAGAAATATATTGTGCTTCCATTTTCTATCAAATACTGAAATTTCCTGATTTTTTTTTTCTGTAAAAAAATGAAAAAGTAAAGAAACTTACAAAATTTATTCAAGCTTTATCCCTAACTGTATCGGTTTGCAAATTTTTTATCAAACAATAAAATAGCATTTTTCTTCTACGTTTTAATACTCATACCAGATAGGTTACCTTTAGGGAATGCAATGATTGCATTATATAAGCTACACATTTTTATTACTTTACTATCACAACTACTACTACTACTACTACTACTTACATTTTCCTATAAAATTATATTTAATAAAAATAAGATAATGTAAGCTCATGACAAATGTTTGATCATGATTATCCATTGTCTCCCTTGTTCAATAAATTTTCCTTAGGATTATTCTATACCATGTTCTAAGCATTTTCTCAATCTTTCCAGTCATTGTCCATGTCTCTGCACCATATAATACTATAAACAGGTCTTATGACTGTTTTATATAACTAGTTTGTAAGTCACTGTGATATACACTTCCTCTTTAATGCATTTTACAATAGCATTTATTTCCAGCACCAAAAAAAATTGTATTGTGTTTAATATTGTCCCCTTATTCCTGTTCAGCGTAATCCCTCTCTTGAAAATTCTAAATGAAACTGCTTTAAGGTCTTCATTTAACATATGATTATTGACTATAGTATAAGATAAGGCAGCACACCTTAGTAACATTAAAATTGATATTAAAATTTACACAAGTGAGTTTTGAACACTGACTGTTCTTCATTCAATGCTTAATTTTAATATTAATTTTAATGTTACTTAAGTCTGCTGCCTTATTTTATACTTAACTACATTAATTAATCTGCAAAAAAAAAAAAATCAAAAAAATCATTCAGTAGCCTAGATCCGCTTATTATCTAAATAATAGATCAGTTTCCTCTGAAGTAAAGATGGGATAATACACTCACTGCCAAAAAACTTAGCACGTCTTGAACGAATGATCTGGGAACGAGGCAATTCAGTAAACGGCACCTCCGAAGTAGTTGTGCCACTGACTGCAGTTGGCTGCGACTGTCCACTGAGAGCTGCCACCAGGGGCGTTACTATCGATATGGCTTTGGTCATTCGAGCGGCTGTCATATGACCACTGTGTGCTTTGTAATCAGTGTGGTTGTGGAGTGCAGGTCTCTGAGTCCTCAACATGCCTCAATGATGTATCTGATGCAGTTATGATGCAGTTATTGATAGAGTTGAGAGAGGTTGTATCCTTGGACTAATGGAGGCAGGCTGGTCATTCTGTCGAATTGGCTACCACCTGGACCATTCCGACTATTGTGTATGACGGTGTTGAGAGTTATTCTGCATTAGACGTGAGAGAACAGACACACACACACACAGGAAAGGCACTGGAAGACCTAGGCAGACTAAGAGAGGATCATATCATCGTCCAACAGGCGCAAACTGATCCATGGGTATCCCTGTCCACCATCCAGACACATGTAGTGGCATCACTAGAAACCCCTGTGTCTATCCGCACAATGGCAACGAATCGTGTTTAGTGATGAATCCAGGTTTTTTCTGGACACAGATAACCACAGTAATTGAGTTTGAGAAGCACTGGGCAATGCACAAATCTAGACTTCATTGTTGAGCAACATACCACCAGGACTGGTGGCATCATGGTATGAGGAGCCATCTCCTACAATTCTCGGTCTCTGCTGGTAGTGATCAAAGGAACGTTGATGGCACAGCGGTACATTCAGGAGATGCTGTGGCCTCACATGCTTCCCCTTCATGGAATGGCTACAGTGGTCTACTTTCCAATATAACGATGTCTGCTCACATACAGGATGGGTTTCCCTGGACTGCCTCTGAGCTGTCAACACCCTTCCTTGACCCACCAGTTCTCCAAACGTGTTGGCCATTGAACATATGTGGGATCAGCTTCAACCATCAATGGATATGAGCGATATGGAGCAGCAGTTGCAACAGCTATGGGGGGATCTTCCACAGGATGTCATTAGACATCTCTATGACTCCATATCACACCATTTAGCTGCATGTATCCATGCTAAGGACAGTATGATGCAGTACTAAAGGGATTGTTGATCTGTAGTGTTTTGCTCAAATAAAAGGTCCATTTGCTCTGATATTGTATTCTGTTATTTGCATCATCATTCACCCTGTCTATGCCAACTGTCATTCCATTTAGATGCTGCTTCTGGGTGTGCTAATTTTTTTGGCAAAGAGTGTATTTTTGAAAGGTTATTTAAGCATAACATTCTGTTTGTGCAAACAGGAAAAGGTTTTGGTACACACTTCTCATTTTATTTGCATCTGATTGTGGCTATGTTAAGAGCTTGACATCAATTTAACTGTTCAAGCTAACAATTATTCTCATGTTCTGGCAGAACATAACCTCCTCTGTAATAAAATTAGGTAAACAATATACAGAAATAACTGTCATTGTGCTATATAAACTTCTGTATATTGCTTACATTTATAATGGCCACTGAAAGGTTATTAGGAAGAATTTGCTTATAATTTATGGAATTCTAATTCTAAGAGGTTGTTGAGCTGATATCTGTCAGTAATCTTAAATATTACTTTCTTCTCTATCAAATCATTTGAACCAACTAGAATATGAAAAGAAAGTTACTGAAAATGACCAGATGAAATTTTGAAAGAAAAACAACAAATTATTGATTGAGCATGCAAAGTTTTACTTCTTCGTCTGTTGGTCTTTTTGCACATGAATGGATATTTGTTAATGGAGTTTGATATGCTGTATACTTATAGTCCAACTTAAACACAGATACATTTATTTTAGTCCCCACCCCTCCCATTCTGCAAAAATGATCCCTAAAGTATCTCTGTAAAACAGCTAGACTAATTTCTTTAAAATCAGTACAATCTCTACCCCTCCCTATTGACATGACATTTAACTATTTGAATATCAACAATGGAAATATTGTCTAAGAATAAGAACTATTAATAATACACTTAAGTAATCTTAAAATTATGAAATACTATCTTTAATATTTTTATAATACAATAATTATAATAAATAGTAAATTCAGAGTCTATCAGTAATAAGAAAGAGAAGAAGATAAACACTTTTTTCACCCTTTCTAACAACGAACGCTCAGAAGTCATGATAATAATGAACATTTTTAGTGTTCTAGCATTAATGAAAATATATTTTATAACCTATTTTTGATTTGGTTAAAGAATTATTTTGGGAAAGTTAGCATTCCAATTTTTTTCATTTTATTTTACATTTAATAGTTTATTGTGAGAAAACAGAATTAATAATAATAATAATAAAGAAAACTCGCGCAGATAAGATTAGTAAATACACTGATCTAGTATACGAGCTCCAGAAGCAGTGGAGGCAGGACAACAATACGTGTTGTACCCATTGTCCTGTCCGCCACTGGTCTGGTGCCTTACACATTGCACCACAGCCTCAGCATACTAGGACTTCATAAAAACACTTATGCACAACTCCAGAAGGCTGTGGTACTCAACACAACATGCATAGTTAGGAAATTTATGCGAAAAATGTATCAAGATCTAGTTTATGCTAAGGTCTTTAAATTAATATGAATAAGCTAAACTCTGATTTCAGTTAAAACTTACAGTTTTAAAAAATTCCAGTTAAAAAAGAAAAGAAAGAAAGAAAGAAATTGCTACCTAGAGGTGTACTGAGGAGGTGCTTGCACAGGCTCAGCTGGAATGGCGGACTCTTTTGTAACAGGATGAACCAATGTGGTTTCTTGTTTGTTATGGCTACAATGACAAATAAAAGAAATAACAAAATTTAACTAAAAGAAAAGTATAGTTGTAATCCATTTATTTGAAAATAAATATGCATTAAATTATTAAAAAAAAATTAAATTTCAATTAACAAAACAAAGTTTGTTAACAATAAAATGTCAGCCCCTTCAATATGTGCAAGTTCAATTTGCATCTCATAATAATCTTACCAATCAAGCCTAAATTAAGTTGAAATAAATGCTAAATCCACAACAGAATGACTTTACAAAATCATAACAAAATCTTCAACAGGAATGTTTAATAATCCCACTATAATTTTTCCTCCAGAAGAAAGAATATAGAAGTAAACATAATGATTATGTGAATCAAAGGAATGATGAATCAGAGACATACATTAGTATAATTACATTTCAGTAGTTATTTGAAATCAATTCAGAATTGAGAACAGATTTATAGAGTTTTTTCGTGAAATTCTCTATAATGTTTGTATTACATTTAGCCAAATTAAATTTTTCCAAATAAACTGTGGTTCAAATGGGCAGATCTATCTGGCTCACTGAATAATCCAGTGAGCCAGACAACACTTAATTTACTACACGACATAGAATTCCTGATTTCAAATTAATGTTCTCAGAAATAATTTGTAAGGAAGACAGAGTGCAACTTTATAAATTTAGAGATTAAAAAAAAGCATGCTTTGCAGAAACGAAAACAGCTGATTGATTGAATGAGCTTGACAAGTACAGAGTTCTTAAATTAATAACATGTTAAATTAATACAATTTCATCTAAATTCTTATCCTTTTCATTTTTAAGAGCCCTTTGTATCTTCAATAGTATGATATAGCAGAAGTCAGAGGAGACTAACTTGAAAAAAAAACAAACAACCTCAATAAACTGTTATAAATAGTTCCTATTTCAGGACAATCTATTTAAGAGTGCAGATGGATAGGACAGGGCAGGTAGAGTAGCTGCCCTGTGTTTGGTGTCAATTTATTTGCCCACCACTCATCAGTTTTACTTTCCATTTACTTCTCACAAGGGACCTTATGCCAAAGGCTTTTTTTTTAAATTTTTTTGCAAAGGGAGGATGGATGGAGCATGAAATTGTGCTGCTGTGAGCCTCTCTCTTTTGTCTCTGCAAAGATAGATGAAGATCCAAAAGCAGACAGAGGAATTTTAAGTATATGTGAAAGCTACAGTATAATACTGGTATAATTCAGTAGAGTAGAGATTGTTCATTTCTTCTAAAGATTTAGAATCGATGATATAACACTAGGGAATGCAGTTCAGAATTGAGGAGAACCAGACTAGCAACCAGAATTGCAAATATTGCAATTAGTTTCTGAGAGTAGTTTTGTACAGGGTCATTTATACAACACTAGACATGTATAAGATGATCAGACTTTTGTTAATTCGGTCCCAAGATGAAATAAAAAAAATAAAAATAAATAAAAAAGTAAAAGATATGAATGGTATATTGTAGGGTGACCAGATTTTTACATTGGTAAAGCGGGACACCATTGACC
>JAFIDM010009631.1:150571081-150584324 GCA_023159025.1 Thereuonema tuberculata
TTATTTCCCATCTCAGAATACCTTAATCATAGCCAAGTTGCTGAAATATAATAATTTACCAGAGTGTCTGCTTAAGATTCTAAACAGTCCATTTCAATAGCTATGTATTACAAAATCAAGGACAGTAATTTCCCGTAAAATAAAGTTTTATTGGTGAATATTTATCCCCGAAACAGGGGAAATTTCCATTCAAAACAAAAGAAACGGGTTGGTTGTGTTTTTGGTTCTCTTTATGCCAATCTGATCCAAGTTTTCAAACGAAATGTAAAGAAGCAAAGACCGCTACTATTGTGAAATGTGACCACCAGATAATTTCAAGAAATGTGTTTACGTCAGTGAAATTTCTTTTTTGTGTTGACTAAATTTTAAAATTTATTTACTTTTACCAAAACTGATTTTACCCACTTGGTAAATGTAACTTTAAAGGTACTAAAAACCTTGGTTGCATTTATAGACAAACTGGATTTAAGAAAACAAAATACAATTGATTTTTTTTAAAATTTAAAACCTATATTTTGACCTTCATTTATCATTATCTACGTGCAAACGTTTTCGAAATAAGTGAAGAGTCAAGCTTTCGTAGCCATCGCTTCACGGTTTGTAGGTGATAATTACTTAAGGACACAATTAGTTTTCCATCCCATATGACTAAAACATCACCCAAAAAATGACAAAATCGGTGAAGTAGTTTTGAAGGAGGAAACAAACTTCAAATTTTGACTTGAGTGGGGCTAATTGAGCTTCTTGCAATTATAACAATAACTGAATTAGAAAGCAGAGGAGCTTATTTCTGCATTTGTCACATTTAGTAAGTTGCATGAGTTTCCGTAAATGCCAATTATTCTTATTATCTCTAAAAATTAATACTGGCTGTTTATACAAACTAAGTTGTCTAACTATGTTGTCTGTTTAAAATCTTTAGCAGATTTTGATTTAAGTTGGTACATAGCACTCTGCTAAACACAAGCAGAACCCTATGCACAGTTTTAAGCCCTATTAAAGCAAGATAAGAAAAAGAACAATGAAGATTGTTTTTATTTTAATAGATATAATATGCAATAAAATGGATGACGATGATGTATATTTGTCTTGTTTTTTTGTGGATAATTATAAAATAAGTAATTAAAAATATATTTTAGATAGATCTGAAAAACTGAAAATCCTTCTAATAAATGTAATATTAAAGTTCAGGATTGTGCAAAAAAAAAAAAAAAATAAATAACAAAACTCAATTGATGTATTTTACTTGTTATCCATTTGCTTTTTGGAAATGCACCTATTTTTTTCTTGTTTGTTTTTAATTCTTTTATTAATCAGTACTGACACAGTCAGCATGAAAAAAATACTTATAATAAGTAAAAATTTGAAGTACACTGCAACATGTTGATGCTGCTCTAGAGACGTCCGTGTTTGTTATTTGTCACTTTTATTTATTAATAATTTTTTTAAAATGCTGAAAATTAATAAGAAAATATACTAGTTCATATCAACTAATCCATTCTACCACTTTTTTTTATGGCAACAAAAGGCTTATTGAAGAGTTCATTTTTTATCCATGTGTATGACGAAATGGTTTCATCACGTTATGTTATGTTATGTTATGTTATGTTATATATGGTGAGTGTGGGTAAAGGGAAGCCGAGCATCACGTCTCTTTCATCTTCATCTTGCACACCCGTGCACAATTATCTTCCCTAAACTTCTGTTGACTTGGAATACAAGCCTGTAGCAGAAGTAATCCAATGGTTAGTACTTACAATTCTGAATCGTAGCTTTCAACTTCAGTTTTCTTAATTTTCTGTTCGTTTTTCATTTTCACTCAAAACAATGGTCATGCACAAATTTCTTTACATTACTTATATTTCATCTTACTCTACCAGTTAAGAGTACGTGTTTCTGAAAATTAACATAAAAAACATGTTTCTTACTTATCCCGCTAAATGTGGCTAAAAAAAGGAAAGGCTCTTATATGAGGTTGTTACTTTGTCGTACCATGTCAACCTGTAAAGTTCAACAGCAGAATTATCCAATTCAAATAAACAATATAGTCAGCTCTCAACAGCTCTTAAGATGCTTCAGAAATACAAGACATACTTACAGTATGATAGATAATTGAAACTGATTCACATTCAATCTCACAGTTTCCCAATTTTCTTTACGACAAGATTGTTATATGAAAAAATTAATTCAGAATTCGTCTTCACCTTCTCCGTACATTTCAATTTTCTTAGTGAGTAATAATTAACACAAACCATTGTTAAAGTCATATCTAATGAGAAACTTGACCTGCTGTCGCATTTTAACTTCAACCCATCGATTTTCTCGTCCCTTAATCCGAATCTCAGTCATCATAAAATGGCTAATTTGATCCTCAGTAATCCGAAATACACTAATTCGATTTCGGAAATATTGTTCATGGTTTAGATCCAATCGATATTTTCCAGGAAAGGCAGAGTAGTTAGTGAATAAAGAGAGCAGAGCTCTGCTTTTTATTTCATGAATGGAATTTAGAAACGTATTTTATAGTGACTTCCAATCTTTTCAATGCTGGAACTCTTCCCTGAAAACTTTTACAAGTCAGAAAAAAGTTTGTAACGGATTTGCCAATTAAATATGGCTAAAGTATTAGGAAAAAAAGAGATTTGGAAAGAGTTACTTAAGGTCTTACGTAAATGAATATTATTGGTTTAGTTTATGATTTTCTGCGGAATTTTCAACAGTAGTCTGCAGAACTCTGATTGGGAATAACAGGATTATACGGTTAAATTAATTATTTGTTTTTTTAAAGTTGCCAGAACAACAAAAATGAAAATGACGCCATTGTACGTTTAAATTGAAATTCTTAAAATTTTGTTAGGCTCAGTGTCTAAGCTGCGGTTTTCTATTTTTGTAAACTTCCTTCAAAATTCCAGGAAAAAAAGATTAAAAAATAGATTAAAATCGCAATTTTTTTTCGTTAAAAAAACTGAAATGAATCAATTCCAATCAAAACTAAAATAATCTGCATTTAGATCTGACAGTTTAATAGGCACATGAACCACGACACACAATTACTTAATTATAAATTTTCGTATGATTACTTTTTTAATTTTGTCTTCCATTATTTACGATTAGAAGGGATAGGGTTAACGTCAAACCACCCTCAATGCATCAATATACAATTGGTGCAAATAATAAACCAATGAAGTCTGAAACATTACATTGTTTCTATAGTTTAAAATAAAAAAAACCGAACCAAATGAGAGACTTTAATATCGAAATCAACGGAAAAATCTGAGATTTGATTTACAGTAACAAACTAAAGAGTAAATAGGATGGCTAAATATGCACTGTCAATAGTTAATTACTGTTACATTAGAATTATTATCTCCATACTATCATAGCACATCCGCGTTTCTCGGATCCAGATGCAGCAATTCAACCTTAAACATTTATTTGCCAATGACTTCATGTTTTTTTTTTTTTTTTAATGGCTCCTCTCCACATCGACTCTTTATCGCAGGAAAGTCATTCAAATAATAAAATTCGAGGCTTTCGAAAATATTAAATGTACCAAGTCTCTGCTCGATGTATTATTAAACATTAATTTTTACCAGATTCTGGGGATTGTCAGGCCAAATTTGGTTGCGATATTTACGATGTGTATGAAAGCATCGTGCAATAATAATGCATAATAAATGTAGATATAAATGCTTTAATATTAATTATCAAATACAAATACAGTATATAAATCTTTCTGTATGTAAAAAAGAGCTTGTGCAAATTGCTTGTCGTGCCAAGTTACGATGATGAAAAAGAGCAATAATTTAGATTCATCAAGTATGTTTTTTTTGCAACGAGGAAAACCAATGTAAAACAGCTAATGCATTAAAAACAGTGCTAATGTAAAATCATATAACAATGATTAAGAGATAATAGGGATTGGGAAATAGTTTCTTGCGAGCCTGAATGTTGGGTATTTTGAAAAGCCTAAAGGACATTTTTAATAAACGCTTTATAAGAGAAAACACTGAATTGTACATATTACATAGTATCATTAAGATTCTTATTTAAGTCTCAATGGTCATTTGTGTTGCTAGAGTTCAGTGGTGCAGTCATTTCACTCGGGAAAGAAGATTTTTCGTTTGGTCTTCTGCTCAGCAGCTGTTAGAGAAAGCTTAAATTTGTATTTTGTAAAATATATGAATTTCCTGTAGGACTCATTTAATTCAGCGAATTTAGTCACCTCTTTCCCTATTGCTTAAATAAGTTCATAAGCTATTTTTGTCACATGTATTAAATTACTATTAATGCTCAAAGTATTTTCCTTTTAATTCCCAAATCCTCTTTTGACTGTTGTCCAAATATATTAACCCACTAAGTTATACCCACTGCAGGTCCATTATTTTACAAAGAAAACTGCTGGGGTGCATTATTTTAATCAGTAACTCCTATATTTTGATAATAGTCTAAAATTGAACACAAATTCCTTTTCATCGAGCTTTATATTATTAAATGACATAATTTTTGAAAAATATCCGGCTTTTCTGTTCTTTTGTTACAATAATATTTTAACCAATTCCAATATCCGATGAAAAAAATCAAGTTGCACTAATAAATTAAAAGACCCCCTCAAAAAAGAAAAAATGTTTACACTTTGGTTGTAGTGAATAATAGGTTAAATCTTTTAATATAGGATAATAAAATAAGCAAATATAATTATTTTCTTCAATTACTAGTCGGCTACCCGTCGCTTCGCTCCGGAAGCCTCCCTTATGTAACGGAAAAAAATTTTTCATTTATTAAAAAAACACACACACACACACACACACACACACACACACACACACACACACAAATTACATCAAGGAAACTAAAACTAAAATTTTTTAAAAGCTTTTCTTTTAATTTAATTTTTGATGTCTATATTCTCTCAATCTACGACTGCTTTTAGAACCACCTTGTAAATCATATATCTATGATATATTTTTATTTTTTACAGAGATTAGAATGTAGGCCTAGTGGTCTAATGGCTAAGACGTCTAACTTCTGAGCAGTATTCTACCTAATGAAATACTGTTTCTTATTTCTTGACTCTTTTTATTTTTTTTTAAACCAAATGATACTTTTCAGTGGTTTCTGAGTTACAATAGTGTTCAGTATTCTATCTAATACAAATACTGCTTCTTTCTTTTTTGAGTCTCGTTTTTTATTCTAAGTGGCACTTTTCAGTGGCTTTTGTGTTTCAAATATTGATGGTTTCTGAGTTGCAAATAGTGATTTTTTCGGTATTCCACCTCAAAAAAAGAGTGCTTCTCTCTTTCTTGACTCTGTTTTCTTTACTCCAACATCTGGCGTGTACACCCACATATTTTTCAATATCACGTAGGATTTGGTTAAGTAAGAATATTTAAAATATTGCAACGTTTCGGCAATTATCGTTCTAATTGTCAGTTTCGAATTACAAATAAACTGACTGATGTGAAATAAATAAACAATCTTGAGATTCCAAAAAAAGATTGAATACATTCCTTATTGATGGAGGAAAGGAAAGGAGATATAAGTCAAAAAACCATATGAAATGAGTTGTAGTCCCTATGGCCTAATGGATAAGGCATCTGACTTCGGATCAGAAGGTTGCAGGTTCGATTCCTGTCGCGGATGTTTCATTGTAAAAATTATTTCTATTTTCCATTCTCTCAGAAAATTGCGCCGGACAGACACACAGACAGACAGAAAGACAGACAGACAGAGAAATAAAAGATTTTAGTAATATAGATTGAGATGAAGTAGAGCCAATGGACTGCAATATAATATCGGATTCACACACACAAAAAGATTATAATAATAAACTATCTACTTATTTAAAAATGTAAGCTAATGAAATAGAAGCAAAGATAAGTAAATGTCTACACTAAGCTCAGGGATTAGAGCATTGTGTTGACCCGCTCTGAGTGTGTGTTTAAGTCGACAATAGCAAATGTAATTACTTCTGTCTCACGAATTGGTAAATAGAGGTAAATATTCTATTGCTTAACCGGGTTACTGTTTACAAAATCGTTATTGCTTATTGCTAATAAAGTGAGTAGGTGTTTTAAGAATATTCGTTAATATAACTTATTTTAATGCAAAAAATAACCTTTCTTTTTTATTTAAGATTAAATTATTCAAATTTGCTCATCTAGAATTTCCTGAAATGAATTAGTTTCAACTTTTTAGCTCATGTTATATTACTTATTAACCTTCGGCATACAAGGTGAAAAAAACTCCTCACCTAGACAACGTGGGGTTAAATTAACCCCACAATGAATTGCATGTATTTTATAGATGCATTAAATAAAATACACTTGAATGCGTTTTTCTGTTGAAGATATTATTATATTATTAAATAAATATAAAAGTATAAAAAAAATTAAACTTTTTTAATAGAAAAACTAAAAAAATCTTACAAATTCTCCTTATAATCAACAATTTACCATTAACTAACAAAAAAAACAAAAAAATTATGGGTTTTCATGTAGAAACGTATTTGTTTCATATTATATCCTTTAAACTATACTTATTTGGCTTTATTGAACATGAATTTTGAAAAAACAAAAAAAACCCACAAGAGTGGACACTTATTTTTTTAAAGACGTCCCATACAACGTGGAGTTAAAAACGCCCAGGACCCGCTTTGAGCACCTGTGTACACCACTGCGGCGCATACGGTACTTATTCGACAATGTGATGCGACGCAGATATATGTAAGCTCCAGCTACTGAGAACATCAAGTTATTTGATTGTGTTATAAAGGACCATCAACGCATTTTAAAAGTGTTGGGGTTAAGATAACCCCACCTTGTATGCCGAAGGTTAAGTGTCTAGAGATAAGCAATTTTGTTAATCAATATTTAGAAGAGATAGTGGATTCTCAATTAATGATAATATTCTCAAACTGAAGTTAAAGATACACTTATTTATTAAGTGTATCCAAAATGAAGGCTAATGCCTGAGAAAAGTTTAAAAAGGAATTAAAAGTGTTACTTAAAGAATCATTAAGTTTACTATTCAAATTTTGAATTTGTTTAAATAGGTTTGCTGCTTCCAGTATTGCAGAACAGCTTTTTTTTCCAGTTTTCCTTACTTTAGGAACAATTTTTTTGTTTACTGACAGTTCATTTCATCATGTTGGATTTTCCTGAACTCAGCGAATTGAAAATTGATTTTTAAGCATTTGAAATCTCTTTTTAGATTAAATTTTATTTCTGTAAGAAAACATCTTTTTGTAAATCAGCATCAACTTGTTTTGACAGATGAAGTAAAGCAATTTTCAGTGTTGTTTCCTGATCTGCTTATTTATCTAAAACTGAATCTTGGGGATGGAATTGGTTTTTTGGAACAAATTATAAGCCTGAAAAAGCAATTTTGTGAAAAATAACATTTAAATGGAAAAATATCTGAAAGTAAAATCGCTATAACAACAATGAAAACAGTTATCTCATTAAAAAGAAAAGTACTCATGCTCAAGCAATATGTACTGCCTGAATATGTAATTGCTTCGATAAACCATTGGTAATTAAGTCATGGAAAGAAATAGCAGCATCTGTATAACTTACAATGAGACGTTTTACTGGAAGAAATGGTGTGGTTCCTCAAATCATCATCTGAATATCTGTTATCAACAATTATGCAAAGATACTAACACAAAAAGAAAAAAAAATATCGTTTTATAAGAATTGCTAATTATGATTATCATTTCTATTATCCGATAGACATTTTATCTTTGGAAAGAAATCTCATTTTTGTGGATACACATCACGTCGAATTCCCTATTTGTTTATAATAAGACTAATCAGAGAATAAATAGACAAACAATAGTGAATATATATTTCAAACTCTATCTTCCCAATGAAAAATGTTTGAATCATCCTTCTTAGGAATTCAGGAGTGGACCCTTCTTGGATGCTCGTCTTTAACTTCTTTCCTTATTTTCAAAATAAAATGTTGAGTGCCAGTCGGCCATAATAGAGTACCCGGATGAATGAACGCAACAATGCAGCAATCGGTTGAAGTGAGGCCGTCGTAGACCGTTGACCTCTTCCTCTCACATGATCAAAGTAGCCTTGAGAAATACGCAGAGGAAGGAAACCTGCTCCGGCCGCATTCCTTCATGTCTCCCCGCAGCGATTGCAAATGAAGACCGGTGACAAAACAAGAAATCGAAGGAAATATCCGTGTTTTAGGATTATTTATTTATTTTTAATTGTATGACATTCTGTTTGGCGTATTTACGCTTGATATTATGATGGCAAATAGCGAAAAAAAAAAAAAACCACTAAAATAATGCATTCATCCTGAATGATTTTATCAAGTTAAACGAAAAGCTTTTCAAATATTTACATGATTTATCAAGGTGATTCAGTGAAGTGTTACAGTTTTTTTCCCCCATAGATAAAAAATTTTTTTGTTAAATTTATTTTCAAACGTAATATTTCCTTTCATAGCTTAATAAAAGTTCTTTACCAATTTTCAATACAAAAATATGCTTGTTTTAGTGGCTAACAATTTCGATGAAGATTTTAATTAAGTTTGTTGAATTCAAATATTTAGCTTTACTTTAGGTACGAACCAATGCCGTGCCGAGGAGGAAGGACCCGCTGTTTTTTTTTTTAGCCTACTTTATCCTTGGAAGTGTGGAAACTCACACCCTCCAACTCCCAACAACTTTTGAACTGCTGGATGACTCTTCTTAAAACTTTGAGTGGCCTTAGACGTGGTTTATAGGAGTGTTGAAAACGCCCCCAAAAATGTCCTGTTCTACACGAGAGCGTTGACAACGCCGCGTTAGTTTAGTCCCCAGACATTCTTACAGGAGTAAAATAAAGGACTGAGTAAATAAAAGAACAGGAGTAAAATAAAATAAAATAAAAGCGAGCGTTGCTAACGATCTCCAACGTCCCGTGTAGACCAGACCAGCGTTGCTAACGCTGGAGTTGGTAACGCCGACCTTCTCGGCGTTGCAAATGCTCGTGTAGACCGTATCTTTCACTTTCGCTGCGGTCACTCCTGATTTTTAGTCAGTCACAGAAATTGGAACAGTGACCCATCCTTCTAGAGAATCTAGACTGACTAAAAATCAGGAGGGAGAGCGCAGAGAACAATGATACATTAGCGTCCCCTTTATGGTCCTGCACGAGGCATTGAGAGCCCTCTTTTACAACTCTTGTGGTTTTCAACTTTTTGAACTAAAAATTGGTAGTGCGCCCGAGCCCTAAGCCGCGTTTTCAATGCTCGTGTAGACCAGACCTTAAGGACAAGAGATGATCCAACTTTTATAGTTTAAATTTTTCCCATGTGGGTCCTTATCGAGAAATTAGCGCGAAAAGATCACAAAAACACTCGAACCGAAACAATGAATTTCTATCATGTCTTAAACAAAGAATATTAACCCGCTTAACAATCCTCTTGATGTATGCGCGAGCTTAATTAATGTCTTTTCAATATGTTTAAAATTATTGATATGATTCAAACTTAGGTATTTGCGGATTTCATTATTTTTTTCATAAAATGAGAAAATCACAACTGTTTGTATTCAACAGAAATATATATTAATATTAAAATATATATTATGTCTGGTCTTGCACCGATACGGCAATACAGCTGTTTTAGTGTTGTGGCTGGCAGACAATCATTCATGGAAGAGCCATTGCAACCTGCCTATTTGGAGTGTTGTACATTACAGAAGATGTTCTACACAACAGTGACATCGCCGGAGCATTGACTGCCGCACTCGTTCAAAAATGGCAGATGTAGTACGGATGGTGTTGCAGGTTTCGACAATTCGTTGACGCAGTTTCTCGACTGTATCGACAGGTGTGGCGTAAATGAGACTCTTTACACGGCCCCAACAGAAGACGTCAATCGGTTTAAGATCCGGCGATAGTGGGATGCGAGTTCCGTCAGATTGTACTGCTCCATTATCTGTTCGAAACTGAATGACTGTATGTACTTTTAACAGCCGATAATAACTCCCTCCTGCGCATGGCCAACACCCACAACACTAAAACGACTGTAACGCCATATCGGTGCAAGACTGCACACACATTACTTAAAGGGAAATTCAATTATTTTCGAAATACAAAATTCTGGGAACTCAGAACTTATATTTAAATCTACAATTTAGGCCTATTAAGTATCTTATGGTATTATCTTCCAAAACTATTTTACAGAAAATTCTGAAAAAACTTTTAAGCCTGTCCAGTAGAACCCCGCTATTCCGAACAGAGTTCAGAAAAAATACCGATTTTTTTTTTTAACTTAAAAATAGGAGAAATTAAAAAGACGTTCGTGAAAAAACGTACATCTATTGTTATACAAAGAAGTTAAATAGAGATTTGCTTAGTTTTTTGCCGTTTTTCAAGAGTTTTTTCACTTGAAGCAGAACAAAACTGCTCAATTTTAACGTGATTCTTTTTCCATTCACTAATCGTTGCTTTTTCCGACACCATATTCGAGTGATAATTTAGTAGCACTTTCTCCCTTATCCAATCTTTTTAACACTTCAAGTTTTTCTTTTAAAGTATACGAAGAACGACTTCGTTTACTTGCCATGTTTAATGTTTAACAGCGGAAATGCAGTAACCCGGTAGTAATTCTTGGATCGCGGGAGGGAGAGGGGGGTAGGGGGGTGATGAGTCGTCGATGGTTACTGCCCTTCCCTTCCGACTTTCACTGAATCTGTTCCCACGAGCCGATCAACGCTGTATAGAGCCGACACTATCAGATGTCACCGCACTTAATTTACGCCTTAACAAGTCAATACGTTGATTTTATTCAAGAAATCCGCCTATTCCGAATTCCCGCTAGACCGAACAGTGTTCGGTCCCAATTAGTTCGGAATAGCGGGGTTCTACTGTATTTTATTTCAAA
The DNA here is from genome assembly GCA_023159025.1 of Thereuonema tuberculata. NCBI lineage: Eukaryota > Metazoa > Arthropoda > Chilopoda > Scutigeromorpha > Scutigeridae > Thereuonema > Thereuonema tuberculata. The sequence continues at coordinate 150,581,972 of JAFIDM010009631.1, forward strand.
GTAATTGTAACTTCTTTGATGGCAAAAAAGAGGCAAATATTCTAAAATTCCAATATATAGCCTGTACTTTTGCTCCTACGCGTAATTATTGGCCTAAGTACTACTACAACTGCTGTAACAGACATAACTACTAAACTTCAAAATATTTAATAACACATAATAATCTTAAAATATTTAATTGCAATGAGAAATGTGTACAAAAGTAAATAACACAGAAGAACAGATTATCAGCACCAGGTTACACAGAAGTAAAGCTTGGCATATTTTTGGTAAAAAATTCAGTTCTTAATATTCGAAACAAAATTTCCAAAACTCATGGAGTAAGTAAAAGTGCAAACCGAATCTTCACCTTCATTTTTATCTTAATCTTCCATAGAACCGAGATTTCCAAAGCAGTTCGTTATGTGTAACTGCATCCCAAGATTTCAACCGTTTTGAGACTTTCGAATTCTTAAAATGAATTTCGTTTACCAAAATTCCCATCTCCAACTTCTGTCACTCTGTAGTGTGATTGATATTACATCGGAAAAATCCCTTGTAATGTCACCTTCAGCTCCTGCATTTAACAATTTAAGAGCATAAATTTCAGGAATGAATCCGATTTTTCAGGCAAGGTTTTACAAATGAAATAAAAGCAAAAGGATTTTTACATGACATCACATTTATGATTCAAAAGAATAATAAGAAAAGAAAAAGTGGAAAGACAAAAAAACTAAACTTAAACTTAACTAAAACTAAAGAATTCATATCTCCAGAAAGGAAAAAAGAATCCTGAAAAAATATCCTGAAAAAGTGATGAATGTCGATGTCATACCTAAAGCGAAAATTTAATTGCTTAGACCCTTATGCAAAAGAAGAGCTTAATAATAATCATAGCGAAAAAATCTGTGATCAAGATAACTCAACACTCTCTTAAGAGGTTGAAATCATATATGAAATCGGAACAACCTGTAAGTGGCTAAAAACTATTGCTTATACTAGCTGCCGTTAAAGCACCATCATCATAATAATAGGAACTATTTACCTTAGGAAATTGATTCTTTATTTACTTAATGAATAAATTACACATTGGATTTATGAAAGAAACGGATTCATAATCATTTCTGTATAGTTGTGCTATTGTATACGATAGCCATAAAAAATTACGAATCTTGGGCTTTCCCAGAATGCCTTTTATAGACGACAATGTAATTGTCCATCGTGCCAGAATTTTGTAAGAATGGTTTGCTGAACACGAGGAAGACTTCTGTCATCTTTCCTGATCTCCACAGTCTCCAATCTCATTCCCATCGAGAATTTGTGGCAATGCTGAAAAGGGCTATAAGGCGTCGAAGGTCTTTTCCATCAACGATCACAGAGGTGCAGGATATTTTACTGCAAGTATTTTGTACCTACACGACCTCAGGCATATCTTAGATTCATTGCTGAGTTAAATAAATGCTTAGAGTCATTCGTAACATAGGAGAGCCTACATAATAGCAATAAAGGTTCATAATGTTTTGTCCATTGTGTATAGTTTGATGACTGAATAGAACAACCAGTTGACATTACACAAAACAACAATATGAATACTCTAAATACATTAAAGTATTTCTTGAGAAGTTGATGGTAAGGAAACACTACTATATACAGTGGCACTTAAATCAGAGTTTTCCAAGTGATTAGTAAGAGTAAAAAGATAGAGTTGTGGGTTCGCAATAAAAATTCTATAATGGCACCTCAATTATAGACTACTACAATTAACTGCCAATTTTTTTTTTTTTTTTTTTTTTTGTGGTTGGATAAATAGGGGTAGCAATAATAGAAAAATGCTGAAAGGTCTTCGCGAGTTAAAAGATTTTTTGAAACAGCTGGTCATATGAATGTTACAAATGAAAAAAAAAAAGTGTTTCTACTTCTTCTTTAAATATTTCATCACATAAACCAGCGGTCTGAAACATTTGTGGGCCATTTTATAACCTGCATATTTTGCAGACTGTCCTTTATTCGAATTCAAAAACCAATATTTCATAATTTGGATAGGAACGTGCTCTTATAATTTGATCAGAAATTGAAAATAACATCACGAGGAAAAAAGAAAATATCTATTGATTTTTTAAAAAAAGATTAAGATTCACTAATTTTGCTTGTATATTTCCTCCGTGCCATAATAAACTTGCTACCAGCGAAAAGTCCACAATGCCATTTTTGGGTCTAAGACTAAAAAGAGTTTGAGAGCACTGACATAAACACTTGCTCATTTCAAAATTTTTAAAGTTGAATGAATTATTGGTACTGAAAATTTAACCAAATCATTTAACCATATAAATAAATAAATAAATAAATAAATAAATAAATAAATAAAAAGTCATTC
>JAFIDM010009631.1:150592129-150616906 GCA_023159025.1 Thereuonema tuberculata
GCACAAAGTTGTTTTTTTTTTTAGTGAAACTGTTAGTCTCTTAAAAAAAAAAAAAAAAAAAAAAAAAAGTTTCGTGCTAGAACGAAGAAACACAACTACTATTAAAAGTTCAACGAGGATTCTCCCATGTACCCTTTTCTTGACGACGGGTAATAATGGGTGTTGTTTCGCCAGCGGGAATTATTTTGCAGGGAAGTACAATTGCACCTTAATTGTCAACAATGAAAATTCCGAGTAATATGCATGGGAATATCTCTGCTACAACGCAAATAAGGTATTTCAGCTGCTGAAAGAAATAATAGCCTTATCAGCTTAAGGTGGATTCCCATTAATGAACTGTTTATCATCTGTTTCTTCTGTAACTTGCAATGACAATTAAATTACAACGCCCATTAGATCACAGGCTTATAATGGAAGAACACAAGTCAGAGTATTTTTATTTAACTAATTACAGCATTCGGGGAAGAATTTCCTACACAACATACTAATAAATGGAAGTGAATTAGAAGATGAAATCATAAAATTTATAAATTATTTCTAGAATTCTAAATGGTCATTTATTCTAATTTCCCCTCCTTCCTTTGTTTCTAAGAATGAGCTTATGAATTGCAAGACCATGATTTATTCTTTAAATGAATGAATCAAAACGGTTTTTATTAGGTTCAATAATTTAATAAAAAAAAAGGCTACGGTAACAATTTTAAGATTGTCTGATAGTCCCTTTCTGTTAAATTACAATTAAGTCCAAAAACTAAAGAGAAAAATATATGTAGGACATAAAGGGGTTTTGAGGTTCAAGATAATGCAATCTTTGTCGAAGAAATGAACGAAAGGAGGCATAAAACAAGAATGTAGTTTAACTGTACCGAACTGATAGCTCAATAGGCTATTAGTTTTGTTAAACACCTTTGAAAAACACGCTTATACTTTCCACACCTTTTTCTTGGAATCGCCTGTATGAGCCTTCAAGTTCCCAGAAAAACACAGAAAGGGAGAGAAGCACTAAGAGAATTGGGGAAGAAATAGCGTTAAATAATAATGCAGACTCGAAAAATAAAATAAAATAAAAAAATAAACAAAACAGAGCCATGTTTTTGCCTATTTTAAGTTGTCATTTTATGATTAAGTACTATTATTCTAATCATAACTTTTATAATAATATTCAAAAGTTATGATAATTTTTTTCATTCCTTTATTCCTTTATTACAAAGATAGTGAAAATATTCTCTTCATTCCTTGTTAAGTAAATAGATCTGGATAATTCTAGCCTGTCTTTCTTTAAGAGTGTCGACTGGATAAGGAGTGTTACTCGTTCGTCTTGACTTGCTCTACTCAATATGGAGATCTGGATAATGTTTACCTCAACTCCTTTCTTTGGAAGACGAAGCAATTAATCGTATGCTAATAAATGCAAAAACTAAAACTGATAATGAAGAATTGTTGATAAAAGAGTTAAGCGCGGAATTGTTGAATCAATAATTACAAAAATCAGATTTACATGAATTACATGAAAACTGTAATGTTTATCAGTTTCCGGATTTATCGGAGACAAACAGATTTCCTATCTTTCGTTGTTGTTCATGATAATAAAAGAGAAGTCTATTTCAGAGAAAGAAATAAAGTAAATATATGATATCGCTTGCAGTTCTGTCGTAAAATCTGTTTTCCTCCACATTTTAGACCCGGCACCTTTGAGATTATTGGACAACGAAGAAATATCAAACACTAATCTGTTTGATTGACACTGATTGACCTTTCTTTGAAGATACAATAAAGTTCAATTCTTCTTGGTAATGGACGCTGGTACGTTATTTGTTACTTTTATTCGACAAAAACAATCTTATAAATTTACTGAATATAAATTTGAATTTTCTTCATTAATTATTGCCATCGAGTAATATAAGTATTCCACTACAAGGTCCTTGGGGTTGGAAGGCAGTTCCATGATCAACGGTTCAAAGTTGAGATCAGTGGTCAACCCGACCCGCCCGCCTTTAACCTGCGGGAATGAATCCCAGTCTCCATTTTACAAAAGGCTGGGTGAAGCCTAGGAACAGTCTGGAGAAGAAACACCTGGGAGAAATCCCCAACCTCTGCTGGGAATGGAATCCAGTTCTTCCAGCCCGCAGTCCAGTGGTTACCATCGGACCCATCCATGGGGCGAAATTTTGTTTTCAATAACATTAGGTATTATTATTCATCATTAATTCGTTGTAAGCATAACAAAACAGATATAAACACAAATAAGACTGATTCATAAATAATAATGAGATAGAGTTGATTCGCTGATATTTAAAAAAAAAGACTCACCGACTATAGAAACTTTCACATCCTGAACAATATATTAATATCTAACATCAGTTTTACATTTATTTATGGTGGCATACAGTAATGATGTGCTTCAGAAGGACCAACAAAAAGTTCCCTAAAGAACTTTAAATTCAAGAAAACGATAGAAACGAAAAAAGACTCCATTTATTTTTAAATTTTACTATGTTGAATACAAACCGTGGAAGATTTCCATTCTATGAAACAAAATTCATTATATCCGCGTTAATTACTTAGTTAAGTCCAAGTAATTTTAATCATATAAAGCGCGCGCAAATTAATAGATTAATATCCATCGCTGGATAACATTATTTCGGTTCTAAAGCTTTTCTAAGGAGATTTTTGTCACGTTCTCTTTAATTATTTAATTAAAATTAGATCTTCTCTTCGTGTTTAAATAACCTCACTAATTTTCTGGAAGCTCCATCCAGTAGCTCAGAAGCTGTTAGAAAAGCACTCACACAGACTGACTGACTGATGAGCCTCATTTTTAATAGAAAATAGGCTATCCAATGTAATTGGAACGAATGCAAATCCGAATCTAACAAAGTAATTTTATCATTTCCCTCTAAAACACTTAAACGTTTTGTTTAGATTGCCCCCCCAAAAATATTAGAATTTAAATCCATTTTTACATTTATTTTTTCAGTTATCCTCCAATAATATAGCGCAACAAGATAACTTATAACGAATTGTTTGTTGTTGTTTTTTTTGAGGAAAAAGAAAGCTTATACGACCTGAAGAAGTTCCTCGATTAGAGGAACGAAATATTGTAGTTATTAAAGAAGATATTTTGAAGAATAATATTTGTTATTATTTGAACTTTGTTATGCTTTTCAGAAGTAGTTCCATTCTTAATTATAGTTAAAAACAATCTCATAAAACAGTTAAAAAAAATCCCAGATTCAGTATCTGGCGAAGCTCTACCACTACAATTTAAGTTGTATCAAAATTCTTGACTTTCAATTTTTATTATTATTGTTATTTCATACCATTAAATTAACTTTTCAATTATCAGTTTTAATTGAAAGTTTTAATAGGAACTCCCATTAAAACAAAACTACGGAAAAATTCTGATTAGAATCCATATTTTTTTTTTGTCCTTTTCACTTTGCTTCATATTTTTACACGTTTTTCTTTCTTCATGTTTTCTTTTTTCCTTGTCTTTCTAGAATAATTATCTGAATAAGGGAGCATCATCTGTTCTGGCCTCCGGTAACATGGGAATAAGAAAACTCCCTGTGTGAGACTCTTCCCAGGAAAGACTTTCCCACTTTACCGTCGGAATTTCTTCAACTGTTTCAACTCGTAAAAAGCTCTCATTTATTTTCCTTCTTTAGACTGTTTTTTTTTTTTAAATTCATCTTAAGGAATATAATTTGTCTGTCTTGGAATTAACTAAGAAGACATTCTTGATAACGATCATTTTGCTATTTTCGAAATGGTTTTCATTAGCTTAAAACCTTGAATTTTTTTTTTCCTCTTTTTCTTATTAATAATCTTTTTCAGAACAATTTTCAGTTATTCATCAGAAACGATAAATTAATTTAATTGGTAATCCATTACCAAACCTCATCTTATTCAATTTGTCATTAACTAGGTTCCTGGAAAGCATATTAGAATTATTTGTTGAATTATTATGTAGGAATTCATAGGCTTGGTTGGTCGATTTTTTTTAAACATAAAGGTTTTTTTAAAAGCTAATGTTAAGGAACCAACTGTTGTATGATTGTAACATTAAAAAAAAAAATCCTTCCAATTAAATTTTCATAATGAAGAATATTTAAAGTTGGGAAATGTAAGTTTTAAGCAGAGGGCACGCAGAATTTAATGATAAATGCTACTTAATGTCAAATTATTTTCGAGCATTCTTTGGTATATTTTGCTCGATCTTCTTCTTTCTTCCAAAAAAATTCTTTCCTTTCATTCTCGTCAAATTGTTTGCATTATTTCCAACCCCCCCCCCCCCTTTTTTTTTTTTTTACTTTAGGCATCTGGACTCATTACTCCTGGGAAGTTCATAAAACTTTAAAATAGCCAAGCCCTTTCCTGACAGAACAAAATCACGAAAATCCTAAGGGCTTGATGTATTTTTTTCTTTCTTTTTATTAAAGATAGAATTATGTCACGTAATTTATATTTATGCTTTGCGTCAACAAATGTCGGAGGAATGCATACTTGATAAAAGCCAGAAATTGGTGTGTGTGTGATTAAGGATCAAATCTGGTTACTGGTGCAGAAACTTTTAAGCATCAACTTAAAAAAAAAAAAATACCCTAGTCTGGTCAGTCTACATGAAGAAAAAATAAATAAATAAATAAGTAATGAAACTGCACCCAAGAGCTACTTAGGAAGGTATAGAAAACTCACTGTAAAGGATTATATGGTTAAAATTTTCAAATTAAGAAAATGAAAATGTGGAGTTCATTCCACATCTTTCATTAATTCATATACATTAAATAAATACAAAAAAATAAAATAAAATAGCAACAAAATTACAATATTTCCTTTAATATCAGAATGTTTGATGTAATGTGAGCCAATGCTGCATCATTCCTTCTTCGCTATAAAAAATACCCAAATTTCTTTGAAAGTATAATTAAAATTAAGCTTCTTAATTGTAATGTACTTTAAACCAAAAGAATATGATTTATTCTTGTCCAAGGCTCGAGAAACTGTTTTCTTTGTGACTTTGTGACTCCGACGATTTCACCAGTTTCAATAGGGAAGTGTTGTTATTAATATACTGAAATTATATATTATTTATTTTTATATATTGCGAGATAGTTATCCAGTTTGTTTGTTTTTTTCTAAACTTGTTCTCTGAATTGGCAATAATGTCCATCTCTTAATGTGTGAAAACGGATATACCAAGAAATCCATTTTATGAGTGCACCATATGCTATTTAATTTGTAACAAAAATGATACGTGTATGTATATAATCAAGTAGGAATCCTGAGATGTTTCTAAGTGGAGAAACTGCGAGATTTTAATGATTGTTACTTTGAAATTTCGTGTTCCATAAAACAGCAAAGTTAATGTAGATTCTTCCACAGGTTCTTGAAGATAACTTGTTACGAACCAAAGTATTCATTCATTCAGAAGGAAATACAGCGCTTCATATCACGTTTTGCTCCATAACGTGGAAAGAAAAGAAAAAACAACAAGGAATAATTCACGGAAAAGGGAATAACTATTTCATTATTTCCTGCGTGGTTTTCAAAGATGAAAACACTTCCTCAATAATTTGTGTGAAATTTAAATTCATTCAATATTACTTCTAAAGTAAAAGTTAAGAAGAAATCTGCTAATTCTTATTACTCTACTTTCCGAAGAAAGGAAAATTTATAAGATCGGGTGTGTGTGTGTGTGTGTGAATCCATGCCTATTCTTAATAAATTAGTGAACAATCTTCTTGAAATTTGTCATACATATTTATGAACCAGAGACTATCTCGCTTGTGTATTTGAAAAATTAGCTTTGCTTTATTTCATCACTAATATATTTCGGGGAATTTAATGAGGCAGCCAAAATGACTGAAAAGCAGACGACTAATTTACACTACGCTCCTGTTAGGAAACGAGGTGTTATTGATCAATAGAGAAACAATATGATTGGCGTATTAAATAAACCAGAAACGCAGTTTAATAGCGATGCTTGTAGAAAGCAATGTAGGTGAATTCTTAATTTTACAGCTCGGCTTTTTTTTTATTATTATTTTGTTTTGTTTTGTTTTGTTTGTGTTTAAACACTTGCAATACTTATTTTAAGGAAAACAAAAGATCTCGGATCATAAAGCAATAATTTAAATGCAAATAAGTTCCGTGAAGAAGAATTAGTAATACCATAAATATTCCACCTTCAAATACTCCTAAATGCCACCATTCATCGTATTTTAGCCCAATCCCGCCCGTCCACTGACCGTGACCTTCACTACAACAAACCCTCCAACTTGTTTCAACGGTCCTCTATCTTGTCTCTCTTTTGTTAAACTGAACAAAAGAAAGTACTATTCTGTGGCTAATTCAATCAGAAGATTTATTTATATATTCAAAGGACTTTAAGAATTTAATTCAGAATAATTTTACATTTATTAATTTTGTATACTGCTGAGTAACGTCTTTTTTTTTATTGTTTTTATACTGCATTTTCTGGGTTTTAAACAGTGGCGTAAAGTAAAATCAGCCCCCCCCCTCTTTTCCTGTGATCATTAATAAAAATAAATAAATAAAATAAGAAGCCATTACTATTATTAATGCTTCTGTTTCACTGCCGATAAATTAAAAACAGTAAAATTAAAAATTTAATGAAGAAATATTATAATACCTAAGACGCCACTAATATCTACTAATTTATACTATTTCTAAGTTATATAGGTGAATAACCATTGCAATGAGTTATAATACAATATTCCAAAAACCATAATCACTCATGGAGGCTAGTCAATAATAAGAAGAATAATTTTTTTAACCTTGTGATTTTATAATTGCAAGCAATTCCATTTACCTGTCAAAGGTTAAAAAATGCTGACGGAAATAGCTAAACAGTTTGTTATTACAACTGATTTTAAGTTTTAAGATGTCACAGTTATTGAAAATGCTGAATTTCATTAAAAAAAATAATCAAAAATGAAGCACTAATTACTCAAGAAATAAATTAGATCATTAATTTGCCTTTTAGAGGTATTTAATTGAATAAGGGAATCAGTCCATCTCTTAACACCTGGAAGCTAACAAGATCCTCTCCTGGGAGGCTACTGCAATGATTTCTTGTTTAGCTTTCATAGAACCCTATAATCAGCCAGAAATGAAGATAGACTTCGAGAGAAGCAGGATAAGTCCTTTCTAGATAATAATCTTACATTAACGGATAGGAGAGTGAATATAGAGATTCCTGATGAGTTAAAGGCAGATCCAATTTCCTAGCTACTGTAATAGGGATTAAATGCAAAAAAAGCTACAATTTTTCTGCAATATTTCGTCTGAATTTCTTTATTTTCAATTCGTTTATCAGTTCCATTTATACTGTTAATTATTAAAAGTACAATACTCTTTCTAATACTCTTTGCTGCATTATAGTAATTTCCAATAATCAAAAATAGTACAGTGGAAGTAAGCACAAAAGTTTTTGCAGAATTTCACTGTCCTACAGGCAACAAAACTGAAATACCATATTCAAGATAAAATATGGTTTATATCGATTTTTATCATATGTCTCCCTGCCAAATTAGATAGTAGAATGCTTTTGGTTCACATAAAATGAAGACACTCACATTACTGTCTTTTGATTTAAGGGAGAAAAGATATTAAAAGTGAATTGGAATAAATCGATTTTCTTCTCTTCTCTGTTTTTGCGTTAAAAAAACGTAAATTTAAAGCTTTTCAGTTCTTCTGTGTTAATGAATGTCATCATTAGAAGAAGTTAAAAAAAATCAATGAACTTTGGTCTAATATAACAATATAATAGAAATTATATCTAATATAAAAGAATAACAAGTTACTGTTCTGTAGCAGTTTCCAAAACAATTTCTGTATTCGAACTGGAAGTTTTCAATTTTATTTTTATTCGTTACAATTCTAGCAATTATTGAACTGAATTAACTTTTACAACAAGAATCTGATTCTTTCTAAATCACAACAGTTTAATAAATGTTCTTTTTTAATAAATAATGTGCAACTACACAGACGTACATCCACAAAGCGGCTTTTTATTTAAAAGGAGTAATTTTTTTTTTTTAAATATTTTGATTCATAAAAGTAATGTTATTCTTTGACAACTATGACATTATATTTACTATAATACTTCCTTATCCATAAAAAAACTGGCAATCCAAAGTCGACAGTATAGAATATATTTCATAAAGTTTAAAACTGCCGTATCAAACAGCAATAGTACTATTAATAATAGTATGTTTATGTATATATATTACAAAACAACAGAACAAAAAAATACAAGCAGTACTTTTAATAACTGCAAATTATCCACCCTGAAAAGTGTTGCCATTAGACTGCTGTTCTTTATAACATAAGAAATAGATAATTGCTGATGAAAACATAATAAAGAATTACATTTATAAAAAACAAAAAAACAAAAACAAAACAAAATAACTTTAATTTGAAATGCATTCCAATAAATATGATTACTCTGTTATGGAAGGAAAGAAAACAGATCTTGAAGGTCAGGATAACTTAGGCATGTCTTCAATTTACGAGCTGAATTAAACGCAACACTGAACTGATATTGCGAGTATAATTGCCGAGACATAATTACTATAAGTAATTATTGTAATTCTCAACACTACAACATTTGTGTAGATATTATATGACTTACTGAAGTCGTACGCTAGAGTGATCTTACAGACATAAATTTAAATGGCATTGTTAGTGCTAAAACAGAACTCTACACATCAAGGACAGTCAATCGCTTTGATCTTCAACAGTAGTAAAGTAGAAGCAGGAAACATACTTCCACCAGCTTCCTTCACTATTGGGCCCGTGACAATAGACAACTGAAAAAGTAGTTCTGCCCTCTTATGGATAATGCTGCGTTTCTTGTGGTGTTCGTCTTCCTTTAATTTTTCATTAGGAAATTCAATCTATCAACACTATTAGTTAAACTGTAAAATGTTAGGATTTGCTTAAGAAAGAAGGAAAGAAAAACGTTTTCACAAGATATTTGTATTAATGTCGAATGTCTTAACTTTTCATCAGCATCATATGGAAAAGATAGCTATAATATCTCAACATAGCCAAAGGAAAATTAAAACTAGCCCTACATGTTCAGTGTTTACATCTTATCGGGGTTAACAACTTGACGTAATGTCTTTAGAAAGTGAAATTAGAAAAAGATTCTCTTTATTTTTATCGAATATTCAGTTTTAAGTTATAATATATGTATTATCTATTCTTAGAAGATTAAAAAAAAAAAGGCAAATATAACTATTGTTTATAATAGCTACAAAAGTCTCACATATCTTGAATTTTTCTGTTAGTTATCTTCTTTCAAAATTTAGATAAAAATATATAAGAATAAATGTGATTCCAAATTCCAGGAATTCGCGCTTTGTTTTTAAGGTAAGTCATAAAAATAAGCAATTTATTAATCTCAATTGGTGTATTTAATATATACAGATTCATTTTATCAGCATAATTAAATCAATTATCATTATAGGATTTAATTCAGTACTAGAATTAAGCAAATCGTAAAAACTTAAAATATAAACTTTTTTTTTTATCAAGGAATATTTCGAAACAGCTTTGAAAAAACAAGGAAGAGAAAGGAAACTCCTAAAACGAAAATTAAAATATTTTTGTAAAAACTGAGAGTGAATTTTCTGGATTCTGATTTATCCATCATTGTTTTTTTCCATGAAATTTTTCTTCTTTTTTTTTTTTTGTGACTGAATGTTTTACTTGCAGAATTATTTTTATCTAGTTTTCATTTAATTTAATAAATTTCAAAATAGATAAACAAAAAAAAACTTGTTGATTTTTTGCACCTTTTTATTTTTCATTCTTCAGTTCGACGTTCTTTTGATTTATCCATAGGAAGCCTTTCATAAAAATCAGACAAATGATAAATTGAAAAACTGAGGAAAATTCTGATTACAATGCTATCGGGCAATTACGTTTCTATGGTATATATCTACAAGGTATAGGCAACCAAAGTTCAGTGGAACAAGATGATCAACATGGCCGAACTAATAATGGTAATTATTTCGGGTAGGACCTCGAGAAAAATGTCTAAAAAACCTAATATCTGTGACCTTGTGGTATGAAAAAGATAACCATGAAACAACCTTGACGATCGTTTAGTTTGGCTTTCATCTTAAAGTAATATTGGGAGTTTTCCATTCAGGCTCGACGAGACTGTGAGAGATAAAAGGGCACTTAGCCAATCACTATCTTTACGGGGCCCTCAAGATAGCCAAAGGAAAAAGAAAACCAGACCTACATATTCAGTTTTTACATTTTATCGGGCTTAAAAACTTGACGCAATGTCTTTAGAAGGTGAGTTAATTAATGACTACGAAGGAGTCTAAAGAGATACTTTCAATACAAAATACAGACGAGAGCTATTGAAATATGTTTGTTCCCCCAATGGGTCAAAAACCAGAAACGTGTTATCTATTCAATTCTGAAATAACTACTTCTCTTCCTTGCCTCAAGACTGTGTATATTTTCTTTCTACATATTCACGAGTTATTTTTAGAACTTCTTTTATGTAACATCGAATGGGAAAAATGGCCTTTAAAAACTTATCAGACTGTATCTTCATCGAGTCTCGCTACTTCTTGAATAGTTAACTACTAATGTTAAAAAAAAAAGGAATAAAAATTCGGAAGTAGTTCTACAGCTACTGTGATTTCAGTAGGACGTTGACTGCATGCCTTTATTGTGGCATTTTTGAACGTATTCCGCAGGCAAAAATAATCTTAATAACCATTGTAGACAGTCATTTTCATCCCTTTTACAGGTTTGACACTGAATTTACAACTACGCGAATGGAGAAATCTCTTGAGTTTATATAATTTTCCTTTTCCAACCAACTTAACAATTGGTGGCCCATGTATTGTTTTGAATACAAATAAGGATCTCTCTATGATAATTATCTTTAGTAAAAACAAATTAATAATATCCGAATTAAATAGTTAATGGTGTTTTAGTATTTCGTGCTTATTTATTTAAAGTTAAAATTTTGAATGTTTGCTCTGAGAACGTAATCAGCTTAATGTTCTAATGAGTTATTATTTTTATACATTCTTTTTATTTCCTATTCTTCAACTGTTTAAATTAGTTAAACTCTTCAAATCAAATTTTAACCGCTAGATTTAGTTTTGATTCTGTTACTGCTAATTGAACCGTTAAGTTTATGATTGGATTCAAATTATCTAATCAATACAAAACATGTGACTCTTTTTAACCAATCCCATCCTTTGTAAATATTCTTTAAATTTATGTTTGTTAAAAATAAAATAGGAACCAGTTAGTTTTTTGAAGTCTCTGCTCTTCTTTTCCACCTGGAAAGCTGCATTTCATAAAGGCTATCTTGATTAGAAACTTATTTTCATATATTTAACTATTAGAAGTCAATCTAAATATATAAAAGGAAAATGTGTGTACATGTCCTACATTTCTCTAAACAATGAATTCAGTACACAAATGCATACATTTTAAAAATTACTTCTGCAAGAATAACAGATATTTTTTTTTAATCTCACTTTGTTTATTCCAAAGAAATGTTCGTAGCAAAAAAAAAAAAAAAAAAAAGATAGATAAGATTAATAGAAATTAATATTAAAATATTCAAGAATTAACCATAAACAATTACTGACTTTCATTTTATCCTGTTCTCCCAACACGTCAAAAAAAATCTTTAAAAGACAATTACGGAAAAAATACATTCTTTGATATTTTCAATACTAAATAAACGTTGAATCTTCGCAAATAAATGCTGAACTTAAGACTTTTCAATAATAGAACAATTATAAAATGATTTACATATATCTGTAGTTTTAATTATTTTTTTATTTCTTAAATCCCATATTCCTATAGATATGTATCAGTGTTCATTACGTTTGAAAACTAACGAATAAATAAAATTTGTTCGATCTCGAATCAATGGCAAACTATTTCGTTTTCAGTTTCCTGTCTGCGGGGTTCTTTAGTTTGTCTGGCCATCCTAAGAGATTACTGTAGTGATTACTCCTTGACTTGCATGGGGGGGGGGGGGGTATATAAAGCCAGAAGTAGGGGTGGAATTCAAGAGAAGCCCTTTCCAGCACTTATGGGGCAAGGGGAGAGAGAAGAAAGAACATCGAGTTACGAACCGACAACTCTGAGATTAAAAATTATAGCAGATTTTTAGTAAAGATTTCACTATCACCTACCAATTTCCAGGAGGCAATTTAAAAAAATTAGAAACGTATTTCAATTTTGTTATTGATTAAGGATAAGAAATATTTGAGTCGGAAAGGAAAATAATCGAAAGAATATTTCTTTCATTTTTAGAACTTCTTATTTATGTATAAAGTCTATTCAGAAGAGTGTGGGAACCAATGCTGATAATCTGCAACTTCTTCACTGTATTATGCCTTGAAGGTAAATTCGGTCTAACGACTGCGAATCATTAAATAAATTTACATTGAATTTCATTCAAGTTAAAAAAAGAAAAAAGAAAGAAACTATGAATTCAAGGTATGTTGTTTCCATTCCAAAAAGAAAATAATATATTTGGCATTTAATGGTCAGTTCTTATCAACAGATCCTTAACCTACTTTTGGCTGATTTCACATCCTGTTACTGTCAAACATTAGTTTCAAAACAAAAGACGGAGGTATTTTTAGATAAATAATAATAATCTGTCAATGCATATCAATGTAGTAGCAATTCTGGTAGTCCAGATTTCGTTATTTCATTGGTTCATCATATTGTCGCCCTTCAATAATCAGAACAAAACAGACGAACTTCAAATATAGGCCATCCATCGAACTTTTCAACTGTTTATCATAGTTAAAAAAATCTAAAGGAAACTTCAGAAGATTAGAGGTTAAGCAAATCACGTGTTTCTTTATAGTTCAGTAGTTGCTGTTCATATTCTTATTCATATCTCATTATTAAGAATAAAAAGTCTTGAAGAATTTAATTATAGCCATCTTATAATTAGTTTTTATCAGTATTATTATTATTATTATTTTTTATCAAGATTTGATCATCGTGACCTATCAAAAGCGGATTTACCGGTAAGCAGACTGGGTTATCACTTAGACCCTCAACTGCGGAGGGACAGCAAAATTGTTCTTTACCAAAAGGATCTCATGTCTGTTCTCTTAGGACCTTAAATAAATTCAACAGCCAATTCCGAACAGAATATTTTTAAGAGCGAACAAGGCTGTGAGTGGCACCATCTCCAAATGTCTTTCAATCCAGATAGAAGGTTATGAACTATTCATTACATCCTACAAGAAATCAACCGTCCTAAGTTATCCCCTGACCTTCCAATTCCGCAGCTTGGCTTTGCGAACCCTAGCATTATTACTACCTATAAAAGTATTAGAATCTTGCATATTTTTATCAGTGGTGTTTATAAAGCCAGCTTTTATTATGTAGACGTTATAGAGTATTACCATACTGATACACACTGTTTCTTATTGTGTATATGAAGACATACATTATGTAGTTGCTTTTATTTTCTATTTCTAATTTTTTTTTCATTATTGAAAGTATGTTTTCCCTGGCAACAATAACTGTTAAATATGATAACATGTAGCTGGATATCGTTGAAAGTTGGTTGGTTCAACTTTTAACAGTTAACAGGTAAGAGCTACATAAAATGTTAAACGGTCCAGTTAATAAAAGAGCAGGAATGTAAATACACATTTTGGCCTTTTAAAGGAAAGAGTTCTTGGTGCATATAATTCTCATCATAAGTAGACTAATAATCAATACAACCCTGAAATGAATAATTATTAATTAATTACTTGAAGCACTTAATTGACAAACATCATTATTTACAAATAAAATAAAATAAATAAATAAAAAAAAAGCAAACTTAAAATAAAAATTGGCAAAAAAAAAAATAACTAAAAAAAAAAAAAAAAGAGTGATTTCAAACAGTCCACAATAATCATTAAAAATAAGACACTTTGGTTGCCTTTTACCTATTTTTAAGTGAGAATAATTTAATTAATGATGGAAAAAAATTACTCAAAAGCTACACGAAAAGTTAAATGTACTTTTTTAACCGAAAAATAAGAAGTGCTTCAGTTATAAGAGTATATTGATGCAGAATTTTTACTATCAACATAAACAGCTTTCATTAAGACTTCAACTAACAACAATGGCATTTACAAACATGTTAGGTAAATAAAAAAGACAGAAGCATTAAAAGAAAAAAGCATCAACAAGTATCCTGAGAGCTAAAGTTAAGCTGTGTTCTCACGCAGAGGTCTTTAAGCTAAAAAAATATATGCAAGAAGCTGAGTATGGAACGAGACACAATACATAAGTACATAGCTTGTAATGTGTTCCTTTCTCAAAATATAAAAATAATTTGTCAAGTAAGTGTCCTTGTTATTCTCAAAGGGTCTGAGAAGCTAACTTGCTTAAATGCAAATGTTTTCAAGGCGCCCAAGGGGTGACAGGTCGTTGATCGACGGGTCCACTGACTCCAAGTGGAGGGGCGATAGGTAGGAAGAAACTTGGATTTTCATATATATTGCATGCATTTTTTCTTTCTTCTTTTTTTTAGGCTTGGTATTTTAGATGGAATGCAGATACAATTCATTGAGTAATATACAGAACGTTCCGGGCAAAATAAAGAAAAAATAAAAGACAAATTTTATGATGTTTGTATATCTGAGATCTTTTTCCGAATTTTGATACGAAATAAATTATCTCAATTTTCACAGAAATCACAAAATTTTCACAGAATTTTGTTTAACTGCATTAATTTGAATTATGAACTGAATATTTGCTTGTGTTATTAGAAACGTATCCACTTCCTTATACTGTACAAATTCAATACCTATTGTAGAACATTTCTCTAACAGTAGCTTTCAAGTATATGGGTAAACATCAGTCTTTCTTAACCCCTTACTAAAAATTTGTGGTAACTTATGATGATTTGTGATATATTGTATTAAAAACCAGAAAGCTGTTATGAAGGAAAAACGGGACTAGTATGCTAAACTTAACCAAGTGATCTAAAACAAATCATCGGAAAATCCTATAATATGAAAACAAATAAAGACTTTTTATAAATGGATGGTTTGAACTTTCAATATAATGTTGATTATATGACTTGAACTTAGCTTTTCGTATTTAATTATTCTCCCTTAAAATTCAGTGAATGTGTAATGAGTATAATGTAAAGTAAGGATACGAACAGCCCTAATGACGCCAAATTAAATTTGTATAGTGTATTTTCAATGAAATTTAATTAAAAAGTAAGAATTTCTGAGTTATTGTTAATATCCTCTAAAAATAAGTTCGTAACAAGTAAAGATATCCATTTAAATTGGATCGAAGTTTGTAAAGGGTAGTTGCTGAAATGATAGCTATCCCTCTGGCGGAAGACAGATGTATCGGTTCAAACCTTAGCGGGTGTTTAGAAGATCTGATCAATCCAATGACTGGCCGGCTCCCAATGTGAGGTTGTTATTTCTAAGATTTACTAAGGGCTGGAAAAAGTTGGTCCTGAAGCCGAAGGGCGTTTGGAATTCAAGTCGCTTCTTATTTAGAAAAAAAAAAAAAAAATACTTCCCTCAATTTGTTATGATTTTGTTGTCTAGGAAATCAAACCTTTCTTCCAATTAGAGATCACTGAGTTTCAGTTTCAATTGATACAAAAAGGACTGTATTATTGTCTGGGATAATTGGCCATCTAACATTGTATTGGTTGGCCAAAAAGTTCGTTCGATTTTTGAAGTAAAAATAAAGGAAACATTTTTCATTGTTACCAATAATTTTATTGAACAACTTCTTTAACGGTTTGTTCCACTATGTTCTGCAATATTTCCGGCAACTTCAAAATTCCATCTTCCCAAACCTTTTTATCTTTTTGAGCAAAAAATTGTTCCAGTTGCCTATGGAGTCTTCTAGAGAATTGAATTTTTTCTTAAGATAATTTTGTAAAGACCGAAATAAATGGAAATCCGAAGGTGCAATGTCTGGTGAATACGGCGTTTGAATCAGAACTTCCCAGCCAAGCTGTAACAGTTCTTGCGTGGTCATCAAAGAAAATGCGGTCTTGCGTGCTTATTGTCTTCTATCTTCAATATTAAATTGGCGACACAAAATTCACCAATTTTATCACTTTTTATTTTAAATGCACGCTGTCACAGTACAATCTAACAAAATGGCATCGAATGACGTTAAAGACACCGAAGCACTACTAGAGCCAACTTACTTAAAAAAACGAACGAACTTTTTGGCCAACCCAATAGTTATCTTTCCTACAGATATATCGCAAGCCTGTGTCTTTCTTCAGCCATCTGTAATATTCGTCATTAATATTTTATCTTTTACTTTGAATATGCACTTGAATAATAGCAAACTTTTTGCTTTTGTTTGGCTGGAGGGGAGAGCAATGGCTTTTTATATTAATATCGCATGAGATATTTTTTTCTGAAATGCTCTTATTTATCAAGGATGTTCTGAAAATATCTCTTCAGTGATGCATTACATTTCATTTTGAACATTACTAAAGGAAATATTAATTACTGGTCAATGTATCTCATTTATTGTCATTTGAATTACAAGATTACGCTTCATATTAAATAAAAAAAATTACTAAATGTTATTTTTTTTATGAAGTTTAATTTGCAATTACAAATTCAAGACTCCTAAAGTAATGAAAGCGTTGAATTTCAATCGGGATTTTGTTTTTAAAGAAGATAATATCTGATAAACAATAGAGAGAATTTTCTCAAAGATGAGCAGAACTACTTATTCTCTTTTGTTCTATTCTATATTAGGGCCACAGATGCACTCATTTGTACTGCGATCGCAAGGGCATATTGCACTTATCCGGGAAATAACAAACGGTCATAGAAAGCCGGAAGGAGAGAAAGAAATGAAGGTGGGACAAACATAGGAAAAAAAGAAAAAGAAAATATCTATGCTGGCCTCGGAATTCGAACCCAAAATCAAACATATCAAATGGAGTAGACCAGGGTGCTTAGATAACTCGGCTAAGCTTGAACGGTTACAACTACCCGCAAAGTGATCCCGTGAAATATTAATCCTGACAATATCTCATTTGCAATTCAACAATATTTACTATTTTTCGGTAATTCATCCAAACACTTTCCCACCTAACTCTGTACCCTTACACAATAGTCATGGAAAGCTGTGAAGAAGCAAACAGAACAACCATCAAATGGTGACCATGTAAAAACGTTTTCATTTATCCTATTTTCCATTTATTATTGATGTAACTTATTATTACCACATGAGGGCAATCAATCTTCACATTAACAGAAATCCAAAAATTTGCTTCAGATATCTAAAATAATGTTACATCAAAAGTAATGTTAAAAGATGTATAGTACAAATTTAGTAAATAAAGATTGTGAAATTCAATCACAACTTCGTTTGGCTAGAAATATGGTGATTTTTAAACATCTTCTTTTATTCATTAAATTTCATCCTATTTTACTAGAGCTTCTAAAAAAAAAGAAATTAAGGTGATGCAAGACATCTATACTAGGTTAATTATCTTATTTACAGGATTCCAGAAAAGACACAAGTGTAATGATTTACAAAAGAAAAAGTTTGAGAGAGAATGTCAATACAAAACAAGATAATTAATGCTTTTAGACAGTGTCAAAAGCAAAGCGGCCCCGTAATATGCACAATTTTATAAACACAACTTTATCGGAAGGGACCCCTTTTGACCCCCAACTTCCGGTCAGGGAGTTGTCCTAGAGGATTTTTTGGAAATGGTCCCCTACTTTTTGATGCTGAACACAATGGTGAAGGTTTCGGTCTCCTACGTTTTACAGGCAAGTTGTAACCTAGGGGCCGCTAATATTGCTTTAATGCTGTCTGGATGGCACACTGTTGCGGCCAAACGATTAGATATTCGAATGAAACCTTCACCATTGTGTTCAGCATCAAAAAGTAGGTGACCACGTGTAAAAAATCAGACGTCTACGACCACCCCCCCCCCCCCCAGGCGTTGTCTTTCTTTTAAAAACGCCTTTAAAAGACAGAAAACGCCTTGGGGGTCAGGGAGTGGTCCTAGAGGTCTGATTTTGTTTACGTGGTCACCTACTTTTTTGATGCTGAACAGAATGGTGAAGGTTTCATTCGAATATCTCTAATCGTTTGGCCGCTACAGAGTGTGACGTACAGACAGGACAAAAGCAAGAGCGGTCCCCTAGTGGTTTTACAAGCAAGCTGTAACCTTGGGCCGCTAAAAAACTACTGAAGAAACTATACAGAAAGGCAAATTCTGGAAACTACCCATAAAGAGAGAAGCTGAAGAATGTCTAACAACTGCTGTCATTTCAAATGTACACCAAAATAATACAAGGAATAAATTAAAGATTGAAAAAGAGAGATTGTCAAACTCGAATTTATTCATAAAAAAATAAATAAATAGGAATTGATTTAAAACTGAAAAGAAGAAAAAATTTGGGTTGCCCACTTATCCAAAAAACGGTAATTGCCGATACAGACTTAAAAAGTTATAAATCCCCTTCCAGGAGAGGTAGCAGTCTTTTCTAATATCAGATCAACGAATGTGATATTTCAGATATAAAGAGAGAACCTCGACTAGAATCCATTTTGTTTTATTAGGTTTGCTTAACAGAGTTCAATGTAAAGCATTCATTCAATCAAGCTATATAGACGATTCCGCATTAGTTTTATATTGGAATTTTTACTGATGCGCTCAATATAGTTGCAATTCATCCAAACTGTAAAACATTTTAGGGAATATGAATAAATACAATATTTGCGTGCAAAAATTAATTATTTTTGGATGCCAAATTGAAGGGATAGGAAAAATATGACTTTTTTTTTAAACTAACAAAAACAATAACACCGCACAAAAAAAAAAAAACCACAATCGCAATAACATCACTCGTAAGTCCTATTACGAATACTAAGAATAAACACCTGAAGAAATAAAGAAGAATAAAGACTTCGGAAGTTTGGTTCGTCACGATAAAATTAGCGATGGTGGATAAGAACATACGGTAGAGTAGATTCAGTAGTTCCGCCTTGATTGTTGCTATTCAAGTACATCTTATTACTTTCTTTTTCTGGGCTACTGAATTGGAAGGACCATTCTTTATCTAAAAATACACACACACACACACACACACACACACACACACACTGAAATATGAACTTGAAAATGAATTAGTAATAATTCAAATCCAACAGTGTTAATTGGATTACTGAGTTTCATTCAGACTAATCAAAAAAAACTTGTAAACAATGAAAAATCCAAGATTTAATTAACTAAATTACATACCTTTACTTTAGAGTTTTACTTTAAGAGTTTTATAGGTGGAGGATATTCACTTTTGTAATTTTTTTTAACTCTAGAAACATCTGTATTTTATGTGTTTTTAATCTGACGACTTAAGTATTTAAATACTTAATTTAAATACTTGAGTATTTTGGATTCACGTATTTTATTGGGATTCATCATTTTGGAAGATCTAGAAACATCTCTTTGAAAAAGAGATGGTGAAATGTTTTAAATATTCTTACAAAGTTTTTAGTCGTATGATATTATGTTTGCATGATGATATTTTGATATTTTCTTCCTGAATTTATTTTTGAATTTCTATCATTTTTAGCATTCAAATGATGTTTTTAATACTTCGATTACAACTTCATTTTCATGAAATCAAGTCAATACAAATCATCCATTTTCTATATAACTACCACGAAAATAATGGAATGATGGAGATAAAAATTCTATCAGTTCTGAGTGGAACAAGACAGAAATAGAATGAAGCCCACGAAGGCATCTGAAAAATGTTTTTCAAGTATTTTAGTCAAAAGGTAATTAAGTGTAGTTCATTCACATGTCAACAGATATGTTATCTAAGCAGTCTCTTCAGTGTTAACACCCATTTTTCATTAACATAAAAGTTGCAGATCTCTAGACGTCCTACACACTTATTAAAATCAACCCAACCCAAGGCTTTTATTTCTTCGATACATAGCTCTGTCCGCCCCTGCCGTCAAACGGAATAGAACACTGAGTTGCCCCCAGTTAATAGTCTTTCGAGAGATAATATTTCACCCAAAAGATCATTCTATAATTCACAAGAAAATCTAAACTAGTAGAAATAAGTAAATTAATGACTAATATCACGAAAACGATTAAATGAAAACTACGTAAAATAGTTTTAAAACTATTTAGCAGAAGTTTAAATTTAAAAAAAAAATCGTTTTCCCAAAACAAGAATTCACGTAATTTTTCATATTTTTTTTTACAAAATCAGGGCTTTAAAAAATGCTGCACTCAAAAACCATTGTTTTATACAAATTTTAAATTTGAGATTAAAAATAGAAAATCCAACACTTCAAAAAAAAAAAAAAAAAGTTTGTGTTTGTAAAATTAAATCTTCATTTTCTAATTGTAAAATATCATTTATCTTATCTTCCAAACGTATTCTAATAGAATAGGCGGAAACCAGCCAATCCATATCTGATCGTTTGGTCAAGTATATCTGATTGATCATATCTGATGTAGATATAAATACAATGATCAAGGGAATAAAGCAATATACAACGAGGTTATAAGATTCTAACCTTGCCATTACTTTGCCCTTGATGACAGATCAACCTTCAAACAATAGTTCAATATTTCTGGAATCTACTAACGCTGAAACTAATGTTTTCATCTTATAACAGTCTATAATCTAACTTCTGTAATTCAGATATTTTAAAGTCCGAAAACTTTGAAAATTCGGATGATTTGCTTCTTCTGACTCTGTATTTGAAATCTGGAAAATCTTTTGAAATTAGAAAGGGTTCACCCAAGTTTTCACGATTTACTGATAATTCAGTTATTTCAGAACTGAGACTTTGTTGAGGCAAAACAAATGACTTTTAATTATTAACGATTAATATAGTTTATAAACATTTTTAATGTCAGAGAGTTCTTCTGTATGTAAGCTACAAAAAGAAGGAATTCATTTTTCTTGGAGGGGAGAGCATTTTCTAACTTAGCCAACGGCAGACAAACGCCTTGTTCTGAATCGACCTACATTTCAGAAATTAGACTAGACTGAATGAAACATGTTTGACATTCTTTTATCTTCAACCTTGCAATACAAATATTTTCAAGCCGTAAAAAGTAGTTAAGCAGGAATTAAGATGCTGCAGACCATCGATTCAGATCAATAGCTACTCAATAACATCAAATATTGAACGTCATTATTGATCAAAGCAGAATTTCTATTCAAGAAAATAATGAATGACTGCTAAATCTAAGGGTGTATGATTAAATGTAAAATAGTTAAGGATTTAGCATTAATCATACACCCTTAGTATGCATTAGGTTGAGGAAACCTCCCATCATTTTACGGTAGTACACTTGCTCTTTAAATGTAAAATAGTTAAGGATTTAGCATTAATGACAAAAGAGCAATTGTGCTACCGTAAACTGATGGGAGGTTTCCTCAACGTAATGCATAGGCTACTAACACTCACATAATTAAACATCCCCCTACTGAATCAACAGACCATTTACAAACGGTCATGTATCACAAAAATCAATCAGAAGCATTGTTTTAGGCAACATTAAATCTTAGCCAGATTTAATTACATTACAGTAAAAATTCCTGAACTCTTTAGATTTTGACGTGTGATAAATACATCACTTCCATGAGTTGATAGTGGAAAGTGAAAAGTTTTGTTTTCTTTCTTGATGGGGAGGTGTGGTACATGGGGGTTAAAGAATGGAATACAATGGAACGAAAGAGAGGGATAGGAGTGATCTCATCTGGGTGGAGTGAAATAGCTTGTGAGAGACAGATGAGAGAATGCGGGCGTAAGGGACAGTACTGTAATGATAAAAATTACATACTTTGAAAAATTCCTTTGACATCAGATCGAACACCTTCAACCTTAGCGATTTATTGTTTCTATAATTATACGCAAGTTTTTGTTGTTGGTAGTGGTGTTTTTTTTTAAATAAAAATGAAGGTTTGGCAAGAAAGTATGAAATTCCTCTAATTTAGACATTTTCAGAAAAATATAAATTTTCGGATTTATTATAAATAAGCTTCCATTACTTTAAGCCAATAAGATAAAGGGTACTTCATTTATAAGAGAAAAGGGTTTAAGTTCGATTTTTGGTTCCTGATTTTTTTTTAAAGGAAATAGTATACTTGATTTTTTTTTCTTTTAATGCAGAAAGGAGTTTTTAAAAAGCTTAGTTTAATTTTTACGTGTTTATCAAAAATTCTTAAATAGAATTTTTATAGTTAATAAATATTTTCATTAATTCTGCAAGTTTTTTTTTATTGATATCATTTTGAGATATCTTATGATCTCTGGCAATTAAATCCCACTTAGGGAAACATTTGTCAGATTAATTTGATATCTCTAAAACATTTTTCCTTTTTCTTTTCTTTAAATATTTACCTTATTTTAATTATACAAAAGGTTAATTTAATAGAATTTGAAAGGTAGTATGTATGTTTTTAGAATTAAATTGAATGTTTGGCAGATTAAATGAACTAACAATTAAGTATATAAAAGTTTGAATGTTAGTTTTCAATTTAAAATTGTAAATTATAATAAAATAGAAAAAAATTTAAAACTTTATGATGTCTAACAAACTACTTACTTCAGTTTATTCACAAGCACTGACGAAATTAGTTGCATTGAAGCATCTGATAAAAACCAACAGGGGTTCATTATTATTATAACTTATGTTTTGTGGTTTGGAGCAAAATTGATTTGATTTTCATTTTATTTATTAAGTTTACTTTTTAACTTATTGAATATACATAAATAGTATTTATATATGTATACTCTAAAATTCTTTCATTAAAAGTAGAAATGTTTTATTTAATTTTCAGATAAAATTAATTAAATTCAGTGGCGGATGTGAGGGTTCACGACCGTAAGAGGCAAAAAAACAAAACAAACAAACAACGTCTAAAAAAGAAATTTGTTTATCAATGGCGGAAGGATGGGAGAGAATAAAAGCACTACATCGCTGAAAAAATTTACAGGAATTTTCTTGATTTTAAATAAAATTTCTATTCAACTATTCTTCTCTTTTTTTAAATATACAAATTCAAATATTTTATGAAATTACTTTCATTATTTTTTTTTTTTTAATTAATTAAAGCTACTTTTTAATTAATACTTACGGAGTTTGAAGACACACAGATGGGATAAAAGCAACTCACTTAGAAATTCAAGATGCCATACTGAAATTTATCTAATTGAAAGTTTTGTTAATCCTCTTTTATGTAATTTGTTTTGTTTTTTTTATTTACAAAATCCATAAACTTACTACTTTTTCTTTCTTCTGTAATTTTTATTAAATTTTACTGGATTATCTATAAAAACTATAATGATCTATGGGGGGATTAATTTTAAGCAACAATACTTTCAACTTGAATGATTATAGTAATCAGGATAATTTTCCAATTCAAATTACAAAAGTTGAAAGCCCAACTCAAGGGGCCACTCTTGTTAAAATGTTAATAGGATTAAGTTTGTGTAAGTATTCAACCATAAACAAGTAAAAAATGAAATTTTCTTTTATCTCATTCCTTTTATGGTATCGCCATTGATCCAATTTCCAAAGTAACTCGACTATCAAAATAAGTCAATCATTCAATAAGTACTTCCTCCTTACAAGCTTCATTCGTAATACTGTAAAAACATTGACTCGGTAAGTCTTTTTTTTATTTTATTAATGTAGGTTTGGTTACTGATAAATGTTTTAATATTTTCTTTCAAAATTTTCTTTGTCAGAAAAACCTTAATTAATAATGAAAAAATTATAATTAATTTTTAATGTATCTTTTTTTTTCCTTTTAAGATATAGGCTACAGATGAACCCAAGTATCATCTAACAAAATTATTTTTAAAATATAGAAAAGCTCTTTTTAAAATTTTTTCCTTAAAATAAGTTATTAATTTTTGAAATTTTACTTGACCTTTCAAATAAATAAAAAGTTGAAATACGTAAGTGACTATAAAATTATAGTATGTCTATAATCAAAATTATAATCTGTCTAGAAGCAGAAACATACCTTAATTACATAGAAAATAAAATAACCAAAGAAAAATAAAATAACCAAATAACAAAATAACAGTAAAAACTGTTAACAGTTTTACCTGTTCCTTTTTATTGTTTCAAATTTTTTTGCCTTCTTGTTTATTAGACGTTAGGCTTTTTATCATTTACTAGCAGCAAAGCCTGTCGGACGAGAGGCATAAAAAAACCAGAAAAATCATTTTATTATCAACTATCAAATATAAAGTAAATGTAATCTAAATACAGTGCTAACTTGTGAATGAAGCTTCTACGGCAAAAATGGTTTTGAGTTTCGAAATCAGCGTAAACAACTGAGTAAGTATGCCAAATTTCATTGAAATGGATGCAGTGGTAACAAAATTATTTGGTTTTGAACGTATGTTTTGTTAGAATTTCAGTTGTCGAGGTCAGTTCCCAAGAATAAAATTTCATGGAAACAACATGGAATGACACAATGAACTAATATTTCATCCAATTTGAGTATTTTGATTCAATGGTACCATTGAGAACCGTTGGATCTATCTTAATAGCTTAATTATATCGAGTTACAGACAGACAGACAGACGAACTTAGCCAATTTATATGTATATATATATATATATATATATATATATATATATTTGATTCGATTGATGATTTGATTTGAAAATTTTTTTTTTTTTTTTTTAATGTTTATCAGACCTATTTAGGTG
>JAFIDM010009631.1:150617306-150663582 GCA_023159025.1 Thereuonema tuberculata
CATTTAAAACTCACCTTTGTATAATCTAAATACTGCGCTAACTTGTGAGCGAAGCTTTCTACGGCAAAAATGGTTTTGAGTTTCAAAATCAGCGCGAAAAACTGAGTAAGTATGCCAAATTTCATTAAAATCGGTGCAGTGGTAACAAAATTATTTGGTTTTGAACGTATGTTTTGTTAGAATTTCAGGTAAAATTTCAGGGAAACAACTTGGAATGACAAAATGAACTAATATTTCATCCAATTTGAGTACCCTTGATTCAATAGTACCATTGAGAACCTTGGATCTATCTTCATAGCTTAATTATATCGAGTTACAGAAAGGCGGACAGACAGACAGACAGACGAAATTAGCAAATTATATAAGTTGATATATGAAGAATCATTTTATGTATAATTTTAAAATAAATAAGTAAACTGAAAGGTAGGTATATCTCGAGTTTTCAAATGGTTTATTTATTCTCTCCCTTTTGTGGTTTTTAAATTCATATTTTGTTTTTTTAATCTTGCCATACTATTTATCCTTTTAGCCCCTGCTTTCTTATTTTTCTTATACGAATTACAAACAATCAATCAAATTCTCCACAACCGCCTTCTAAAGAGAGAGGAAAAAAATACGGGGGTTTTAGGATAATAAAGTATTCTGATAAAAAATTAGTAAATTATTATTTCAGACAAAACTAAATATACAAAATACATTTCACCTTTGTTTGTAAATAGAATCGAGGCATGAAGCTGCACACACGGCACATTCCAAAGCAATACAAGGGCAATACAATTATAGCAATTATTTGCTCAATAAGTGTTGAAGGCAATTACAAGTCGACTGTTCAATCGAAGAAGACAGTGAAAAGCTTCAGCGAAAAGTTTTATTGGAATTGAAATTCAGGCTTTACAAATGAAGTGCGTTTGCAAACGAATTCATTATATTAATTAATCGATGATACTTTTCTGGCTGATGATACATGCTGCAAAATGAAGTAATTCAATCTTTCATGTTGAAAGAGGAATAATTCTTGTAACTTAGTATAATAATATAGTCGTCGAAATGTGCTGGTTGCTGCACAGAAGTTAGTCATGTTTTTCATGAGGACATCATATAGTTTACACAATCATTATTTCACAAAAGAATCTGTAAGAATGTGACGTCAGCTGCATCGTGGCTGGGAACTTGTCCCGTTTTCTTTCATGGAGAGAGGACCACCTATAAGGCCGCGGGTCCTTGGAGAAGGTCACGGAAGGGCCTGTGAAACAGCTTACAGCGAAGGAACTGGGCAGGAAAAGAAACGCCAACAGGCAATCAGAAATCAAACAATGACCGACACACCTACACATCTTAAAGACTTTTGAAAATATTAACTAACAAATTTTCTTCTTAATAATCAATTGTTTGAAATAAGAAATTTCAACTACCTTAACGTTAATTTATAAAGAAGTTAAAATCAATTTTTTTAAAAAAAATGATTAATCGGGATTCTTTTTAATGCCTTACGCCATTGTTTTTTAACTATTCAATAACAAAACACTAATGGATTTCTTACTGACAATAGTGACATTACTTTTCTATATTTTAAGAAGTTCTAATTATGAAATTCCACGAATTCTATTTTGATCCTTTATTATATTAATGGGTTCATGAATTATGAATGGGTGGAGTTTATGATTTGGGATATTACTTCGGGATCATCCAAGAAACAACGAAAAAAGTTGAAATGCTGGCTTTCTTCCTTATAAAGTGGAATTACAATCCTCATTAACACCTTCCGAATGCCAGTGCTTGAGTACAATTTTTAAATGTACTGTGAAAATAAACAATTAGCCTGCTATTATGTTTATTAAAATGAAACACCACTGATAATACTTTACAAATGTGGAATGGTGGAAAACCCAATTTCACCCAATCTCCACACTGTTTGAAAATTTTACACAATACAACAGTATCTTTTAGATCCTGCCAATGCTATCTTGAAATGAACTACAACAGTGTGCAAGATACTTAGCGTAGTTCTGCTACAAAAACAAACACCTAAATAAAATTAGTTGCTATTTTCAAGACAGCGTCCAAGATACATGGCAAGATGTAGAAACTATATGCTAGGCTTAGCTTTGATTGTTCTAGAAAATGGTATGAGAATTAATAAGTAATGGAAGTGAGGTTTGGATGATCGTTTCTTAGATAACTTCTTACGTAATAAAACTAAGTTCGAATTGATGCGAACGGCCCACAATGATCTCATCTGATTTCCACAATGACTTCAAGCAGCGCTAAATTGGGTATGATTAGCCAACTGGGTTTGAAATATTAAAGCTGTGATATGATAACTCAAGTAAAAAATAGAATAAATTATTTTTTTTTCTTTTCTTTTTTTTTATTAAATTAATAAAAATCCTATTGTTACTCCACTTTTCAGCATTTAAGAAGTTATTAGTGAAATCGATATTTTATAAATGAACAATAATTTTTGTAAAACTAATACTGGGATAAGAGTTACTCATAAATTTTTCAATATGTAGAATTACTAATAATTCTTATTTGGTAAAATATGTTAATTAATCTTCGGATTTCTGTAATTTACTCTTAGTAAGGAAAAAATAAGAAAAAGAAAGAAAGAAAAATAATCTAAATAAGTCTTGTAATTTTCGTTGTCAAAACCAACAACTCGAATACTCTTACATATCTCAATGTTAGCAGCTACACTTGCAAATTCACTTTCACCAAGTACAGACAAGGTTTTTAAAATTTTTATTCGAGTAATAGAACAAATGTCGTAATTGAAATGAAAAGGGGTACCTTCCAATTACAAGAGCATAAAAATCTAATCATTTCATATAATGACTAGATAAACTATAAAACTATCTAAATAAATATTGAGATTTATTTTAATATTGTTTAAATATATTGCAATATTTAAGCACACGTACAAGTAACATAACATGCCAAAACATGACTAAGTCTGACAGTGGAAGTAGGCGTTGAAATATAAAACTTATTTGTATCACATGCAAAGTGGTAACTCATGAAAATGTATGTGAAATTAAGGCATATCGGAGACATAGGCCATGCAAGAAAGAGACAAAGTTATGAAGGATTTCTAATTTAATTATAAATAACGTAAAATTTACATTTTACGATATTCTGTATAAATTTTTTGTCCGGCTTTCATCAAATAAGTAAATTTACCAAATGTATTATTTCTTTCAACTCAAACAGGGATAATTCAAATTCATAATCTTTACGAAATAGATTTTAATGTATAAAGAGGTAAAAAAAAAATCTAAATGTATATGATCAACTAAAAACCTAAATTAAAAAGACATAGGCTACATTATGAAAATAACATTTCTTTCTATAATAATAACAACATTTATGTAATAAATTTAAGAATTAGAACAACGAAAAGTCTTTTTTTTTTAACACAAAGATTTTGCTTTTCTACGGCACATACATTTCCCATTACATTTAAACTAAAATCTGATTATTTCATGTAAACTGTTTCGTCTTGTAAAGGGATTTAAAAAAAAAAATGCAAGCAAACTTATTTGGAAAAAAAATAAAAATAAAATGGTACCCCTCACATCTTACTGAAGTTATTCATATTATTAAATTTTATTTATCTTATTATTTTATTTGTAAGAATGCTTTACAAATGTTTTAGTATAATTAAAATGTTATAGCTTAAATATTTTCACCAATGAATTGACAACTGTAAAGCAGTGGTAAATGGCAATCTCAAACAATGTAAAAATAGTTTTCTGTCTTTAAGAAGTTAAAATATAACTACGAACTCCTTGATCTTTCCCCCAATGTAATTGACTTAAAGCAATTTCTACTCCCACAGACCTTTCTGAATCTCACCCCAAATAGCAATACACATGTCTTACCGATGCGGAGAACACCTGTGGCATGGCGTCTTAAACTGATCTGCGCCTCTCTAAACTCATTCGCATTGAGAGTTCGGTGGAAAACTGCTAGATCCGAGACATTCTTGATGAGAGTTTATGCACGCTTTCGTGAAAAAGCGCTAAAAAAACAAAAAGGTTTGTTTTTTAGGTTCGGGATAACAAAACGAGGCATTAACGTTTGTGATTTGCGAAGTCCTAATCAGTACGTCTAATCCTTGTTCCGGCTTCTGAATCCATCATTGCTAGGGACGATTGTATCCAGTGTTGGAATCAAAGTTTCGAATGTCTGTCATTCTGGGTGAAAAAGCAATTGTCGAGTTAAGTTAGAGCGGCACAGTTCCACCGAACAGCCCTCCGGAGAGGTTCTGGCTGTACTGCCGACGACACGCACACTGATCTCAACCAGAGGAACAGGCTCTCCATGCCCCCCGGCACTAGTGGGGATCACTTAAAGAGTAGAGGCGTAGACAAGGGGGCTTAATCGTAACGAGTAATTAGCCTTTATCGGCATAAATTTGAAAGTAGTTTTAAACACAGAATAATAATGTGCTGCTTGTTATTTTTGATTTTTTATCACCTTCGCATTATTTATGTATATATAAAAGAATAAAATACCGAAAATATATAGCTCTGTTTTAAAAAATAAAAACTTGTTGAATATTTACTTTTGGATAAAAACAAGTTAATTTAAATACATGTAAATTATATTGTAAAGAAAATAGTAAAGATTACAAAATTACATTTACTCCATATTTTGACTTTTCTTTTTTTACAGTAGAATCGAACTATGAATGATCTTTAAAACAAAATGAACTAATTGCTTTTTGCTTTTTTGGAGTATTTAATTTTATCGCTTATAAATGTGGCATTTAAAAGAATAGTTCGTAAACTAGAAACTGTAGCAGTATTTAGACTATTGTAATTAAGTTTAATAATTAAACAAATCTTACATATAACAATTAAATAAATTAAACAAAAAAAAGAAGGAAAAAAAAAGAAATTAGGTTTTTTAATAATTAAATTAATTTATTAAGAAAATATTTTATGTTAAAGATTTAGAAAATCTTTATAAATTAAAACTGACATAATCTAGCTCCGGGGGCGGGAAGGGTTGAAGAAGAGTGATGGAATGAATACAAGTGATTCGGTGACGTTGAGGTACAAAATGGCGGCGTGTCAAAGCCTATCATATCCTCTCTCT
The DNA here is from genome assembly GCA_023159025.1 of Thereuonema tuberculata. Taxonomy (NCBI): domain Eukaryota; kingdom Metazoa; phylum Arthropoda; class Chilopoda; order Scutigeromorpha; family Scutigeridae; genus Thereuonema; species Thereuonema tuberculata. Next base: position 150,622,410 of record JAFIDM010009631.1, read on the forward strand.
TTAATTCCAGCTGGGTTTCAAAAGAAGGGGAAGTTGGGAAGGAGAAGGTGGCGCGAGGGGGGAAAAAAAATAAAATAAATAAATCTCACGTGCTTTGAACAACTCAAAGAAATGAACGGGTTTCATGAGATTTGGAGCTTGAAACTTTTTTCAACATTTCTTCTTTTTTTTTTTTAATTTTTTACCCTTTCACCGGCCTCTCTTCATTATTTCTTAGTTACGATTTCCTTTCAAATAACGAATGTTTTTTGTTTCTTTTTAATCTTTTAAACAAAATAATTTATAGAAACCTTTAAATCAGATTTAATCTTTAAATTAAAAAAAAAAAGTAAATTAATCAAATGTAACTATAAACGATTCATTAATAATGCTTAAGGAAAGAAGTCACGTGATTTACGCTGGGGTCTGTATGCAAAGGTAAAGGCTGGATTTTTTTTTCATTCCTTTATTCTTACCCATCATTTCCCAGGAGAGTAACAACTTTCCTGGGAAATCTTTAACCAAAAATTCCGAAGAAAAAAATTTAAGCATACATTCCTTAAGAAAATGTGAATGGAATATTACAAATTACAAAAAGATAATGTGATACTAAATCATTATTTTTTTAATAGAAATAATAATAATAATAATAATAATAGCTTCAATTTGATAATAAAAAAGTTAATATAACTTTTTTATTAATAATAAAATAATATATCACCAACTATATTTCCTTAAATTTTTCCATTTTTTTTTTTGTATATACTGTATTTATTATAAACATGACTTCTTGCCATTCTCAAGCCGCACTCTTCCACACAACTATTTCCTTTTCATTCTTTCTGTCATAAGTCGCCATTCTAACATAGCTTTTACTTAGTTGAATCACGCCCACATTTAAGACAGAATTCACAGTCTGCTTCTCGTCTCACGTCATCTTCAACAAATCACAACTTTTAGAATTGTTGAAAATTCATTACAAACAAATCTAACAAAGTGAATTACTCTGACTGAGTTCTTCCTGTTGCTTGTTCTCCTGATTTTTAAGACGCCAGTTTTAATTTTACAGACTTACAAATTTTTAGAAAACTCTGCTTTTACAAAATTTGAAGAATAAAATAGTCTACTAATAAAATATGCAAATAAAAAAAATTAAATGAATTCAGATACAAAAATAAAATTGTAAATAATCATTATTTAAATAAACATTAATTCTATTTAAATATTTTTAACCTAAATAACGAAAATGTAAAATAAAAGAAAGGCTAAGCCAGAAAAAGGAAATCATAGAATTAAACTTTATTTTTATGAAGATAATGATTAAGTAAAAATAAACAATAATTAATTCATACAACAATTACAGAATTGATAAATTTGTCCCATGCACTTCCTTTATAATTAATCAAGTGTGTGAAATGTTTGGATGATTGCATTTTTCTAAGACAAAAAAAATTAATAAATCTCTTTAAATCTAATTATTGGCATCAAAAAAATAATGAATTTAAATTATTTAAATTATACGTATTTCCAATATGCTTATTGACATTAGTCTTAAGAAAATAAAAAAATGAGAAAAATATCGATGTATTTTGTGTTAAAATGTAATCTTTTTAAGATTTATTTCGTTTAACGAATCGTAGGGAAAAAATAGATTACATTTGTTGAATAATTTCATAAATGATTAAAATTTTGAGGATGACAAAAGGAAATCTGAATAAGTTTCACTGATCTGAAGAAATATAAGAAATAAAATTAAAAATAAAAACACAGTCATTTTATAACTTCTCAAAATAAATCTATTTTGATGCGTCTTACAAACACACATTAAGCCGAATACGTTAAGATTGTTATTCCTTTTCAATTAACAATCGTAACATATTGGGTATAATGTGTGTTTGTTAGACTCATCAAAATAGATATATTTTGAGAAGTTATAAAATGACTGTATTTTTATTTTTAATTTTATTCCTATATATTTCTTTATAATATATAGAAATTTCGAGAAATATAAGAAATAATGAAAAACAGTTATGTCAATTAAAAATGTATAGGAGTGTTATCTAATATTCCACTATCATATAAACTGATATGGTTTGTAAAATGAAAATTAACAAAATCCAATTATTTGACAAAATTTAGAATTAAAATGAATTACCGTATATAAAAAGTAGCTAGAATGGAATGAGGAGGCGGTAGCACTGGTTACATCTATTTTGTAAGTGATCATTCCAATGAAGAGAAGGCAACGCACATTTGGCAAAAATAAAACATTAAATAAACTGAAAGTGACAGTTTTGAAAAAGTGAATGTTCTTCATCGGACTGATAATGTTTAGAAATATCTTGAAAGATAAGTGAGAAAACAAAAGCATTAGGATAGGATATTATGGATAGAGAAAGAGATATTTCTAAACATAGCTCAATATAGTTCCTAAACATTAATAGTCTGATGAAAACATTTACTGTTCGATACTTGTCACTGTCAATTTATTAAATGTGAAATTGATCAAATGCCTTCTTAGTTTCACTGGAATCATCATTACACGTTAAATGAAGATCTTAAAACAGCTGCAAAACATGCATTACTGTATCAAGATTACGATTATATTTTTAAAGTTAATTATAAAGTGAAATGATATCAGAAACCTAATTTTAGTTCTGTTTCCAGCACGGATCATAGTTATAGAATTTTGAATTGCTTGAAATCAATTTACTGCTTAAAAGAAATAAAAAAGGAAGTGAAAGACAACCTCTTCGAATAAATCAAACAAAACTAACAACGAATTATATTTAATTAATTGAATATTAACTGTAGTTTTATCTAATCTTGTTAATTTAGATTAAAAATAAATGTATTTATCGAGAGTTTTGAATTAGATAGTTAATGCTCAAGTAAATACTATGTAATTAAAGTTGCCAACTAAAGTTATTGATTTTTCGATCATTTTTGAATAGAATCATGATAAATTCTACAATGGCCATCGCATCCATGAAACTGAATAGTGTTTCACTAGGTTTGACGTCATTTCTGACAGTGAAACTGATATCATTCAATTCAACAACTATTGTTCTCGTGAATATTAAATTACTTTTCTAATTATTCATTTCATTTACTGTAGCGTAAATCATATATAATTTTGTTTTTATGTGTGTTGTTTATTTACGCCGATATCTAGTTCCAAGTTGCAAGTTTCACACGTATCCTAATCATTGCAGTAACTGAATATTTTGTGAAAATATATTTTTCAATTGGAGCTCTTGCTCGTGTAATTTCCCCCCCCCCCTTTTTTTTCCATTACGAACAGACAAGTTTTAAAAAACTACAATAATACATATTACTTCACATATAAATACTATACATAAATTTAGACGTGAGTTATATATACACAAAGCAATCTGTTTATTCTATTAAACAAAAGAAAGAATTTAAAACTGGTTAATTGGAAAGATCATGATCAAAGTAGCACTGATGCGTGCAAATGCATGTACAGCAGAATATGTAGAATAGGCTTTGCAAAAGTGGTAAACTGTGAAACTGTTCTAAAGCCTTCAATATGTTCAAAATAAAGAAATAAATAAATATTTTCCTTTTCTCCGAGTAACGTACATGCACCGGATAAACACCAAACTAAGATGCTGTATGATTACTGTCTATTTAAAGAAATCACTGAGAACTTGAATTTGGCGTTTTCATTTTTAATTTTTCTAAATTCTACTGCATGTAGCTGATGATTCAAACCACTGAGTCAAAAAATGCAGCCGTAAGCATCGACATTATGAAACTAATTTTACAACCTAACTTATCAAATCCTCCCTCCCCCAAATAAAAAAACAAAGGACGATTTGGTCTCACAATTAATGGTTCCGATGCCATCAGCTATAATCGAAGACAATCTTCAGTGAGTTTAAGGTCAAGGAGCAGAACCTTGACAAGAGATCGCCTTATGGATTTAGACACGTGATTATAGAAATTATTTTATTTCGAAGAAAAGTCTTGTTTTGTATCACGTATTTTAATCAATTCTCTCCAATTAATTTTCCTAAAACATTAAATGGCTTGAATGGAATACATATGTGTCATATTTAAGAAGTAATTTTGAAGTGAAAAGTTTTGGCTTTTTTCCTTTATAAAATCTCAGTATTTCAATATCTTCTTTATCCCTTGAAAGGGAAAGAATTAACTTTTAAGCCCAATGACTTAATTTGAAGTTTGGATTTTTTTTTCTTCATATTAACCACAGACGGAAATCACATACTCTTAGAGTGTACTTTAAAATCACATCGTCATCCAATATGATTTGCGTTACTGTATTGTTATTAGAAAATAATTTCTTGGCGAACAACATATGATTTCAAGCTGTCAAAACTTTTAAGAAAGAAATTTATTCTTACCAATTTTAATCTATTTGACATAAAAAAAAAACAGTAATCGTTATGAATAAAAAATATAAATCTTTTATAATAATCATATAAAAGAGGTTGTTTGGGTTTTTTTTTTTTTCCCCGTTCGGATCAGTACTCTTCTGATGTTTATAAATGTTGTAACCATCTCTGAATTCCACAGGATGATTACTCGAAGACATCACTGAGCCGAAGTATCATCACACAAATACTATGAAGTAGGGGATTCCTTATTCCCTCTTCAAATATTTGACTGTCCCTCTTAAAAATCAGAGCAGGGCGGGAAAGCTCGGTCTCTTGTGTAGTTGAATAAATCGATATAAGCTCGTATCGGACTGAGCATGAAAATTAAAAAAAAAAACAGTAATAAAAAGATACGAGACATTTTAAAAAATACTTCAAAACCAGAAACATTATATTTGCAGGTGCTTTAAGCAAAATATCAGAAATTAAAATATTCAGAACTAAGAAGTTGCATGAAAAAAACAACGTCTGGAAATCAGCAGACAACACTGTTGGAATGCTAGAGCACGACCTGTTTGTTTAGAATTTCAACAGCTTCTGACAAAGATCGGAAGTGACATGAGATTGTTCGATTATCAATACGTTTTGAGACTAGTGTGCTGCAACAGTTTCATTAAAACAAACTTCATCCTGAGAAACGAATTTAAATAAATAAATAAATAAATAAATAAGTAAATAAATAAATGTAATCTCAGAGTTCTACGTCAATAAATGAATAATAGTAACTATAAGAATAAGATTTACTTCTTAATCACTATATGAATAAACGAAACGTGATTCATGATATGATGAAGTCTTCATTAAGTAACTTTTATAAACTTCCCCAACTTACAAATAATTTTAAAAATAATGTTCTGAAGTTCAAAAGAAAAAAATAAGAAGGCTCAGAAAGTAACAAACTATTTTAAAAGATAATTATTAAGACTAAGGCCGCTTTTCGGCCAAGAAATTAGATGACGTATTTCTCATCACTTATTATATTTGTATTATTTCTACATTTTTCAGTATATAAATAAAAAAAGGAGATGGCTTATTTCTATTTCCTTAACATTTGTAAACTGAATAAATCTACTTAATCAAATCATTCACATTTCAACAACTTTTATTTTACCCATGATTTTTCACTATCCGAGACGTCATCTTGTCCTATTATTCATTTAATTAGGGGTTAAGTGCAATTTAATTGAAACACATCAGCATTACAGATAAGTAAAAATAAATCAATAGATGTTGCCAACAATAAGCCTCACTTAACTCAAAGCTATTCACCAATGAAATAGAAGTTGTTGTTTGTTTTCCTGAGTGGTCATATCTAATTAAGTTTATTTTTGTTGTTTATTTTTTAATTGTTTTATTTTATGTCTCGAACTTTTACAAAAACTAACGTTTTGAATGACTTTTTCCCCTTCTTTAGTTACTACATGAAACATATGTATGAAAGATCAAATAAATCCGTCTGCAGAGCCCCACAAAGTGGGGGGAGGGTGTCAGTTAGTCTCTCAACACCGGGGCCCGGGCTGAGATCTTAACCAAAAAAAAAATAATATATATGAATTAACCTTCACTTCTAGGCTTTTTCTTTTTTTTTTTACATAAGCTACTTTTCTGCTTCTGAATTACAATGTTTGCGTAGAGCGAATTTTTTCTAAACTTTTGGGTAGAGACGGAAAAAGTAGATTAAGTATTAAATTAATTTACTCTTAAGATAATGCTACTAACTGTGTGTGGCATTAAAAGGGAGAAATATTAAATATGAAAAGTAATGTGATTTTGTGATATTGATTCTTATTGATATTGATATCTATGATTCTTAGGTGGGAGAGCCCCTTTGTATTCAGTATCTGGGTCCTGAAATTGATGTGGGTGTGTGTGGGTGTAGGGGGGGGGGGGGGGGGGCTATCCATCTGTAGTGGTTAAGTGACTTAAACACTGCATTACAGAAAGGCACAATCCTGACCCGATTGTTACCATATTATTTCGAATAACGGACAAACATACAAGGTACATCATAGAAGCCTGCACAATTCAAACTTTCACATGTATTAATAAGGACAGAGGTTATATGGTAAATCACAATACCCTATCATATTTTCAAGATATGATTAGAGGAAAAGAAAACAAATTTCAATAATGTATCATCATTGCCAAACTCAATACAAAAAAACACTTAATGTAGCAATACAAAATTTAACAGGTTTCATATAAATTGTTTGTCTCTATTTTTGTAATAATGAAAAAAGCACTTACTATATCATTTGCTAATTTTTCTTTGTTGTCAATAATGTAGAAAATCTTATAGTAGATATAATTCAAAAAAAGGAAGGCTTGAGGAAGCAAAAATGATTTGAGTTTTTGCGAAATATCGCCAAATAAATGAAGAAGTATTATATGGAGTCTGATGTCATTTATATGTTTAATATTAAGAAGAAATGAAGAAGAATAATGAACAATAATTGTAGTTAGAATATTGTAACAAACATTCTACATGTTGGGTATATCTGCATATATATCTACGTATATCTATATGTATTTTTTTATATTTATATATATTCAATTCCATATATGGAGTCATAAAATCTCTAAATACTAAAAGAGGAAGAAGCAAAGGGAAAAACCACAATTGTTTGGAGGCATTATTCCATTTCCATTTACAGTTGGAGACTCCAACAAGAAAGAAAACAAAAGCGCTGTCGCTGAGTGAAACATATTACGAACACATTCTTTCGGTGAAATACCTCAGAACAGGTCGAAACAAGGTCAATTCCAATGGAACCGAAATAGTCCAAGGTGGCTTTTAATGGCCGAGCTGAAACTAAACAGGGAAGCGATTGGAAACACGATATCCATTTCCCCACCCCTACCATCATTACTTATCTCTACCCTCTTGAACAGAGGGAATGGGGGTTAAAACAAGCGACGGGTGGGGCGAAAACAGCCACTAACCAAAATAAAACAAAACGAGAGACACTGCATTCTAACGGAACAGTTCAGATTATTAAAAAATCTGACAACAATATTTATTTTACCTGTAAAAGTTTTCAATTCTTTCTCGTTTAAAAAGGCAAAGGGAAAAATTAATCGCCTTAATTCTTTTCTTTCTTTAATTTCTATATTTTATCTAATAAACTTTGGACGGAGACAGAAAACTTTGCATATTTTTCCCTAAAATATTCAGTATTTTCTTGAACATTAAGACTACGACAAATAAAAACACTACGATTCAGATGCAGCAACTATTGTTTTTTTAGTTTCATAATTTAACGAATACGTTATTTTTCGTAAAGTTTAGCTAAATTTCTAAAAGAAATTCATCAGAAAATCAACACAAGAAATTCTTGAAAGAACTTGAAACCTAGAAAGATATAAAATCTTTCGTTTTATTTTTATTTATTTTTTCCTTGTAAAAAAATAATTAAATTTGCAAATACTTACTAAAGTTTTCTGAATCCAATTAATTTTAATCATATTAAAATCACGTAGACATTAAGAGAATTAATAAGCGGTATATTTTGCTTAAGATAATCTATTGTTTGGGTTCTATTGAGAGAAGATCCCACAAGGGGAAAATTAACTTATAAAAAATGCATGCTAAGTTTCAAAAAGAATCATCCATCGGTTTAAAAGTTATAGGCAAACGCACACAAACACACACTGACTAATTTTGAACACTTTCTCTCTCTTTCTCTTTTTTATTTCCAAATTTCTTTGAAACAAGGACACTGATTAAATTGTACTACTGTAGAAAAATCTGAATGTTCAAAAGTTTTTTTTTTTTTTATGAAATTTAGATAGTTTATGAGAAAAACGAAAATAAAAATACAGTTCAGGATCATTACATTTTTACACTAGCAAACCGACCCGTTCTTCGCTCGAGTTACAAAAACAAATGAATGATTATTTGAATGTTGTAACATCATAATCTTATCACTTCAAACATTTTCTAGTGCGTAAAAACTCATCTGATCATTGCAAATCTATATCTAACCCGAAAACCCCGCTATTATGCACCACAATATTTTAGTTGCAATTGTTGCACAGCACTATTTGTATAGTTCCCATTGTCGCCACCGGGTGCATATGTAGCGCTATTGTGCAGAACAATATTTTAGCTCCAATTGTTGCGTAGTTGTGTAGTTCTCATTGTCAAGATAACAAATCCTAAAACCTAACAATAGTAATGGAAGCAAACTTTCAGCTTTATATCTTAAAGCAAGGGTTTTTATCCAATTCCGTGGGAATTTCGAAACATCCTGCAAACGGGTTTTAGTGATTATACTTACCTACCTACATGCCAACTTTGAAGTCTCTATTAATTATCGTTACGGAAATAATTACGGAAATAAGAAAACTTTCAAGCGAAAATAAACCCTCGTTATTCCCGAACCCGTGGGAATTTCGCAAAATCCGGCCTTATTCCTTGTCTAAAACATAAAGGGAACCTCTGTGCAAAATTTCAGCTTTCTAGGTCCAATGGTTTGTGCTGGGCGTTGATCTGTCAGTGAGTGAGTGAGTGAGTGAGTGAGTCAGGTCTTCTCTTTTTATATAGTTAGATAAAAACAAACTGAATTATAAATAACAAATTCTATTTAAATTACTGAACAATATAAAAACGACTACTAAAAGTTATGATTGTTTAATGTCAGTAATAAGCAAATTAGTCGTTTTATGTTTTTATTTTATTTATTTTTTTTTTTTTTTTAATTTCATTGATAAAATGTTTTTTGGAACTTTAAATATTCTGATTAGGACTTAAGAGTTTGAAAATTAAGTTCATTAAGGATTTTTTGGCGAAGTTATTCAGGAATTCTTACTGATTTTAAGGTGAAAGTATGTTGCAATATTTTCAAGTCTTAAAGGAAGAAGGTGCAATTATTTTCTTTTTAAATCCAAAGGAATCACCAGTCGGATGCGAATCACTGCAAGGGATTTTCGTAGACGAGTGTCGTGTTTGCGACGCGATCCCAGATAATAGATTCTTGAAAGCTCCTTAGATCAGAAATCATGTCGTTTTCTGTCGGTGTCCCCTCCTTGACAAAGGTTTATTCATAAAGAAAGTTTACCATAAGTCCAGCTGCACTGCAGCTCTGTAACTTCAGAGAAGAGCAGCGTAAAGGATTCACCTTTTATGTTACATTTAGAATAAGCAGATATTCTGAATGAAATAAATAATTCAAAAATAAAAGTTTCACTGTCACTTCTGTTGTGCGTAATTCTCTCAGTCATGTTTTCAACTATAGCATTTATAATGTTGCCCAAGACAAATTTATAGTCAGAATACACAAATACTATAGAAAGAAAAGGCAACATAAAAGCGACTGAATTCTTTAAATAAGATATCACACACACACACACAAAAATGCAGATCGATGAAAATACATTGTTCACTTGAACAATTTATTAGAAAATACATTGTACAGTTTATTGCTATTTTGCCAGAGTTTATTAAACGTAATTTTAGAGACTTAAAATATAAAAATCCGATGGCAATATTTTTTTTTTCTTTTCTGCTATTACGATAGTTATGGTACCAATTTAGTAGTTATTTCTACAGAATACTGCATTTTAGGTCATAATCTAGTATCAAAACCAGTAAACACAAACTGCCTTTTAGGGGAAAGATCTACCGTTGATCTTGTAATGAGATCACCTTCTGAAACGCAATCCAGCCAAAGTTCATATAAACTGACTGGGAAAAACTGCCCTTGAAGAAAGAGATCCAATCCCAAAGAATAACCAACAGGCAACTCCACAACTTTCTTAAATGTTGTCTTCAAAAGCTGATCAATATTATTACTATAATCCAGTCATTATCATTCGGAAAAGAAAAAAAATATCTAATGCTGAAATAAAATGGGAGAAAGAACCTGTCAAAAGCTAGTAATTTCTAAAGTTTAATTTTCGAAAATCTCAAAAATAATTCATAGTTAAAACGTTTCTTGACTTTTTCTAAATCGTTATTTCATAGTAATTCAAATTTATAATGATATTATAAGTATTACTTTTTTTATCAAATTCACAATATAAAACTAATATTAATAATTAATCTTTATTTATTTAATTAAGGATTATTTTCTGACAAGCAATAGCAAACTTGAATTACAATACTTTCGTTCCAACAACATTCTAGATCCAGATCACTATTTATGTCCCCCTTGCGGTATCTAGCCTAAACTCCTCTGGTAGGAGAGCGTCCATACCCAGTATTGGGTGTTACGGGCGTTATAGATAGATAGATAGATTTATGTAAATTACCCACAAGTCAATCTTTAAGAAAATCTTCCTCCAACTTATTACACATAAATTATTCATTATTATTATTATTATGTTTAAACTGTTGCTCTATTTATATTACAGGCTACTTTTTCCATACCATCGGGTTATAAAAACATACATTATAGTTATATGATTAGTAACAATACTATGTCTCACAATTTACACTGAATAGATAAAACATTTGAGACACATCACTAATATGTCGGTCCTCCTCTAGCGCGATTAATATCGTATACACGCTGAGGCATCGACTCCACCAGATGCTGGAGGCTTGCCGGAGGTATTGCCAGTCACACCTGTTCTGCCATTCTCTAACAACTCTGCCCTAGGCGTCGGTGCCGGATTTATGGATCTGATGTCTCGCTCAAAGCCATCCCAGAGATGTTCAAAAGGGTTTAAATGCCGGGCCACTGCGGGTCACTGAATGGTCCCAAACTCAGACTGCTCCTCCAGTCATGCCTGGTACTGGCCCGATGGGACGATAACACTGTCCTGCTGAAACACACCATCGGCTGCAGGATGCACGAAGGTGATCAGGTCGTAGCGTTTAAGGATCTCTCCAGATACGCTAAGGGACCTTTTGTGCCATGAGAAGACTCACCAAACCATCTCAGAGCGACCACCTCTTTGAACAGAGCTGACCTGGCACGAATAGACCACGAACTTATGCTATCGAAGCCACACTCCCATCTTCCCCTCAGGCCGGTACAGCTGATAACGAGATTCATCTGACCAAACGACTTGGCGAGACTGCAGAGGTCCAAGTTTGATGTTCCCGGCATCAGACGAGGCGCAATGTCGGACGACGAGAAGTCAACATGGCAGATGAATAGGGCGCCGGTCCCCTAGAGTTCGCTTACTTTCGAGTTAATGATGCTGCTTGGTGCTCTGACATTGAAACTGGGTGTGATTTGTGCCACCATAGCCCTTGTGTCGGTCTGTACGAGCCTCGACGCCTATCAATGGCATATGGGCGCTCACCGCTCGTGGGGCGGTGGTATGTCCGTCGATGGTATACTAGCAGTAGACCCTTGATATGGTTGCCTTCGATAACTGAAGGGTAATTACCACTTGGCGACCCCCCCCATCTGTCTTGGCCGACAATGCTTCATGATCAAAGTCGCTAAGGTGGCAACATTTATCAATGTTCATCGATTGCGATACACTGAGATCTCGGAAACCCAGATGTCCGTCTATTTATAGGGTGCGTTTGATATGTGTATGTTCCATCATGCTGTGGGGTACCAGTGTCAACTACCCATCACTCTAATGTTTTGTCTATTCAGTGTACATAGACAGAGAGCTAACAAAAAAAGCAAGCAAATATTACAGGCCAATCTACTTCAAATATCTCCCAACTTTTTTTAAGAGTTGAGACTTTAATTCAAACATCCTGTATCTCACAACATAATTCTAAATATCATTATTCCTAATTCTGGTGATGCAACAGAAGCAAAGCTTATATATCATTATTGCTGGAGAGATAGCAATGATTAAAATAGACAATAGAAACTACATAGGCTATCAACGGCAAAAATATGAGGGAAAATAGATTACTACTAATAACAGAAACAGATTATCATAATATAGACTTTGATAATAGCACCCTGTTGCTGAATAGCATAAACCCAATAATATATCCTATTTTCAATCAATTGCTGATACAATAGAGCATTAAATGATCGTACTAGTCAAAGACATATATAGGATCAAGAAACTTTTTTATCTATTTATTCAGGCAAATTGTGTAGCCTCGTACTTATAACCTGAAACAAATCATCCAAATCAAATTTCTCTCATCTTCACATCAGAGAGTTTTGTTGAATTCGTTCACTGCTGAGAATCCGAATGCGTTAATATATCAATGTTTAGTAGCTGTTAATCAAAATCTCCCAAGTTCGATGTATTTGAAATGAGTTATCGTTACTGTAATAAATCAATGCAGATCTATTTAATAATGTTTCAGATAAGATTAGAGAATATTCAATCATTTAATTCTTCGTTTGTATTCATTATCGCACTGTGGACTCATAATTCTACTGTTTTAGATTGTCTTCAATGGATGGCCGTGACCTACATGATCATCCGAACAGCAATCGTTGTATTAAGTATGCTAATGCTCAGTCTATCAGTTCTGTGCTTAGTAGATTATTCAAATGCCCGACTTCATAAATATCTGGCTGCTTTTTAGCAAATGAAATTTTTTATAAAAATTCAGTTAACTAGAGAATCATTTGACATTATACAATTAAGTATTTATTTATTACGATAATAAACCAAAACATTCGAACAGTTTTCGTGCACCATAATTTTCTGGAAAATAAAATAAACCATTCTATTTTGATTTACATAAGCTTTGGGATATTGGATTAAAATTTCTTAATCTTACAATTCTTATAATGTCATCTTCGACGAGAAGTTTGTTGATCTACCAAAGTTCTTCAAAAGGGAGAATTGAAGGGAAGCCAAGCGAAGATTCGTTTAGATGTTTTCCTTGACTTTGAATTGAGCCGGCTATATCAAATCCATTTAAGTAATATTGAATTAAATCTGTTTCCTTTCCATATTTAATCAATTACATGTGCTGTCTTGCCTTAGCTGAAGTTATTATGGCTTTACTTTTCCTAATTTTAAGATACGCTTACACTCAAAGTAATTAATTAATCTTTATTCCAAGTAAAATAAAAAGGTAATCCTGATCAAAAATCCTAATATGTTGCTGTTGGATTTAATATAAAAATTAAAGTTTAAAAGCTTATTTTTGGTCATTTTTTTATATATTTTTCTATTCTACTTTACATTAAAGACCACCTAACTAGAACTAAGGCCGCAAGGGCCTTTTACACAGACACACACACCTGTATTTATCTATCTCCTTAACTATAGGAAATAGGTTATAAATATTAATAATAAATTATAGATATAATAATGATTATGTTCTACATTAGCTCATGATTATTTCGTTTAATTTTCATGCAAGACTTTTGATAATAATCAAATATTTTAGAATGTAAGGTACTTTGGCATCGAAACCCTTCCCCTTCTTTTATCACTAAATACAATAAGTTATCTTTCAGAAAAGCAAAGACAGCTCATTGTAGTCTGAGAACTAAGAAAAGCCATTTGTTTGTTTTTTCTAAATACATTAACAAATTAAGTGTATAGATGGTCTTCCACTCTTATATCATAATCCAATTGTGGTGAACTGAAGAGAATTGTTCTGTAACAATAGACAAACTTATAAATGACACGCTACAACAGGAACTGAGTTATAAAGAAGGTTTTTCGAACAATATCGCAAACTTCTTTATTAAATTAACCATAAATACTTCTTCACAGATCCAATATTTCGTCTTATATATTTCTCAAAGACTTCTTCAGGGTAAAAACAAAATAAGAGATAAAATAAAAATAAAACATAAAATAACGATCAACGGGCCTTCTCTAACCTTACAAAACATTAAATAATATGATAATACATCCAATGAATACATCCAATGATACTATTGTCATGGAATAATGTAGTAATACATCTAATGGTACAATATGGTTAATTATGGTTAATTTAATAAAGAAGTTTGCGATATTGTTATGAAGATCTCAGATTTTGATTAAGGTTTTTCGAAGTTTAATTCATCAGCTCCAAGTTCTTCTATTGAGTTCCTATGCAATTCTTAAAGTCATGATTTCTAATTGATTAAATAATTATGCTTAGTTACTGAAAACTGATTTTACTGCAAATGACATTAAAAAAAGCATAGATTATTTGGTTGAAAAGAATTAAATAACTAAACTTCAAATTGTTTTTAAAAAAAGTTAATTGTGCGTACAATCATTTAAAATAATAATAATAATAATAATAATAATAATAATAATAATAATAATAATATAACAAAAGATAAAGCATTGAAAGGAAAAAATATAGTAAATTAGATGCTGTCAATTACTCAATCCAGGCGAGAAGGAGCATGGATTTGTTGATGGAAGTGGACGTATTTTTAGATCATGAATAGAATGTTTACACTACACTGATCATTACTGCCAGCGAAAACACTTCGGAACAGTAAAGCAAAGTCAGGGTGATTTGATTAAAAAAAAGGGCAAGGTTTACTGAAGCATAAACAATTCTCTTCAATTACGTCAAGAAGAATTTCCTTTAAACATTTTCATTCTCTAATTCTCATTTTCTTTTTTAGTCGTTTTAGTCAGTTTGACTTTAAGCTGCTGGGAAATCTTAGACAGCAACAGAAAGTGTCGATTATCGTTGACATTTGTTAATCACCAAGTAGAGGTCAAAACACCCTAAGGGGTCAAGAGTGAATGGGAGTGGAGTTGGGTTCAAATGTACCTCTCTTGTGGGATGCTGTTTAATATTAATGAAGTTAAACTGGATAGATTACCATGAATACCAAACATATTTTTCATTCTCAATTGATGAACTTAGCAGTAGATGTTCTTAAGAGGCTTAACAATACTTAATTATTTATTTATTTACTGAAAAGACTTTACTGTTACTAAATTTATTATCTTTAATTAGAATATATGCAAAAAGTATGTCACATAAAAATAAATAAATAAAAAGCCTCCCAGATAGAAAAAGAGGTACAATATTACGCTCAGAATCACACTTAAACAGGAATAAAATACTAATTATCTTGAAGTATCTTCTTAGGGTATTTGTTGCCTGCCGATTTGGCTTATTGAATATTATTAATTTTACCAATGAGGAATGTCTGACCTTAGGAAACCAGCTTTTCAGTTGGTAAATATCATTAAATACTTCATTAGTTTCACTTTCTTGAAATGTCCTGCATTTGTTTTTTGTTTTTTTGTAACGAAAAAAAATTACAGTGAAGTCTCACTTATACGAAACATTCAGTTATACGAAGAATTTCTCATTCCCCGGCGAAGCCCCCATAGTGCTATATGTAATTCACTTACACGAAATATTCACTTATACGAATAATTTTTGGTTCCCCCTCATATTCGTATAAGTGAGACTTCACTGTATATAAATATTATAAATGATATATGTTATTGCATTTAATTTAATATATAATTTAGTATATTTTATATTAAAATGTAATAGCTTATCTCTCAAAAATTTCAAAATTAAGTCAATATTTTTATTTTATGTAAAGCTATCTAGTTGACAACAATTTTTTGCCACTTTTTATAGCCAATGCATTCGGTCTTTAAATGGCAATTTCCATTTGAAATGCTAAACTAAGCTATTTTTACTTTTCCATCCTCTCAAAGCCTTCTTAATAGTCTTCGAAGGAGCAGTGCTTTCAAAATAAACCTGCACATACCTGAAAAATCACCAGCTACTAAGCTATTTTAATATATAAATTATATTTTGTTGGTTTAAAAAAAAATATATATATAAAACAGTATACTGGTAGTATAATATTATAAGCTTTAGTAACCACTTGACTAAATTAAATTAATGAATTATCCACTTTACTTTTGATCACGAGGGGGAAAAAACAAACAAAAACAACTGAAATGACTAAATAATAATTGAACTACCTGCCATCACGTATATGACCAGTAAGTTAAAAACATAATCAACAAAAATCATCAATAAACCAAACAATGCAAATACGCATAAATTAAACATAAAAAATAAATCAGCAAGCTTAATTACAAATAACATCAAGAAGCAGAACAGATAACTCGAACCAAAAACGTAACAAACAAAAACAAACAAACAATTATAAAAGTCAAAAAATGTAGAAAGCAATTAAATTAAAAACGCTGAGATTGCCTGATAATCGATCTTTTAGTAAATATAAGCCATGAATAAGCTTTTAAAAGACAAAGAGAATGGCTCAATCTCAGACAATGAAGAAAACAAAACAAACAAACAATTTTGTTAATAATCAAACTTTATCCAATAATTTGTATTTTTTTCGAGTACATTTGAATTTAAGATGAAAATAAGATAAGAAAAATGGATAAAATACAAGAATACAATCTTTTAATTCAAGTAGAGTAAGTAAAAATAAAATATATATATATTTTTTTTTGTAATGTTGTTACTCAACTATCATGAGATGGAAATTCTGTGTCATTTACATTTTCATTTCTTGTTATTATCCTGAGTCATAGAACGTTTGTTAACAACAGCTGAGAAGAATTAGAATAACGCAACAGTAGTCCTAGATCCCTTCATGACCAGAGTTAATTAATAATGTACATCGTTACCTGTACAAAAGATTAATTAACAAAGTCCCTTTGGCATAACATTGCTTTAGAAACTTTAGGGATTACATTTTTTCAATTAATTGGGTAAAACTTTATTCAAGAAAACTTTGAAAATGAGTTGATGACTCTTTGCTATTATGGAGTCATCCAGTTTTTATTAAATCGAGACAATTATCTCTTTCATAACATTCTCTGCGGAAGTAAAGCAGCACTGAGTTGTATAAAGTAACTACATTAAATGGTTCACAACTTAAGGGCAATAATAGCATGATAATCTTGGTAACTTCACAGATGACGACCTTGAGCTGGAAACTTAGAAATCTACATAATAATTCGGTTTAACTGCACGAATAAACCGAAGCAGCCGTAATATACTCATCCTTTGCTCTTAATTCCCAGATTAGCATCCTCATTTAATTTATCAAAAGCTAAGGTGATTTCCGACTGTTCTGTGGTAAACCTTACTGCGATGAGAACATCAGCAAATCACCATTGACTCTATACCGCAGCTTACAATTTACTGAACACACAAAATGAATAATTGACGCCCTCGAAGATATACAAGTGTTGGATTATTGCAAAAATACTTTAAAAGGATTTGCTGTGGAAACAAACACTGTTTACAGATGACACTTTAAAACACATTAAAAACAAACTCTCGATTTATTTAAAATAAGATTGGAAGAACTGTTAGTCTTTAGCAAGTAGTTCCAGAAGAGAGGGCGCACATTTTACAATAATTGTCGAAGACGGCTACTTTAATACGGAAAACTTAAAGTTATCACTGAAATCTATTCTTACACTATCTCTCTTTAAAGCCTTTGCTTTAAATCTGGGAAATTGTAATTCGAAGTTTTAAACAAAATTTAAATTTAAAATTTTTTTCACTATCTCGACTGGAATGTTTGGGAGAGTTCATACACAGCATGAAAAAGAAGATCAACTTCAGGACATTCTTTAACAATTGTTAAATCAATTTTTTTGATATTAAAAATCAAAAAATTTAAATATATAAACTTTACAAGAAAAACTTTATCAAATACAAAAACTAAGAAAATGTCTTTTTGAAATTTGACCTATCAAAATTATTTTTAAAATAGCAGATCTGAAACAAATTATAAAAGAAAAAAAATCCCAATTATAACAGAAATCAAAATGATAACTATTTCAGAATTTAAAAAGTACAAGTTTTACTTTTAAGGAAAATGGGTAAAAGATGCTCTGAGGTATAATGTCCTTCCTTGATATAAGATTTGTTGTTAGATAGCGAATGTGTAGGTGACATACCCAAATTGAGATTTGCATGGATCAAGTATTGTTTGCAAAATTGATGTTTTTGTCAGAATTGTTTCTTTGTTTCAATGATTCATATTCTATAAAATTCAATGTAGTCAAATTACTCTCGCTAGTTACGATTTTTACTATACTAACTTGTAAGACATAATACATACTACTTATTCACTTTAGTGGATCAAAAAAGATTACTTACGCCAGCTATTGTTTAGGACAAAGCTTTAGGTAATATTTTTACAGACTCCATTATGTCTCCCATAATTTGCTAGAGAGATGATGCTTTTATAGTGCGGGAGATATGACACTGTCAGTATATGATTATAAAACTTACAGTCTTATAATCCAGTCTTATAATACAGTCAACAGATGGATATTGACGATCTCGTTTGCGTGAGAATTACGGAAAACACGAGGTCTGCCCATTAGCCTCTTCAGCAGGTCTCAAGGAATTTAGTATTTTGAATGTCTGTCACTAGGAAAATGCTACCTAATGAATTTATTGTTTGTTTATTGACTGTTCTCAATTTTAATTTATTAATTCCCTATGAAAATATTCTTCAACTTGCAATATTATTTTTAGTACGCTGCTTCGTATAGCACTGTTTCTCGCTATTTTGTGAGAAGACATGGATAGAGGCTATTCTCGCGTAAATTACGTGAAATCACGAAAATAAGAGATCGTCAACATCTATCTGTTAGACTGTAAACTACATTTGATTGGACTCAATTTAAAATTGCCTGCAGACTAGAAAATTACTAAAATATTTAAATATTCAACATGATTTAGATCTTTCTTGACTAGAATACACATTTTTTACAAATGAACATGTATAATTCATATTAGATCCTTTGCTTCATTTATTATCTTCGTAAACAATTGTTTAATGAAGTTTTTCAAAACTACAAAGACAAAGAAAGCACAAATAATACAGGGATGCTAATTTCACAACCATTCCTTCAACGAAGTAGGCAGATGAAGTATTAAAATCCTTTGCAAAGAATACAGTGAATTTACCATCCCTACCTAAACTACTCTATACGACATATATTGCATTTATTAAACTACTTAATAACGGAGGTATATTAAAATAGACATTTCATTTTTATATCAACATTAAAGTTAACACATGTTGATATAAATAAATAAAATAAAAATAAAAACCTAACTTACCGAAGTGTAGGGACTTAACAAATGCTTTCAAGATAAGAAAAGAGCTTAGATGTTGAAATTATGGATTAATTTGGGATTGACAAGAGCTTAATTTAATAGCATTCAACTATAGCATGTTCTACAAAAATTACAAATTTATCAATCATTAAAATTTAAGCACAATAAATTGCTTCATATTGGGATGCAGATTCCTACCACATCATGCTAAGCATTTATGACATCTCTGTTTTCGTTTAGATTTTCAAATACTTTTTTAATCCATCTAATTTTATTCGCTACATATTTCCAATTGGTTTAGCTTCCAAAGAAAGACGACCAGCCAATTTCACTTGAACTGATATCTCTGGCATCAAAATAGTTCCCGTAAAATGACCCTTCTTTTTTCCTTTTATCTGTAGATTAATTTTTAAAGAACTTACTTTCAGTGGTAATTATCAGTAGTTTTTTTCATTTACAAGAGGTCAATTTCATAAAATTTCCTTTAATACTATTTTATTGTAGCTTTTGTCAGCTTTTCATCCATTTAGCTGATTTACTTTGGCTTTTATACTGTTAATGTACTTTTTTAATTAAGAAAATTTCTAGACTAAGAAAATTTCACTTTAATTTCCTGATTGCCTGTAGTTTGTTTCCACTTTGCTAAAGTTATTTATTTTCATTGCAATTTCATTTTTAGTTGAAAATCTGCGAATTTCCTGCAATAAACTGGTTCCTGGTTTACTAGTTAATAAAACTGGTTTTTATTTTCTGAAAGTAGGACATGCGACTGCAAGTAGTGTATCTAATATGTAAGTTGTTCTGTTTCTGTAAGTTTTTGCTTTACTTCACTTATTATATTAAATAATGACAGTTTATGTTGTAATGCCTAACCTGACGTCATTCTTCACTTACTCTTTCCAATTAGATTCAACTTACGATTTAAATTGCTGTCTTTGTAAATAATTTGAAACAATCTGAAGAAATTATTGGCCGTTTTTTATATCTTTTTTCAATATATCCATAGTTCTTTATTCCCTTATAATTCCTAATATCTAGAAATATAATAGAAAGCTTTCTTCCTCATTTTTTTTTTTAATATCAGTGATTTCGGTAAAAAAAAAAAAATGCTGATTGATTGAAAGTACAGAGTAATTTAGAAATAATGGTACTATTTGAAAAGGAATTGTTTGAGAAAATTGCAGAGTATAGTAAAATAAGAGGCAAGGATGGACAGAGAAAGTATTCAAGATTTATTTATCTTGTTCTGTAAAAGTAATATGTTTCTATAAGAGTCTTCAATATGTCCGCTTTTGGCCACTCGGCAGACGTCCAACCGATAGTAGAGTTCAGCCACACTCGTGCACACTTGTGTGCAAAGTCTGGTGATCGTATCAGTGCATTGTCGTCTCCAGAAGTTCGACGAATCCAACGTTGACGTAATGTGTGGTTGAGTTGTCCACGGACATCATTATGGTAGTGTAGGGTTACACCAGTACTACAGATTCCACTCATTAAGCTTGAATAGTTTCTCTACCATGCATTTCTATTGTTTTACAGTACTCTGCACCATTCTCCTATGGCATCCATATCAAATAGAACCAATATTTCTGAAAGAACCCATATTTACAAAGACAGCTGTACAGCTGGAATTCAAATATGATTAAAGTAAGATTGTACGATATCATCTGAATTATTTTATTCTTAATCCGTTTTGCAATTCTCATCCGTTATCTATTAAAATTGATTGTAAGCATTTTAGTAAAACGTAGTTGACGTGCTAATTGATGATGATTAGCCTGTAGTTTTCTAATTTTTGAAGACCCCGCAAGGAGGAACCGTTAAGGTTCGTTTATACAGTGAGATACGTATGGATATGTGTGTAATACCCTCCATTGTTCAAACAGGGAGTCGGGGCCCCATAGATCTCGCTGTATATGATCGTTAGGGGAAAATCCGAATTCTGGTCCAGTTTAGAAGGCCACTCGGCAGGTCAGGAAAATAGTGTAATTGGACAAAGTTGAGGTCTATCTATGCCGAATCTACTATGTTGAGAATAAATATGAAGCCTCAACCCAATTTGGCCACTTCCGGTTCAAGGGTAGACTACTCAGAGTTGCCCGAATAGTGTTTTGTGTTTACTATAAAGCTGTGAACTGATTTGTGATTTATCTCACATGAAATATTTTTGGTATTGATTAATTGATATAGTTCACTCCTCTAACTTTTATTATTGGCTAAAAGATCTAGCAATACTGTCTATGTTGTTTATTACAAATGAAAATAATTTATATTTAATTCTTGTGCGGTTATTAACGGTATGAAAGTGCTCATGCGTGAAACTTATTTATCTCTGCAGAACGACTTCATTTACTTTTTGAGATTTCTTAAGTTCCTCAACTTCAAAAACGCATCAGTAGAAAATACATAAATGAATGCCAGAAAATTAACATATATATATTCTATGGGGATGAATAAATTCAATTACATAAGTACGCATTTCATAATATTTTTTACAGCGTCACAATGGCGTAACAACAAAGTATTAATAACTTAAATAAACTCGTTTGGATTATCCTTACTTTTCGTTCCAATTAATCCGGATTATTGGCGTTTTACTGCAATAACATCATTGCCTCAAATATGGCTTCTCCCAAGGATCGCCGAAAACCAGCTTAGTTTAATCTTTTTTGGGAAATGGAAATTTTTGACGTGCTCCACAGTTCCTCGCTTTGCCAAGCATGAAAGCCGGGAGGTAAAACAATATGTATTTAACCGAAGAAAAGTGAAATTTATGAAAGTTTAACAATTCATGCCAAAGGCGTTCTTTGTAACTCCAACAAAGATATTAACGGTATAACCTCTACTTCCTTCTAAACCTTCAGGTAAAACGAAACACTAAAAATTCCTCGCTTCGAAACTGTTTAATTATGCATCTTATATTTGCCGTGTAAATCTAACAGTCATTAATGTACAATTATCGTATTTACATAAACTGATCACAAAAAGAAACTGATCCCTTTCTTAGTTAAAATGGATCCGAATTTATTGAATAGAGTAAGACACTTCGGAAATGAAAGAAAAGTAACAATTATCTAGAATTACAAAAACACTAGAAAACTATTTCAGAATTAAAAAAAACAAAAACAAAAACAAATAAACGAACAAACAAACAAACAAACAACTAAATTTAGAATTTCTAAAAAAAAAAAAAAAAAAAAAAAAAAACAGAAATATGAAAGGCATTTCTGATAAGCCAATAATAAGATTTCATTTAATTGTATCTTTAAGATAGCAAAGCTCCGAAAACGAATTACTGTTTTCCCTCTAACTTTTGCATCATTCTAAATACACACCAATGAGCAAAAAATATAGAAAGCAATTGTGAAAGGTATCAATTCATGGTTTCAGGATAGCTTAAAGTTATGAAACTTACCATTTAAAAAAAAAAAAAAAAAAAACTTTTAAATGAATGCTATCATAAAAAGTTATCATAAAAAAGGAAAAGATGTACCACTACAGAGAACACGTCTAAGACTAGATGGTCAGCTCTACACCCGCCCGCTTTTTAACTCCGGAGTAAGAAAGTCGTACCATTTGACAGAGGGCTGGGTGAACCTCTGGATCCGTCTGTAGCAGAAACATTTATGGAAAAAGCCCCGAACACTGCCGGGAAATGAACCAGGCTCCTCCAGTCCGTAGTCCAGCGCCTAAACCACTGGGCTACCGGACCTCCCAACTTTAATGACCAATCCTTTGAGAAACAATGGGTGAATATATGAACTACTTAATCAGTAATATTAATTTTTCTTCCAACCTTTTTTGTTTTTATTGTCGAATTATATAATGGCGTTAGGAATTTATGTAATGATTTAATCCCCCAATTTATCTTAAGACGACTACTTAACTTTTTTTTTCCCCCCTTAATAAATTTTTAAGAAAAAAAAAAAAAGTACGCACACATTCTGTTCTTCAGAACTGTGTAACAAAGTGACAATTAGTGTTGCTTGGGGCTACATAACCGCTGGCACAATGATTGCAACTTGTAATTTCTGAATAACTACAAGACTATCACTTATTTATTCATTTCCTTTTAATAAATATCTTATTAGAATTGAGCAAGGTCTTTTTTACATGCGTTCCCTCCTATCACTGGACAATGGTTCGGTCCAAGGCGAGCTGCTTCATGTACCAAGGACACAATGTCAATCCGAGAAATGAAACAGGAAATACCCGAAAACTGTTTTGCTTGACTTTCGGTGATGAGGAAAACAACGCCATCTTGTCTCAAAGCGATATTCAAACTGAAATGGTTAACATTCAGTGAAACGAGATACATCTCAATTCTCTTTCTTCATTGTTCTCATGTTCCTTCTGAGTTACGTCTCAAATTACAATCCTATACTGAAATTCAAGTTCTTTCTCAAAATTGATCTTGTCTGATTGAAGTAAATATCTTTCATGAATGATTGAAAGGACTCTAAGAATTAGAATCTTTTATTAGGAGT
This sequence comes from Thereuonema tuberculata, assembly GCA_023159025.1. Lineage (NCBI taxonomy): Eukaryota > Metazoa > Arthropoda > Chilopoda > Scutigeromorpha > Scutigeridae > Thereuonema > Thereuonema tuberculata. The sequence continues at coordinate 150,646,244 of JAFIDM010009631.1, forward strand.
CATACGGACGTTATTCATTATTCATAAGATATCTTTCTTATATACTATTTAGGAATTTTTTCGGAAAAACTTTGAAAGTCAAGTCGAAACTTATCCCATTTATTGTCATGTTTTCAATGTAAAAGAAAAATGGAAAAACAAAAACAAAACAAAAATCAAAGTGTAACCAAGATTTCTTTGGAACACCTATTTAACTTGGTATAAAGTTGAAAAAGACAGAATTTTTTCTTCTGTAACATATGAGATTATTATTATTATTATTATTATTATTAAATAAAAATCGTAACTCTTCATTGGTCAACTTCAATAAGACATTTTAATTTGCAAACAAGAAACCAACTACGATAAAAGAATGAAAAATATGACAACAATTCAAGTGAATGGATGAGGCATTTTGGATGGAATGCGAGAATGCTAATAACATTTGTTTGAAATCTGTGGATTAAAATTCATACCGATACAAGCTTCTTGAGAGAACTAATTATGAAGAAACTATTCCATGGAGTATTAATTCAAGTTTTAACATTACCAAACTGGCAGATCAGTTTAAAATTAGTGTCTTTGTAAAGAATCTGAATAGTTGGTATTTTTTTAGAAAAAGCAAACCTTATAATTCCAATTTTCCTTTTTATAGTTTAGCAAATGAAATTCGTGATAATAGAGAAGTACCAATATAATATATTCAAATGATACGTTTCTTCTGATAGAGCAATGAATAGAAAGATGAAGCTTTCAAAAAGCAAAATCTATGACAAATAGAAATTCACAATCAACAATACCTTAAAAAAAAATAGATGTCCTCTCTTAGGACACAAAAGAACGAAGATATTCGTGGAACAGAAATGAGAATGGGTGGGACTGGAAATTGTGCAACTGATTTCTTTATTTTTTTCATTTTTTCTTTTTTAAATAGAATTTCCAGGGCATTAGGGAGCTCTCCTTAAAGAAACATAACGATAAAGACAAAAAACTTTAAAAAAAAATATAACATACAATTAAATTTCAGTAAAATCTGTAGATAAAAAAAACCAGGAACAAATCCTGCTTTACTTAAAACTTTGCAAATTGATCTACATCCAATTAAGTTGTCACAGAAATCTATCGTTTTCAGAACAGGTTCAAACAATTAAATTCTGTCAACAATAATCCTCTTTTTTTTTTTTTTCCCTCGCGTAATTCTATACTATTACCGCCCACTATCTATTGAAATACTTTAATAACATCGAATGCAAATCGCCACTCCTGTTAACCCGTATTAATCTGTCCTTGATTTTTCTTTTTCAATTTGTAATACTGCTTTTACGATAACAGGAAACTTATAAAAAACGCAGATCAAATCCAATGTCACAATGTTATTTAATGCCGACTCTCCCTCCCTTCTTATACCTTCATTTTTTCTAGCGCTGCTCTTTTGTCCTACTGATTATAGGGGGAGCCACCGATCATGGGTTTCCGTGTGTGCACCTGCTCTTCCCTTCCTACACCCAGAGGCAAAGGAAGATGAGTAATAATACATCTTCTCTACTGTGGTAGAATTTACTCATTCGCTAGGTGGAGCCCAGATACAGTACTAGTTGGAATTTACTGTTTTCAGTGGCAATTATTATCATTCAGGCTAAAGAATCATGTTTTCATAGTATGTGCTACTTGAATAACTCCAAAATCACTTACATCAAATCACTTTTATCAATTTCAATTTTTTTTTTTGACATTTAAAAAAAAAAAAAAAAAAAAAGACCAGATTTAAAGAGTGACATTTTTTTGTATCACCTCAGTAATTTTTCTGATTGTAATTCATTTGCATAATGATAGTAAAAGGTGCTACATAAGGACTTTGTATTCTGTAGAAGATAAAAGTTAGTGACGCCACATCAAAATATTCGTTAAGTTGTTTTTTTTTTTTCCATAAGAAAGATAAATATCCCTCGTTCTTTTTCCACTTCCTCGTGACCCTATTGACCTTAAGAATTGTTTTTTTTTTCCTTAAAAAAAAGCACAACTAAAAGCTTAAAATAAGAGGTAGAAATCAATCGAAAGACACTGGCTATGAACACAAAGGCTTAAAATATTTTAAGCAATTCTTTCCAACTTATGAATTTTTAAACTACGTTCTACCATTTTGAAACCTTAAAAGTGAAAGCGAATTATCTTAACTAGGTTTTTTGCTTATTTATTGCTAATATTTAATAAACAGAGCAAGAAAATGATGATTGTTTATAGCTCACTCTGCATTATCTCACTGAAAAATCTCAATATCAAAATTTTAGGTTGTTTTCATTTATTTATTATTTACTAAACTGATAAATGCTACATCACTTACTTACATGAGACAATAAGTCAACAATGTTTTACATCATTTATAATCTGTGACGTTCCCTAAAGGAGTTAATTACCAGTTTTCTACTTTTCTGTCCCTCTAATCTCTCTTAAGCTACGCTTGAAATTCATACCGACACAACAGATATTTAATAATTAGTAGATTCATCGAAGGGATTACAAGAATCAAAGAGTCATTTCATTTTATCACTTAGATTATTAATATTAGGCTCTTCGCGTACAGATTTTAATTACTGAATTAATAATAATAAAAATAATAATAAAACAACTCAAAATGTAAAGTATCAAAATGCTTCACTGCAGACCGCAGGATTTGTTTTATTAATCATATGAACCAACAGTAAAGATCATGGTTCATGCTGATTACAGAGACTGCTGCGGTAACTCCGTTGGATTCGTATCGCGGCAATTTTTGCTACCTATAACAAATTTTAAAAATACTCCTTACCCTCTACTGGGTGTGGCTTATTAAAAGGCGTAGGACGTTGCTAAATAACCCAGAATAATAATAATAATAAAATAAAATCTCAATAATCAGCAAAAATACTATATTTCTAAAGGGTGTACGAATGCCTGCTTATCTTAACGATTCAAAAACAAAGAATTTGAGATACGGCAAAAATCAAAGAATATGTAGGGGAATAAATGACTCCTCTCGCTTACCCAATACTTAAAAGGGAGGGGGAGGGAGATTTTACTCAGTATTTTATTCAATTGTATTAATTAGTAGCCGTGCGGTCTCGGCGGCGGTCTGCCATGGCGGCCTGTGCGCCAGTACCTGGGTTCGAATCCCGGCAGTGGCATGGTTGTTTCAATTTCCTTTCCTGTGTTGTCCAGCCTCTTCTTCACTTTCTCTTCGGTCTGACGTCATTCCTTAATGGCGTCCTGGGGAACGCCACGGGAAACCACCCCAGTATCTTTCCCTTGAAATTCTAGGGAGTCTGCTAGGGGTTCGCCATCTTGGGAACACTAGCGCTCCCTGGAATACGGAGGCTTCGGATACGAAGCGCGCACTTCGGTGCGTACCGGCAATACAAAATTAATTAGTAATTTCCTTTTCTTTTTCTGATAAAAATCGGTTTGAAATTTACTAATCAATGTCGTGACACTAATACCGTATTTACTCGCATAATTTCCCTTTTTTTTCCATCAATATTTTGACAAAAAAAAGGGGGGTGGGGAAATTACGCGATGTTTTTCAAAGATCAAGCTGAGAACGTGTGAAAGCCTCTGGATCCTTGTCCCGATCTCGGAAGTGGGATCCCCACAAAAGCAAACGATGCGACGATAGAAAAATCGCTATAACTAGTACAGTAATTATAACTAATTACCTTAGCCCGCTAAGCGCTGGGCACAAAAGGCATTTAATAAAAGAGTAAGCCAAATGCATCGGCGAAATATTAATATGTAGGAAAGTTTAATGTGCATCAAATGTAACATGAAAAACGTTAAAAATATTGAAATGCACAAATTCGTTTGCTATCACGCCTTTGAGCCATCATCGACGGCAATCTGGGAAAGCTGTTTCGTCCTTATTAGGACTAAATCTCATCGAGACTAAATCTGGCTGATGAGTCCTAATAAGAACGAAACAGCTGTCCCAGATTGCCGTCGATGATGGCTCAAAGGCGTGAAAGCAAACGAATTTGTGTATTCCTACTTTACAACAAAAGAAATACCTTTCCTTTGTTTAATTAAGCAGAATTTTTTTTCTTGAAATCTTAACATCTTAAAAAAAACTTAAGATGTTATTTTTTTTTTAAACATAACTGTAGGTTATTAAAGAGTTAATGATTAGTTATGTTTCGACTAATACCGTATTTACTCGCATAATTTCCCCCATCGCGTATTTTCCCCACCCCAGTTTTTGTGGATTACAAAATTCAATTTTAATTTTTATCGCATAATTTCCTCACCTCTACTTCAACGCGTTTCCAACATGACCTTGACTGGCGGTCAACTCACGACGACGCGACAATGTACCGTTACTATCGCATTTCTCTATCCCACGCTACTTTAGGGGAAAATTCCACCCCCACCCCAGTCAGTACAAGAGCAGACTCCTTCTGAATCAGTACAACAATTTCGAGTGTTTTGTGAAAACGTGAAGTTCGCGAATAAAGTTAAGTTCTCTATTAGCAGGCAGCTGATGCTGACGTCATGCGGTGAGCAGCTATAAAGATGGCGGGCTGCGCTGCGTGAGTTACGAAATTACGTCACAGTCGCACACACACTTCCGTGCATGCCTATTGCTTAACTGTACTTTGAAGAAAAAACAAATGTTGAGATGTGATTTCTTATATTTTAAATGTTGCGTGTTAATAAAATTGTTGTTAATTACATTTCTTGCTTAAAAATCAATATTTAATATGGTTTTCCTTACACTTTTACCATATTTTTTTTTCCTCGAGGCTAAATCTGGCTGATGAGTCCTAACAAGGACGAAACAGCTGTCCCAGATTGCCATCGATGATGGCTCAAAGGCGTGAAAGTAAACGAATTTGTGCATTTCTATATTTTTTTTTTCGTTTTTCATGTTACATTTTATGCACGTTAAACCTTCCTACAAAGTAGGAATAAGCATCAATAAAGCATCGTAATGTAATTCAGATTTGTATCACAGAAAGAGAGAAACTAACTACAGTGTGCATAATTTTTATAACAACAAGGTTGGGGAAAAGAAGTAAAGAGTGAAACAACATATATAATACGTATATCATTTTGCTCAAGACTTTCAGTACGCTACATGAAAACTACTGTGTGTATAAAGTATTTATATATAATTACAAAGAAAGACAAAATCTTATCCCTGTTTAAATCACTGTTGAACAAAAGTATTCTTTACTTGACTTACAAAGTACTTGTTGGTTTTTAAAATAAATGAAAATAAAATTATTTTATTAATTTTAAGAAAAGTGGATTTAATGAAAAGGAATATTAATTCAAAAATTAAAAATAAATAAATTGAAAACAATCTCTTAGATTACACAATATTTTATGACTAGTATTGCGAATACAAATTATTACAATAATAATAATTCCAATTTTCGTTCGAATTGTCCAGATTCTTCATTGTTTATCCTAAGTAGGTTATCCCAAACTCAAACAACACATGATGGATAAATTTTACTTACTTCATAATTTAATTTTTGAAACCGGACTTTTTTAAAAATTAAATTTGACAATGCCTTTAAAGTTATTAAAAAAGGTTTTTTATATTGGGATAAATACAACAAAATACCATATCCCTGTTTTTTAATTATTCACAAATGATTGAAATTAGTCATTGGGTTCTTGTACTACGTGAGTCGTTATTCGAGTAACTGTTTGGCGTTTCCGATAAAATCTTAATCTAAATGGAGTTTTATAAAATAAGAAATAGGAAAAAAAAAAATCTAAAACTTTGTAATTTGGCTAAAGATTATTTCTCCCATTTTGATATACAATGAAGTCATTTTCTAGTACAGCTATGTAACGAATTTGAACATGAAAGAAATGCTAGATTATCGTCAAACAACGTTGTAGTGTCTTAGCTTAAATTCAGCCAACATGTTTTGATATTAAAAATCTTGAAATTCAGAATCTGTTTAGAAGTCATTACTTCAACTACCGAAAGAGATAGTTGTAAAGTTAGACGGATAGTTTTAGGACACAAAACAACTACAAATGGATTTAGAAGGTTGTAAAAGCAACTGAAGGTGGTAAAAGTGTTTGCATATCATTAGATACTTTCCACTTTCTTTAATGTTCGTTGTCATAACATTTTAGGCTACTGAAATTGTCACTCCAATGTTACGTTTGGACAATTTAATTTCTGTTTGGCTTTTGTCCATTTCAGTTTTATTTAACTTGAAAATAATAGTAGTCCTAAGTTCAATCTTTACATTAACTTTTGTGTTGCATAAAAGTTACTATATATGTATATATATATCTATAATAATGTATTATATATATATATAAAACCACACACATAAAAGAGAAGAAAAATATAAAAGTAATTTAGAAATTTAATTATTAATAATTATCTGGTCAGTTATTTTAAAATTCAATTTTAGCAGTATGCACTGAATTGATGGATAAACTGTAGTCTCTTCATTCAGTAATAATTGCTACTCTCTATTATGTAAAGCTATGTTTTCATCACTAAATAAATGAAACAGATTTCAATTTCAGAATAATGAAACCATTGAGCCACCTGGCAAAGTCGAATAACCAAGCCGCTGCTATAATGTTCTGGCCGAAAAATACTTATATCTGGGTTCGATTACCGGGTAACCAGGAATGGCGGTGCTTTTTCTTGCAATTCTCTTTCTGACTGTTTGCACCCCTTTGGGAGTCAACGGGAATTCACCATTTTTCCTCCCTTGCACAGACACTAACATTGAAGATGGCTGCCAACGCCCAGTTTAAATTAGGCATTTGAAGAAAAGTAAATTTAAGAAATGTTTATTTAAACATTGACCGGGATAAAATGGAACTAAAATTATTGAAAACGTTACAATACTTCATATATTTATTTTTATTACTATTTTATTAAGAATTAAAATCCTGCCTTTAAATTTGAGTGATGAAACAAGAGTGTCTTTATGAACAACTCGAGACAGTATCGGAATTATTGAAAGGAAACTGAATTTTCATTATCATTTTTATTTTATAATATAAGTCTAAATGATATAGCGAGACAACATATTCCTCAATGGTCACTATTTTATTTATTATTTATTTGTTTTGCTGAATTATGTTGCGATAAGATGACGAAATAAAAAGTCAACTATACTGTAGATTTTTTTTAAACTATTAAAAATAATATACATATATCGCAAATAAAAACTGATAAAGTTGCTTAATTTTAAGATTAAAGTGATTCTCATTTCCCACGGGAATGGATGAATTCATAACTGGAAAAGGCGAGATACACTTAATCACAATAAAAAACAATATTGCCCAGGGCTTTTGCACTGTCCAATTCCTAATAACTACAATTAATCAAACCTTTAAATGTGAGTTTGAAAGCAATTCCATTACGGGCAAGCAGAAGAAATAAGTGAATATTTATCAAATTTTTAGGTTTTGATTTTTTTTTTTTTACAGTTTTCCAAAACGAACAGCTCTAATAGTGGCGCTTTTTTTTCTTTAGCGGGAAATTTAAAAAATGCCTGCAAAATTAATATGTTCTTAATATCTCTAACAACGGATACTTTTTAGTAAGGTTCATCTTTCCCTAAAAAAGTCCATTCCTGGGGAATTTCACTAGGTATATGTAGCCTACATGGAACTGCCTTTCTTTTTAATACACTACTGTTTTTGAAAATTGCAGCATCATTAAGGACCGACGGTATTAGCTTAAAATTTACAGGTGCATCAGGCTGGGACATGCAAATGATTTTAACATAAATGAAAATCCGCATGCGGTTTCGAACCAGCGCCCTCCTGAATTTTTCGGTCTTGGGTGAAAGGTAGATGGCTAAAACGAGATACTGCAATCAATGAAGAGATGACAATGGGTCGAAAGGGTGTTTCTTGTATCTCATTATGTCGTGTCACTGAAGAAGGTCGCATTATGAAAACGGCTTCCAGAGAGAAAGGATTGTTGGTATGAGAGAAGCTGGATTTTCTTACCTCGATATTGCCACTCATGTTTATGTAGTGAATGTGGGTGGCAGAGAAGCCAAGCACTGCGACCGGAGGTCTATTGTACTAACCCACGGAAAGAAGAACAGATGGAGAGAAAGACTGAGAAAGTATGGTGAGAGAAGTGCCGGGGAAACGGGAGAACCCCGAGAACACCTGCCCAGCGCGGATCGTCCACCATCACGAAACCCACATGAGAACCGAACCCCGGTACTCAGAGGTGAGAGACCGATGTCATAGCGACAACGCCAACCGCGCGGCCTATTGCCACTCATACAGGTCGAAACGCCAGTATAGTGATGTGAACAGATCAGACTCAGATGCACAGAAATCCTCAAACTGGACCGCAAAATCGCATAGGATGACAGACGCCTCTATGGCATGGCAGTGACCAATCGCACAGCGATATTTAAGCACTGGAACACTGTCACATGTCAGGCTTTGTTCTCCAGCACAGTTCGGCATTGTCTCCTTAACAGAGAAGTGGTCGCTCGCAGCCCAGTGCTGCGAATTTCTTTGATCCTCAACCACAGAAGCCTCAGGCTGTAATGTGGTCTCCAACACATACACTGACGTGCTGATTGGCAACATGTATTTTCTACCGAGTCACGATTTAACCTGATGCACCATGATGGTCCATACGTATTCGAAGACATCGTGATGAATGCCAGCTTGCAGAGTGCGATATATTCCCAACAATTGTCAAATTAAGGTGTAATTAAAAAAATATTATTTAAAATAACAGCATTATCAATTTCATTAACAATTAAAGGGCTTAGTGGAAAAAGAGGGGTATCCTTCATCTTGCCCAAAAATTACTTAGCTGTGTATTATGTAAGCTCACACCATCTACTGCCAGTTTTTTAAAGTATCATAGTGTGGGACAGCTTCATTTTAAAATTTAAGATGAAATGTAAAGGTCTTTTAAGAGATTACAAATGCTTATGGAATAAAAAGTCTATCCCACATTTCTTTAAAAACCTATATTCTGATTGGCCAGCTGTATTCCCAACTGACCAATAGGAGAACAGCTTTCGTTTGTAACTTGCCTTCAAACAATGTGCCTTCAATGGACGAAGATGAAGAAATTTAGATAAATAAAAGCAAAAATAAACTTAAAAAAAAAAAAAGAAAAGAAATCCCAAGAAATGGAAGGATAACAGCAGGAAGAAGAACGTTACGGTGGACAGACTGCTATGATGCTGTTTCGAATGCCTTATGATTCATGTGTTTCAAAGCTACTATTTTTCTTCTATTGTAAAATGTTACATGTGACAAATTAGTGAAATTATCTAACAATGAAAATAAACAAGATATGCCCAACATTAGCAGAAACTTATTCAATATCTAACTGATTTAATATCTTAATTATTTTAATGTTGAATATTATTTGTTGACATACAGGAAACAAAACACGAAACATCTCAGAAACATTTATGAGGGTTACCCCATTTTTCCACTAAGCCCTTCAATTATTACAGCAAAACTGATTTGCAATTTATGTTTATTCCTCCGTCTTTTCCATTTGTCAAATTCGTTGTAGGATTCAGCAACAGCATAATGACTTTACTCGTTTTGATTTAGGATAATTTTAATCAAAAACATGATAAACAGAAACCTCCATAAATTCCATGCCTATTTTCTGTTTTAACTCTTCTTGTGCTTTTAGCAGTTGCATCGCAATTTGCACTTGAGTGTCTTTCGAGAAATTTATTGCCACAGTAAAGACATTTTACTTGTATGAGGGACATGTAAATGATCAAGAAAAAACGCGTAGAGTAAGACTAACAAGTAAGCAGTGATTTTCTACAGCTTCTTTATTCGAGACACGACGTTCTCTACGGGTCCAACTGGAACAGAAATAGTAGTTCTGGTGCGACTATAGCGCTTCTTATACACGCTGATTGCAATTGGCTGTAGATTCGTGCAGTTAGCTTCACAACTACAGGTTGTTTGATTAAGAAAAGTGAAGTTTTTAAACAGACTTCTCCTCTACTGTATACGCATCGGCTAGAATTGGAGAAGATGAAAGCGTCGTGTCTTACCTTGAAGGAGTGATAATTATCTTAATAAAGATTTCTGAAAATTATGCCTTAAAAATTGGCACATATCTTTAAGAACATTTAAAGACAATAAATAAATTTATAAACATCTAATGTACAATATGTGTATAATGACTGTATAATTACTTTCAGTAAAAATTAAAGTTTACTTCAAAATAAAGTTAGTATGTCGAAATTTCTTATATGAAGATAATGAGTACAGGAAAAATGAATTATTAACTTCATTAACAGATTGAGAAAAAAAAAATCCTCGCCTCTTTATTATAAAATTTATTATATAGTCATTACCATTAGATGTTGGCATGGCTACTATTACATTTCTTCACTTTAGAGGGGGGGGGGAAGGGACTAATATCTGAAAATCTTTCTACTATATGTATAAGAATTGCCCTTCTAGGACTTCATATTCATCTGAAAAATATAAACTGGAAAATGTCAAAATCGGACAGTTTTTGCCCCGTTTTTTTTCTTACCGATAGGGCAATTGGAAAAAAAAATCATTTTATATCGTCAAGTAGTGGTCGAATGAGCCAATCACTGATTCGGAATTCAACGATGTTTGAATGCCGGGTAATGTACAGTAATCCCTCTTGTCCGATGCACGTAGTCTTTTAGAAGACAAAGACGACAGTATCTTTCCTGGATGCTGCTATGCCTACTGAAGAAACGTGATAACTTTAAACCAACCTTCGAATCTTTGCGTTATCTTTTGCATTGCACTATTTTTTAAGGGTTCTCGAAAAACTTTAAATCTTTTCTTCTTATGGATATTTTAAGAACAATGACAATCTTTAATAGATTGCGGAGAGTTTTCTGCTTTCATTACTTCTAAGCTGGTAAGGCTTTATTGTAAAAACAGATTCAATGCTCCTATTCTAAAAGGCATCCATTACTGACGACTGTAGACTCAATTTAACTACCGTTTTCTTAAAATTACTAAAAAAAAGTAAGATCAATTTGTATGCGAACTCTTGTCGTGTTTGTTGAATTTGAATATTTTCGTCACTATGATAATAAGCCTCTATTAACAATAGGAATGTCTTTTTTGGATTGATATGGTAAATTCATAGTACAGTAGAACCTCATTATAACGGATTAATAGGGGCTAAGGTTGTCCGTTTTAATGAAAGTCCGGTTTATAACAAATAATTCTTATAGGGGTGTAATGCAGTAGGGTGTACATCAATGAAAGTACAATAGTTGGCTATAAAAAGTGTTTATTATATATCAAATAAAAAACAGCCTTCAACATAGTAGGTTGAATTGAAAAAGATGTGTATGTATACACTGCATTAATTTTTATAACAAGAAGGTCCTGGTTCATGTTGATTGCTTACATTCATTGGTTTGAAAAAATAATTTATTTTCTGCTGGGTTTGTTTCCTGCTTATTTCTTCAGTTAATAACTGACGGAGGTGTTCATAATATGCAAACACATTTTCATTTGCCGATTGTTCAACATATTGAATAACAAAATTTAATGGTCTTTCACTTTGCTCACCTTAATTGTAGGCTGCCAATTTTTTTTAAACTGTCCGTTATAAGCGACGTCTGTTATAATAGGGTCCGTTATAATGAGGTTCTACTGTACTATTAAACATACTTTGTGTAATGTACATCATTGAATGTAATTTGTATTCATTGGATATACACTACAACCTCGTTTATCCGGACTAACTGAGACCAAAGGCAATCCGGAAAATCGAAAATCCGGATAATCCGGGTAATATGGGTAATAGGCAAAACAAATCTTTAAATAAACAGACTTACCGTTTATTACGATAAAAAACAATGTTTTGTAGCTTCAACGCCCTGTGACACTCTATTAAAGCTTTCTTAAACTCGACAGAAAGCATTTTATTACCATAATTTATTGTACAATCTATACAGGAACTGTACATTTAATCAAAATAAAAAACGAATGTTTGGCGTACTTATAGTTATGTTCTTGTTATCATAGTTAAAATTATTATCTATGTAAACATTAAATAAAAAAAAAAAAATGTCTACAAATCTGATCCGGATCAACGAGGGCCGGATAAACGAGGTCGTCTGATGTAATTTTTCGATATCTTTCAAAGTGTTCAGAATTCAAATTGAAAGATATCGTAACACATTTGAAAGATTTCGTAAAATTACATCAGAAATAGGAAAAGTAAAACATCCCTCACTCTTTCCTTATTTTTTAATATAATAATGTTCAAAGTATGTCTGTGTCTATAAAAAAATTAGGAGATCTCTGCTCTCTAATGTCACAATGCTGTCAACTATCGAATATCAAGCCTTAAACTTTTAATCCTCAGTTTAACCACCTCAACTCGTATATTTATAATACATCTTAATAAATATTAATCCAATTAATAATAATACTGGATTTCTATTTCGAAACTTAGTGAAAGAAATATATCCATCCACCACTTGTTAAAAAAAATTTGAATCATCTACAACGAAGAAATTGAATAATAAATTTTTAGAAAACCTTTTTTTTAAATTCTACATTTTTTAAAAATGTAGAATAATAATTAAAAGTACAGAAAGAAACCAACTTGTAATGGAATCTTCGACAAAGAAATGTTTAGATTAGAAGGATAAAGATAAGTAGGCCCAGGTATCTTAAGTGAAAAATATTAGGGCTGAAAAATGATTCAAGGACCTACAGAACTGATTCAGATACTTCCAAGTCTGACAGTTGAGATTTCCGGTGATATACTAGAACAACTATTTCTATCCTCAGTTCAAGTGAAATTACTCAGCAGATCATAAATTTAGCTTCTTCAGGTTTATAACTGTCCTCACCATAAAATAAATGGATTCCTTCACATCCATTATACAGCAAGGATTGGTTCAACATCTAAACTCAGATTAAATCCCTAAGGAATACACAGGGTTAATGGGAAAAACAACCTGGAGTTCCATATAACAACTAATGAGAATTCCACTTATCTAAAAACATATGGCAGAGATAAAACATTTGATAAACTTAAATGTCAGTCTAGTAAGTGGCATTGATATTGATGAATTGAGATGAATTGAGTCTTAGATAAGCTTAAGAGAAGTTCAAAATTACTTTATTAACTCTTTAAAACTTATAAATTACTCACTTTAATCAAAAATGCTTCACTTTGGCCTACTAGTTTATTTATGATGAAATGCTTTAAGCTAGATTTAATGCATTTATTTGGTTTTAACATGACTAAGTTTTTTGATTAATCAAAACTAAATGTGCCTCAACGACAAACTTACGTGAAATTGAGCGTTACATACAACAAATTTTTGTTTATGAGTTATTTCAAGGAAAGAAAAGGAAAATTTGTTGAAAATTGAAATTTTATCAAGATTATTATTAATAATATTATTTTCTTCAGCATAAATATTAAGAACGGTGAAATTTCAAAAGATAAATCTGTCTCTTTTTTATTTTTCTTGTAAATAATTAGTTGATCATTACGTAGGGTTGATTCACATTTATTCGGTCGATTTCAAGGGCGCGCGCGCTATCTCGCACGTGCACGTGACGCAGCATTGTTGCGTTCGAATCAGAGGTCGTAAGCCTGTAGTTGATTATCTGGTAGCTGGAATTGAGTTCTTTTGTAAATATGTCGCCAAAAATCCCAAATTGGTGGGAAGGGTACATAGTTGTCCTTCCTGATGCTAAACATGCCGCTTCAAAAATTGTGGACATATGCAAACGTCGAAATTGTCATGTTTGCAAGTCCACCGTCAACCGGGTAATAGCAGAAAGTCGTATGAAGCCCATCAGCCAAGAGCGGGGTAAGACACAGGCCCGAAAACAACCCCCACGACAACTCCTAACGTTATTAAGAAAGTGAGTGATTGTCGGCGAGAACCCTAGCAACCAAAGGGCAGCTGCCCAGGCTGTAGGAGTTTCTCAGCCAACGGTTGCACGGATAATTAGGCGTGATCTGCAATTAGAAAAGCATCATAAAGCTCGCGTTCATCGCCTACTTCCTCGACACTTTGCTGAAAGGAAGACCAACAGCCGCAAGCTTTACGAGTACCACTTATCAGGAGAAAAAATGGAAGTACGTCACTACTTTGGACGAGGCATGGAGCTACCATAGTGATACCAAGAAGCCAAGGACAATATTTTATCGCCCTTTTGATGCCAAAGGACGATCCGAATGGTATCGCGAATGCAAAGAAAACTTTTCGAGAGGATTCATGATTTATTGGGGGTTACAGCTTCGGAGGAAAGTTGCCGCTAAGGAAGGTATCTGCAAAGGTCAAGATTAATTCTGCCTTTTACCGAAAGCATATCCTGAAACCCTTGTGTTTGCTTTTGCGCCATTAAACCCCAACCAACAACAACAACCCTTGTGTCGTGACGATATTTCCGCATTGTACGGCAGCGACAAAAGGAAAGTGTGGATTTATCAGGACAAGGCGTCGAGCCATACAGCTAGAGCGACCCAGCTGTACATGGCCAATATGGCGACTGAAACCGGAATACGGGCAATCCAATACAGTATGATTCCTGCAAAATCCCCCGACGCATCTCCAATGGACTTCTGCAGGTTCGGATTACTTAAACGGGCTCTGGGAACACGACGACCGAAAACAGTAGAAGGACTTTGGAAAGCGTGCAAAGAGCAGTGGAACAAGATCCCCTTCGTCTACCTCCAACGCAGCCTTCTTCAATGGAAACTGCGTGCAGAGCCATTGCCAGATTGCAGGGGCACCCCACTGAACACAACCGATGGTGGAGAAAAGAATTCTGCTAAGTCTACGACGTGAACAAAATCGACCGAATAAACGTGAATCAACCCTCCGCATTCTCACTGAAGCATTTGTTTCTTTGCTTGTACATTGGGAATTTAGAAATTAATCTTGTTGTTTTAAGGCGTCTTTGTTTATTTCGACTATGTTTCTTTAATACTATTAGGTATGCCGTTCATATATAATGTAGGATATTTTTCCGTATATGTGGTAACTTGCAGTAGTTCTGTTCATATTTACGAAACCTTAATCTATATAGGATATTTGGTTCACATTTACAGTCCTTTGTTCATACTTACAGCACTTTCTTCTTTTTATTTTTTGGTATAATACGAAAATTTTAATTAATTAAATTTTCCAATATTTCCGTCGACTGTGAACGGTTGGATGGTCACAAAACTGTCACTGCCTCAGGCTAATCATAATACATCTAATTGCTTGTGAATTCCTCATTTTATACCTCATTAAAACTTGATTTGACTGCAATTATAAAGGTTTGATTTGATTATGATGGATGACCAAATTAGATGCACCATAAGGTTAGGCAAAATATCTTTATTAAAATAAAAGCAGATAGTTTTTTAGTTTTGTTTTTTGTTTATTTTATAAAGATAAAATACTTTGTTTAGCCTGAATCCCATAAGGAGTTTATCATGTGAATGAATGAAATATCGAATATGAAAATTATTGCACTCCCGGAATAAAGTGACTTAGTTCAAACCTATCTCCGTTTTAGATCAAGTATCCATTGAGTACTCCGTTGTATTTGAATCAGGAATGGTAGGATAAGTATATTTAAAAACAAAAACAAAAGAGCTTGGAATTCCATTGATGCTTCTCCTGAAAACGGCTACTTTCTCGTGGGGGTACGAAGTGTGAAACCAAATTATTGAACTATTCAAGTATTAAAATCTTATGATGAATCTAATTTCTTTGTATTTTACACTGTCGTAGAAGAAAATGAAAAGAGGAGAGTAATTACTGTAAAATTTAGATATTTTATGCTACATTTAATTAATATTAAAATATAGTAAGAAAAAAAATATTATTAGAATTCAAACTATGGTTGATTTTATGCTTTTTTGCTACGCACTTAGATCATGGAAGAGAGCTGGCAATTAATATTTGCCGACGTCTGTAATGTGTTGTGCCATAGAAGTCCAACAGCTGGCATCCATAAGCACTGTAATAGCACTCACCCATCTGTCAGCTGACGAAGAACAGTTAGGGCGAGAAATAATTACATTTCATTAAAGAGATAATTTGAGTTAGTTATTCTCACAAAGTCAGATCAATAATAGAATTTTTATTCGGCAAATGAAAGAGAAAGATGAAGAGAAAAAAAAGTATGGAACGCTTAGGATATGTTATTGAATTTGACCATAATCATTTGTTTATTTTTTTTTATGGTTTACAGGAAACTAGTCATTATATTCACTTCCGTCTTAGTTCAATTGTCAAAAAAAAAGTATGTAAAATCATAAATAATGCTAGTGTTGATAATAACTTTCTTCAAATTCAAAAACGAAGGAAGATAACGATGTGAACATTAATGATACCATATACGTTATTGTTCTGAGGTAATCAATGTGTGGTAACTACAGGTTTCTGCAATATCTGGTCTTTAGGATAAAAATTAGGGAATTAGTTGAAAGAATGTTGTCATTAACATTTTTAATTTAAAACAAGAAAAGTAAATTTTCGAATAGGCACAATGAAATCATTCCAGTAAATATTAGTTTATGACAATTCATTCCTTACCTATAAGTCCAATTAAACCAAGCTTAACTAGTGATCAATTGTTCTACTGTTAAAATAACAGCTTCTTAGAAAGTTGAGTTATTGGGTTCATGGTGTTCTAAGATATAATGGTGATTTGGATGCCAATTCGTAGCAAAATCAATAGGAGCTTCTATTTAACAGCATAAATCTATCACACAAATACCAATGTCGCGAAACAAAAGTTATCACAGACACAGATGATGGATAGTATTATTTCGACTTTACATGCCATTCATTTTTGTTTTGTTCTAACACTTGTTTTGCTTTACAATGCATACGAGAGTTACAAAATCATTCGGGTAAGTCTATTAACACCATTAGATTCGTATCTGATTTAAAAAAGAAAACAAAACAAAACAGCTATGGAAAGTGAATGATTATCGCACTTTTTCATTAAGAACCCGGAAAATTATTTTTTGTGTCCTCCAACAAATACCCTAAGAATGTTTAAAGTATATAATTTTGCGCACATTTCTTTAACCATTTACATTAGATTGTTCAATGACATACTGAACTTATGTAGTCTAATAGTCAAAACCGGTGGCATCAGAAGTACGATTCTCCAGCAGAAGTAAGGAGTTGTTTGTTTTCTTTGCATTTAACATTTATTTTTCATTTCAAAATGAAAGTTATGCCTGAAAGAGCAATGATTCTTCCTTCAAATCTAACCTCATAAAGATGGAAAGTCATTATTTTTCTATTTATTTATTGCTGTACCTTGAACTTAACAATAGTGTTTTACGTACTATTAATCATCTTCTCCTACACCAGAAAATAAATGCTAAACAT
>JAFIDM010009631.1:150668582-150709642 GCA_023159025.1 Thereuonema tuberculata
ATGTTTAGCATTTATTTTCTGGTGTAGGAGAAGATGATTAATAGTACACATTACAGTAGAAAAGATTTGAAGAAGAAATATGGAATAGTGTTTTACGTTGGACCAGTCAAAAATACAATACTATTACATTTTATTTTAAATTGTTTCTGTGTTAAAAGATTTTTTACTTTACTTCCTTTTTTTAAACTTTGTCAACCTTAATTAAACTATCACTTAGGCTTATTACTTATTGTTTTCCTTTTAGGAGCCTTCCTTTTAGTTTTTTAGATATTTGACGATATAGCTGAACTGATAGGAAATTACTCTTACAAACTTTACATAATTACTTCAAATTATTTTGACACCGATAACATTTAGCACTGAGACATCATCAAAAATTATTTGTTCTGAGCAAATGAGAGCCTATCCGAAGGCTTAACCAAGAAGCAGATAGTGCTACGTAAGAGAAGACCCTCAACTTAGCTAACATCCCAAAAAAGACTTTCAAGGAAACTGAAACTGAAAGAAGCATGTAAAATGAAACAAATTAAATAAGAGAACTGGAAAGAAATTAATTAAATCTGTGATCTATTTGAGAAATCAGGAATTTCTGAAGAAATTTTGCTGAGTAGGACACAAATAAAAAAAATTGAAAACGTTTGCATAGTAAAACTTTGCAAATAACAAAAGATACAGAAGATAATCCTTAAAAAAAAAAAAAAAAAAAAAAAGCAGGGTTTAAAACACAAGTGCATAAACACAATCAAGTTCTTCACAGCTGAAATCTTCACTTTCATGATGATCATTTTGATTTAAAAAAACCTGAAAAGGATTTCAAACTCTGAAAAATTAAAAGATAGATAACTCCATCTAAGAAATTGGTGGTGTAGAACCTCCCTCACCGCAACTTCACTGGCGTATTAGTTCTCAGGCTTCAGAAGTTGTCATTTGGAATTGACTTCTTCAATTTTTTTTTAGTGTTGAATAAGTTCGCAATATTGTTTATTAAATCTAAACTAAAAAAAAAAAATGGAAAATTGAATTTCTCTTTTAGAAAATGACACATAGAACTGAGATGTTTTTACCTTCATACTAGGAATCTAGTAAAATTGATTTTTTTTTTAAATTCCAGAAAAATCATAGATGGGAATAAGATGAAAGCCAAAGAGAATATATGTAATACGTAATACCCTACTGCATTGATAACAAGCATTACATTTCATTATTTTCATCTACTAACTGAATCAAAACTGAAGGCGTTAGCAATTCCAATCTACTCGGCATTGAAAAAACGCTCGTGTAGACCGAATCTTTCATTTTTCATAGAAATACTTGGGATTTCACTCGTTTCTATAAGAGCTCTAAGCAGGTATCCAATTTTTCACCTGGGACCCATTTTATTACATGGGTGATTTCGCTCATCGAAAAAAGTTCGTTTTTCCGCTCAGATTTCTCAACGAGCATAATTCCGAATTTTCCATTCATAAACCATTGTAGAGAATTTATATTAGTTTTGTAATTCCTAATTCGCAAAAACAAATTCGCATCAAGCGAGATTCAAATGTAATATGGTTCACATTGTAGACATATCTGTAATATGATTCGTTACTCTTTAATCGAAGACATGACTTCCCTTCACAGTATATCAATCAAAGATCTACCTACAAATACAGTAATTTGTAGTTGGATTTTTCCTTCCTCCTTGTAGTGAAACTCTAAAAATGCTCAAACCATAATTTCACTTGGCGATGAATATTTCACTAAGAAAATTCTATCACAGAATCCCTAATTCCATAGAATGAGATGCAAATCGTGTTGCGGCACAACGCTGTCTTGGAGACTTGGAAAACGGAATTCGCTAAGCTTTGCTAAGAAAGAAACGGCAATGAAAGCATTTCACTGCTTTTGCGTCATTTGAAGAAAAATCCACGTATGTTTTGAAAAAGAAAAAAAAAAACAAACTTAACTCTATCGAATTCTAAATGGATTGCAGAAAGAAATTTAACATTCAGGAATCAGGGTGTTCCTAGGAAAGGCTGTGTGGAAATTAGGTTTCAAATGGAAGAAAATGTACTGGCGCTATATTTAGCCTGGGAGAGAAAACAATGTCCACCAATTACTCGCTTATCGCCCCTAATAATGTTCCTGGAAACCTGCATGTTTCGCGTTCTTTTCCATAAAGTGCAATGGGAGGTCACAGACTCCTCGAGGATCTGTGACGAATTCGGTTTAAATTATTTTTCAACCGAAATTATCAAAGAAAATGGTGAAAGTCGAGTTAAAATATAAAACAAAAAATATTTTCTGGATATTATTTAGAAACTTGGTATTAATCGAATTACTAGAAAGTCAGTGCAATTCTTAATTTTGTGAGAGAAAACAAATGTCTAAAAATATAATATAAATAGAAAAAACAAAACGCTCATACACATACAAACTTTAACTTAAATAAGTCTAAAAATACAAAATCAGCCCTAATGATTAAAATTAACAAGCCAATCATATAAATGGAAGACAAGACATGAAAAAAAAACGGAATAAGAATAATGAAAAATAAAACTATTTTTTTTTTCTTTTTTATTTTTCTGACTTGTTTTTATTTTTCCTTACGATAATGTACTTCCTTTTTTTATTGTTTTTAATTTTTCATATTATTATGGGTCGCCCTTAAATTTATGCATTAGCACAAAATTATATTGACTTGTTCTAAACTTCCATTAAAGAGAGCAAAATTATTAATTCTTATTTTCTTTTCTTCAAATTAACAGGAAAATTTAATTAAATAGATAATCATTAGATACATCTCCCCATTCCTCACAAATTCGGGAAGTTTCGTTTGGCTTAATTTGGATTATAGATTTGTATTAGGGATTATGTATGTAACTGAACAATGGTGAATAAAAAAACAAACCTCATGGACTAGGCAAATTTATTTTACTTTTGATGTTATTTACACTAAAAGCATCATTTCGGGGGTTGTTTATTTTTAAGTTGTTTGTCAATCCTCTGAGCAATTAACGTTTGAGTGACTTCAACTGCGAATGTTGTAACATTGGAATACAACTCCAACATGAGTGGTTTTTTGTTTTTTTTTGTTTTGTTTTTTTAAGCCTATTAATTATTTTATTTTAATAGAATTGTCAATTTATTAAATTGTTATCTAACTTAATTTATAAAACATATTTGTAAATATAATTACTACCCTGTATAAGTGGAAAGAGTTGCCAACACTAGTGAATGAACAAAATAACATTAAATTAACTTCAAAAATCACGTATCTATCTGTACTATAATTTAGTCTCATGCAAAAAAAAAAAAAGCATTTACTGATTTTGATTGGATGCTGATATTAATGTAACTTGGCTGCAAGTAGAACCATCAGGCTTTTCATTGCATGTGGAAAGTGAAGACGAAAAAAATATATAATTTCAATTAGGTTACACAATAATGTCCACGAAGGTCGTACCACTACTGGGAAATCATCAAAGAAACTTCAAGTGTTTCTCCTTTTCTAATAAGCAATTAAACTACGAGAAGTTCCATGCTTTTATTGCAATCCCACATCATGTTTGTTATCATATTAGGTATTTGGTTTTGTTATCTGAACCTGGGTTTGAATCCCGGAATCGGCATGGATATGACTTTCTTCTTTTGGGTTTCATCTGTTTTTAGGGTATCATGTGAACTACCTCCTTGGTGAATCCGGGTGCAACGATTCTTCGGCTAAATAGTTCACAATTTCTGCTCCTTGTTGAGGATAAAACAGTAAATGCCAAAGGGCATTGGAAAAAAAATAATACGTCGTTAGGCTTTATGGTGTAACTTATTATAGCTTTTTGGCAAATTGACTATAATGATCAATTAACAGCAAAGAGCAAAATACTTTCTTTTGAATTAGCAATTTTGATTATTAATTACTAAAGAAAAAGTCATGTACTTACAATACGGGTCAATTATTAAATTGAAGTTGTGGAATAATACTTACCTAAAAAAAATAAAATAAAGTATTATTAAAAATTCAAATACAATTTAAGAACATGAAATAATGAATCTGAAAATAAAAAGGAAGGAGAAATGGAACTTAAAAAAAAGTTTTAAAAGTACATGCAATATTTAAAACAATGGGAATATTTTTAAAAGTAATTTTATGTTTACTGATTAACATTAACTGTGAATCTACTTGCATATTATTTAACAATAATGAATTGGCCCAGAATATACCTTATTCTTTTATTGAGTTGCTAATTTATTAAATGCAGATACAGGTGTTCCTTAATATTATACATCTAATTAACTGACAAGTCTATCTACATGAAAGTTCTGTCAAAAGTATTTTGTCCTTTCCTCTTCATTTCAGAAGCGCCACTTGTAAGGTGTCAACTTTAATGCTAAGCATGATATTGAAGGTGTATTTGAATGCTGCCCATTTAGATTCGATGGCAAGGGTAAGCGATATGATCGACAGTGTTCGTAAAAGGCATGACTGTAGAATACTGGTACTGCAATATTAAAGGCTATCCGTGGAATGTTGTAGCAAGATGCTCTGAATAAAATGGAAGGATACTGATCAAAATAACAATTACTAAGTCTCGTATTGAAGCATCGCTGAGATGGATTCTACTAAATGCTATTTTGCTCAGTATCTTTCCACAATCCTAAGTGAACACAGATTGTACTCTCCAAGTCATAGACGGAAAACAATGGAACTACTGAATTTAACTAGGGGACAAATGACAGTGTTTCCGACATCAAAACAACAGTAGATGGACGAAAACTTGAGGAACAGAATCATAAGATGTCCAACAGAAACAGGTACCGTTTTGATTTAAGAATCTTCCTTAATATTTTTTTATCCTTAATGTCCTGAATGATACAAGTACCAATGTGTTACAGATTGTCAGTGCATCTCTTCATGGTACTGTAATCCCAGACGGCACAGATGTGTAACAGCAGGATAATGAGCTGCTCTATGTTGCTGTTAGCGAAGGGTTCGCAGAACATGAAAGAGGGTGATTTCTAGGTTTTACGAAGACTACAGTTTCGCCGAATTCGAATTCAGTAGAACAACTCTGTGAGATTACATAGGTTGTGAAATTTCACATTTAAGTGGTTCACCTCAAACAGTCGTAACTTATATCTAAAAAAGCAATAATGATGACATATCTCCTTGAATATTTACAAGTCTTATAAGAGTTCTTATATTGTGGCGATAATTCTGAATGACAGTCACTCAAGTTAAAATTAATTAATTTTAGTTTTACTTTTTTTTGAAACTACGATTTTATCTAAATATTTTTTTTTTTCATTTTCATTGAACAAAGGTAATTTTTAACAATTTGGTGACAAAAAGAGTCAAAAAACAAGCTATCAATGTGAGAATTTTAATGAGAAGAAGCTAATCCTGTGCCACGAATCAGTCGTGCTATGAAGAACTATCCGAAACAGAGACTAGAATGAAAGAAAAGAATAGCGAAAACCTATCAATGAGATTTCTCAGCTACTGATGGGCAGAAGAAATGCAACATCTAAGACGTATCGAAATGCAAGCTTTGCACAGTCAAGTTGCCAAGACGGTGAGTAGAGAACGGAGAAGTTGATAAGAATCTGTGGTATATTCAACAAAATAAACCATAATTAGACTCTAAGGAAACGTTACATTTTCTAAGTTTCATGGCAAAATTAGATCTAAGTAACTTTAATCTTCGAAATGTGAAAAATCTTACTTTGCTAATTACGTAACTTAATCTTTGAAAAACAAAAAAACTCTGAGATGTATTTCATTTTCTAAGGAAGATTAAATTCAGTAACTACAACAAACTAGAAGGATATTAAAGAGATACATCATAAACAAGAGCCTTGTAAATCACCCTATTCTATTTCAGCAATTTTATCTAATTACAGCGTTAAGAAGGGAAAAAAAATCTTCTTTACATTCCTTGAGGAGTTGAGAAGTGAAAAGTTAAAGTTGGTGAAACTTTCATCAAAGACCTGAAGAGAATGAAGATTAATGAGTTTAAAGAAGACAATGACTTTGGTAATTAACTAAGACCTCGTGCTTAAAGGAAAAGAAGTAACAAATCGAATCTGATTACTAAGTAAATACAAAACAATAATAAATAAATAACTAGAATGAAAGTGAAAATAGTTAGAAGTTTTGTTACTCAAAACTAAATATTTTTAAGCACCCATGTAGATATATTTTTAAGCACTCATGTAGGCACCATTGATAAGATAAAAAAATAATAAAATAGTAAAATTAACACTCACACGACGTTTCAGGACTCCACATTACGAGGCCTTTGAGAGTATTAATTTTATTATTTCTTTTATCTTATCAATTGGTGCCTACATGGTTGCTTAAAAGTATATTTCTTATCAAGGAACATTAATATCTTACAATAACAACAGTGAAATGTTTTGTTTATTTTTAAGACATTAAAAAAAAAATGAAATGAAAAAAAAAATAACATCCTTTAATCTCAATGTTATGATTTCAAATGATGATTAACGATTTAATGATTATCTCAAAGCTCTACTATTAATGCCTTATTTAACCAAAAAATTCATTATAAAGAAGATATAAAGATATTTAATTTGAAATACTGAAATACGTTCATTACTTAATTTCTTTAATTCAAAACAAAGTTATTAAATGTTTTAGTTAGAATCTACTTTGTCTCTTCAATTCCCCCTTCCTATTTTTTAACCTATTTAATCACTTACAAACATACCCACTTAATGAAAAGTAATTGAAAACTATTGTGTGTTGTAACTTCAATGAATTTAATTGTAAATATTAATCATTGTTCAATAGTTAAGCCCTAAATAAGTTAATTACAGAGATTTTCAAAGAACTAATTTTCCAATTGCATAACTAAAATTAAAATCAAGATCCCCCCCCCCCCCCCATTAACTTTAAACATTTCACAAAACATACTTAGAAAAGTCTATTTCTATTTCTGAAAAATGTCAGTTACATATCAAGTATTACAACTTTTAAAACTTCCGTTCCACTCATCAGAAGATAAAGAGCTGACGGCCTTAGAGAAGCACTACTGATAAAAGAAAGACGAATGCTGGGATTTGCAGATACCTTAGTCTCCCTTTTCTTCTCCCCTCCCCACCTCCCAAGATATCTAGTAAGTGTGTTTGTTCCTTTAAGAGATTTATTTCGAAAACTTAAGTGTCTGTAAGTGAAATGGATTTAAGTGTCTTAAGACCAGATGTACCGTTTCTGGCAGCAAATGAAATTAATCACTGTCCTCTTTGACTCTTTATTTAAACAATTTTATCGAGTTATTTCTAAAACTTTCATTTTCCTATTATATTAATGTTTATTAAAACTGTCTTTAATTCTAGATTTTAATCAACATGATATTACCTCTTGGAACAACTCTATTGCAAAAAAAAAAAAAAAATACACCCCGAAGAAAGTGATCTATTGCTATGAAACTTCGCACACGCAAGGAATGATTACATTTTCAATGCAAAAGGACTTTTTAGTACACATAACGGTCACAAGTTAATACTTAGTAAATTCTCCTCTGGCGGCGATACAAGCCGATACACGGTAAGGTAAGGAATCAAATAATAGTCCAATGTTGTCCTGTGCCAGATGTTCTACAATTGTTGGGCTAGTTCGGCCCATTCCGTGATGTTCGCAACTGTTTTCCCAGCATAACCCAGACATGCTCCATTGGCGAGAGGTCTAGGACTTGGCTAGCCATGAGAGAGTGCCAATCCCACAGATATATTGTTGATAAGAGTCTCGTCGTGTGAGGTCTGACATTATCGTACTGGTAAATATCCTTTAGAAAGCATGACAAATAGGCAATACAATTAACTTCAGAATGTTATCTATATAAAGGCGTGCTCTCAAAGTACCTTGTACCAAAACCTGAGGAGATCGACTTTCATAAGATTTGGCTTCCTAGACCAAGGTGTGATGGCTGTGTCCGCTCGATCACTGCAGCAGGATTGAAGCGATAACCACGCCTCATTCATATACGAATGCTGTGACCATTGGTGCCAAGAAAAGCGGGATTTCGTCGCTGCACACAACACTACTTCAATTGGACATATTCCCGGGTTCGATACCACTTCAGACGGTGCTGACTAAGTTAGGTGGTCAGTGGTATATGTCTTAAGGGCCTCTACCGGTTATTGCCAAATAATATCCCTTGATACTATATGATGCATAGAGGAAGTTATGTGACTTTGGATAGAGTACAGGGGCACCATTAGTGTCGGTATGACTGCTCTTGTGATCGCACGACTCCGTAGAGTGTTTGTTTCCTTGGACGTCCAGAATTTTCATGACGGTTATATAAGCCCTCCTGGTCCCATTGCTGCCAACATCTCTTCTCTTAAGCCTATCCCACTAAGCGACCTCTCTCAACCTCTCTCAAATTGCTGGAATTGTCGACTTGTCGTCGTAGAGAGACATTTTCACAGAATAATGAAACAGCAAAACTAATTTAATTTTTAAGACCTGGTAAGGAATTGTTGCATAGAATTAGATTGTTTATCATATTTCCGTCACATACAAACAAAAAGAAAATAATAAGAAGTATCGGTGTTTCGAAAGTTAGAAGCAGAAATACACGAAAGACCTCAAAACAAACCAAACAAGTTCGATTTACTTGTTTATTTGAATTTTACTTCAGTATATACGTAATGAATTAGCAAGAAAAATAATTTCAAATTATTAAAATCATAACGTACTTTTATTTTTAACAGAAATCTTCCAATGTCATTTGTTTAAAAAAAATTTTTAATTGAAATTTACGTGCAATATCTTCCACTTTACTAAGACAATTGAAATTCATTGTGGAATCAAAGTCATTTGTTTCATAC
This sequence comes from Thereuonema tuberculata, assembly GCA_023159025.1. Taxonomy (NCBI): domain Eukaryota; kingdom Metazoa; phylum Arthropoda; class Chilopoda; order Scutigeromorpha; family Scutigeridae; genus Thereuonema; species Thereuonema tuberculata. The sequence goes on from JAFIDM010009631.1 coordinate 150,677,418, forward strand.
TTCAGGATATCTAAGCCTATACTCTTTGTTAAGCAGTGTAACGTACTACTGAGATTCTGAGAACGGAAGTTGACGCAAATTCACTGTAAATGTCGACTTAAAATATCATTAAAAGGGTTTGGAATTCCACTCTTCCGGGATATGGAAAGAGATCTAGGAAAGAAAACACAGAGAGGGAAAAAAAACTTCAGATCGGTCAAAGCAATAATAGATCTTAGTCCTTCCTGAGATAGTTCAGTCTCTGCTACGACTATTGGCCCAAAGATTTCCTCGTTATAACCGTAAAGCTCTCAACTACCGACATCACTTTAACCGTGATATCTTTTTCATAAAGTACATAATTTCCAACTAATTCTTCTCTGCTCGCAACAGCCGAGATCTTGTTGTATCCGTTCTCGTTGTGAAGGAGTTCGGCTGTAATCAGAAAAATTAAAGGATTTTATTAGAAATCAGATTGAATGTGTATATTGTGTAACAAGGATCAATGATCCTCGACTGCAACACTTGGCTCTTGCCACGACAGTCAGCTTTCGATGGAAATTGACTGAGGTGAGAAGATCCGAAGAGATTTTTGATTTCACTTCTTTAAAAACTACTTGACTAATCTTAATTTAGGACACGTAAAACCACTGCCCTTTAATTACTGCTGGGCATTTTTCTTATTGTATTGCGATGTCAAACATATAAGGATTAGCGAACTTTCAAGGCCGAAGCATTACCTGCATTACAGCAGGAGACTGCTATCACGTTTGTGATTTCTGTCTGTCATATTATTTCGCCAGACCGTGAAAAAGAAAGATAAAAAAACGATTTCGATGAGACTTTGAAAATTCCATTAAAGCTACAGTTTAAACGGGAGAAGATGCTCTGCTTTTTTCCTTTCTTTTCTGCTATAAAAATTGGTTTTTTACAGGGAAAGCAAAAGAAGTCATCTTTTAAAGAGTTAGCGATTACTCTGGCCTTCATAAATTTAATATTTTTGACTGAACATGACAAGCATACGAAGTCTTATTATTCAAACTGAACATTTTTCTTCTTTGCTATCTGTTTCTACGCAGAATCACAGTAAAACGGATGGACAGATTTCTTTAATACTTGTTACGATACTTATTTTGGTATCCACTTCCCTAGCCTAAAGCTAACTTTCCTGACTGACTGGACTATTTTCTTGAAAATGTAGTAGAATTATGGAACATCACGTAACATGAGCACTGTTATTTTGATCTTCAACGCTCCAAGCACCAATCACTGCATCCTCAGTCGTTATGCGATAGATACTGAATTAGATATTTTATCTAATTCGGATCTTGTAATCTTTCACTTTTTTTTCCTTCTCCGTAGCTCATAAATCGTATATACGATATTTATATACAGCCGGACAGTGATGTGAAATTTGAAAAATGCCAATACAAATTCAAATCACGGTTTCTGTGAAGACACGGTCATTTTATTCTTATATTCTATACTTTCTAAATTTCTAAATTGCAAATGATTGATTGAAATCTTTGCTTTGCGAAACTCGAAGGTAAGGCTTTGAGTTTTGCCCGTTCGATATGTATATATATAACAACTCTAAAATTCTCGAGTTTTCAGGTTTGCTTCAATTAAATTATTAATGGAATTAAAACTGATTAAGGCAAATTGTCAATCAATCCGAAGAATCATCCAAATCAATCATTCTAAATGACAGATGAATCAATCATAAGGAACCGGAACAAATTCAAAGGAAACCTTTACGTCTCCAGTAGAAAATAAGTAACGAACGGCAAACGTTTTACTAAAAAAATGATACAATTGAAAAATTGTCATCAGTCTGAAAAACTATCTTGCCAAAAAAAATTAAGGCAAGAAAGAAATTGGAGCAAATTAGTGACCATCCTTTCTGAAGCTACATCTTTTCTCTTGCTAAAAGCAAAGGAGAAACTAATTCATTATATAATATCATTTATTCATCCAAACTTACTTCCGAAAACATTCAGCTTTTAATATTTACAACTTATTACGATAACATAATAATGAAGGTGTAATTATAAAACACATTTTTGCAATTATATTCATAAAACGAAAGTACTGAAATAGATTTTAGTTAGAGTCAAATTTTGGCGCTTCATTAAGCACCCATGGCTGACTTTGTGCTGCACCTATTGGTGTATCCGTCTCTGCTTTTCCTTATAAATCCTAACTTTGACATTTCTCTGCTAGGAATCAGCTTTACCAAATCCATATTTTGTGCTTATTCTGTTGGGCGAAAAATAGTAGCTAAGAAGTCGATATTTGTAGCAGGAATATTGAAATTGGCTTCAAAAAATAACCTGGATTTTGGCCGCAAATCATAAATACAAATTGGGGTATTTATATAAAGTAAATACATAAATAAAGCATTCCGTCAAGTAATGTCAAATTTAGATCAAAGTATAACGTAAGTAACTTAGTGATTTGCAGCAGAGATTTCATTCTAACTTTCTTCAAGCTTAATGAAGAAAAAAAAATATTATCTTTTTGTTTTAATGGTGGAACCATGGGAGAAAAAAAGCTCTGACACGGCCTGCTTATTTACAAGGAGAGGAATCTCAATATTGAGGTAATGAGTTTGTTCGGAATTCGTAATTTCTCTCAGCGATCCAATCATAAGATTTTATTATTAACAAGTATTGTTTTATTACTTATTTGGAAACTAAGAAAGAATCTTATAATAGTATTGCCATATAAAACTTGCAGTGTAGGTAAGGAAAACGGATTTCTTTTAATATTAGTAAAAAATATCATTGAAGCATAACAACATTATATATAATGAAAAGAAATCTTACACTTATATGTGGGAAGATATAAAAACTGGGAAAAGAATAATTTTTGGCCATTAAACCAGAATACTGGCGTAATTCATACATTAATACAAAGCGACGATTTAAGAGCTAAACTGAACTAATTCCCATGGTTAATGATGGCTGGAGCATATACCTCTAACGTTCCCACGAGTGAAAGGAAGCTGGAAGGAGATACACGTACTATTTGGAAAAGATCCGAAAAACCCCTGCAATTTAAGAATAGTTGAACTGTTAAATTCCTATCTATGCAGTTGATTATTAGTAGCCTACAACTACAATGAAGATCAAGTCTCAAAATTAGGTTTGTTTTGGAATTACTGTAGCCCTTGGCAAGTTGCCAGTTTTATCTTTTCTAACAATCTTTATAAAAAATAAATCAGAGCTGGACTAAAGTTATCTGCCTAGGGCGTAAAAATGATAAACAGTGCCCAACAGAAAAGATTTTAATTTTAGAAACAGATATTATTAAAAGTATTGTAAGCTTATAAAACCAATTGCTTTACATAAAACTATTAATTTAAATAGCCATTTTTATAACATAAGGTTTGATTCTCACAGGTCATAAATTAAAAAAAAAAAAAGGAAAAAGCGGGGGAAGGAAAAGCTGCAACGTTTAAACTTTGCCTCGGGCTCTGAAATACTTTCATTCAATCCTGACTAAATTGATACATCGTGTTTAGAGAACCATATATTAACTATCTCGAAGTTACTCTCTACATCCAGAAGAGTTTCAACTTCAAAGTTAATCCATACCTTTAAGATTTTACATAATAAAATCGTAGTTATTCATGAATCATCTCATTCTCAAGACGTCCAATTTTATGAATTGCATTGTATCATTATCTTTCTCTGAAAATTATTAACATAGTTTTAACTATTTATTAGCAATTGCAAAAACCATTACAAAATTCGACCAAAAGTGTTTTTTTAACCCCGCCCTTCTACATTGTTGCTGAGACAGGTGGGCGTGATGGAAGACGTTCCAACCAATGAGAAAATTTTCATGCGAGTTCCGCTTCTTCAGTCTCTATCGTTGTCTTTTTTTTCGATCGCAAATCGATTCTGGTTTGCAGCAACTGAGAACGAGGCAACTATAATCGTTTGTTCAAAGTTTAAAGAAGCTACCTTTAAAAAAGAAAAGAAACAAAAAATCGAACCATTAAGTAGCTTTAATAATAAAACACATGAAACAACTTTGGCATTCCCAAATTAGAAAGAAAAATTGTTACATTTCCCCCAATTAAGCTTCGTATTTGTGTCTAATTCACTGAAAAAAATAATGAATGGAAAATCTGTAACAAGTGTGAGCTAAGCAATTTGTGTAATTTGATGAACTACGTTTTTGGTTCTATTTAAATTTAACGTTTCTAATTTTGACGTTTCCTAAGCGGTTTTCTGTTGGTAATTTTATCAGGAATTCTATATCTTTTCTATGACTACGACATTATTATTCTTATCTTCCTTCTGTCTCTAGCTTTGCATTACTATCATTATTTATGTGTCAATCGTCGAAGGCGAGGCTTCGACCGCCACCACATTTCTTGGGTTTATATTGGGCCAATGGAAGCAGGAAATGAAGCAGAATTTAAGGGAATTAAATTCTCCTCTCCAGTAAACCTAAGTCTTCCCTAGAGATGCAGTCTGTAACCGAGCTGAAAATGGCCATCTAACCACTTGGCTAATGTCGGGCAACAACTTCGCGATTTAAAATAAGCAAATTAATCAAAGAAGGGGTGAAAGTGGAAAATATTTTCACTGGATTATGTTTGTCGTGTTGAAGAATAAACAACATTTTAGTATTAATTTTCAAAATACCAAATACATTAATTACACACTATCAGATATCCACAAAAGTGATCTTATGCAAGCACGGATAGAATTAAATTTGTCAAAAACTTAATTAATGAAGTATTACTATAGACATTAATTTTACGGTGAAGATTAATCGAAATTACTATCAATAATCAAAACTATTAGAAATAGCTAAATACAGTATTTGAATTGTAGAATATATCTGAGAGAACTTTAATAATTTGTTAAGTAGACCAACATATTTTAACTTATATTTTCATAACAATAGATAAGCAACATCAACAACATTAGAAATTAATGGAGAGTATTAAGAAAATAGGCCTGTAATAAAATTGTTTATCATAATTTTTTATCTTCTTTTTTTTTTCTTAATGATAGCCTAATAGCTATTTTTACAACAATAGAAGCAGAAAAATATTGCCATTGATTTTCTGATCAGATTAAGTTAGATTATGTAGTAGAAGTTGCGAAACTGCTTCAGGAATCAGTAGATACAATCTTTTCTTTGCTGTTTCGACAATTACTCAATGTCCATCTTATTTTTTATTTATTTATTTATTTATTTTTTAAGTTACTGATCACTTTCAAGCTATCATTATAACTTTCATATATACAGAAAAAAGAAGGTTCTTATTTGTAGTAATATAATATTACCGATACTCAACACTATTTGATAACAATAATAAATAAATAAAACAATCCTTCAATTGCTTACGTGTTGTTGGTTTTCTTTCCCTCAATATTAAATTGTTCGTCAGATTTGCTTCAACTTTTACGGAAAACCTTCATTGAATGACACATAAGGAAGTTTTGACAGATGTAAAATAATTTCCTTCTAGTAAATGTTAATTAAATTCTCTATGTTTTCCCACAGTGAAATTAGAGCAATGATATGCTTGCATTTACTGACAACGAAATACCTTTTGACCGACCTGTTCGTATGTATGTTAATCAAGAGTAACATGAATCTAAAATATATAGTTTGAATGATTCGAGAAAGGGTTGGAAGAGGTTTTAACTAATTAAATGAAACTATGGGACGTCAAAAGTTTTATGTTAGTTTCTGTGAAGTGAGTTATTAGGAAAAGCTGATGATAGTTTTTAAATTGATTTTGAATCCTTCTTGTTTATTTCTTCTTAATAAATCTGAGCCCGATGCTTGCAGTAAACCGAATTTCTGGGTTTAACAGCAGAATTCATGAAATGGAAACTCAGATCGTTTATTCTTTTTATTTACTTATTTATTTAATTGGTATTAATTTCAACTTCACACACTCTTTTTTCTTATTTATTTAATTAAGAAATTATAGAAGGTCAAGACTTGCTTGCATTTAAAAAGAATTTGTGTTTTTACAAAATGTAAACATTGGCGCGCAGATGATCGATTCGCGAACGGTTGCCAGATGGAAGGCACCGCCGAAACCGCAAAAATTGCCCTTTTTTGCCCGATTACACGAGGGCTTACGCGTTGACAATTCTTTGCAATTTAAGCAACCTATTATTCAAGTCGAACCGAATGAAGTCTATTCATTATTCTAACAGGAAATGTCATTCCAATTTGTAAATGTACAGGTGGTAACACTAACAAGTTTTCATGAAATTGACGGACTTTTTTTTTTTTCCTTTACTACTGTCTCCGCAATCACTGTTGGAAATCATTCAAGTACCATAGTCTGAAAATACGAGTACCATAGTCTGATCAAGCCTGTGATTTCAGAAAATGAGAAAACATTCAATTATGAGAGAGTCAAACGGTTTTAAAAAAAGCAGGTTTTGCCCATGAAGAGCAACAGACTAAATTATTTTTGCGTAATTTAATCTATGAAGGCTATTTAATGAATAAACTGTTTCTAAGAAAAATGAAGACTTCGTCAAGATTTCAAATTAATTACCATAGCGGAGTTAATGCGAAACCGAAAACATTTAAGGAAACAATTTACAAGATTTAATGCTTTGAATCCCCTAAGTAAGCATTTTTGATCAATATCTAGTCAACCAGAGAGCTATTAATAGTCTTAAATGGAAAACGTTCCAATTCCCATCTGAATCCCAAAGCAAGCCATTTGGATTACGAAGTTGAAAAGTACATTAAGATTGACGGATCTTAAATATCGGTAATAAAAAGAGGTCAGATGCTGGATTAAGAGTAATTTCCTAATAAAAGCAAAGTGATTTGCAGAAAATGACTGCAGTCTATTTGAAATAAATCCTAAAATTACGAATAAGAGATTTGATGAAGCTTGACTGTTAAAGTAACAATTAAATTAAAAGAAAGTTTTGAATAATTTCTACAGCCAATACTGTAATGACGTTATCTTATGAATACTTATAAATGAATGTTATTTTATTTTTTTAATTTTAGCTTAATCTCCTAAGGAAGACGAGGCTCGTAATGTCAGTATATGTGTGTGTGTGTCTACATTTGTGTCTTCCTCTCTCAATAGCTTTTGAACAGGTGAAGGAATCTTCTTGAAACTTGGTAGGCGCATTTATGGACATGAGACGATCTAAGTTTAGTAATACATTTTTTCATGTTGATTGCTGTTGTATGAGGAGAAGACACAGCCATTGAAAAGCATCAGAACTTAAACAGTCATGTCTTTATCCATTTACAATTTGCCGAACACAATTTTAAAATTGTGTGAAAGGAAACAAACATGTATAAAAAGAAAATTTATTCAGAAACTTGATAAATTTCGTTTTATACATGTTTGTTTCCTTTCACACAATTTTAAAACAAAGGCTAAACTTTTTCTGCAAAAGCACCCCTCACTAATTTTAGCTACGTCGACACTGCAGCCATCAAAGTTAATTGAGGTTTGGTGCACTTGGCCATTAGAGCCGCTATTTCGAGCATGCTGATGCTCATCAGCTAGAATTGGCCTGTATTTAATTGATTAAATATTTTAAAGAGCTCAAGAAGCTTAAACTTCATAATTTCAATAAATATCTTATTAAAAAACCTAGATCTGTTGTTGGTACGTCTGCTGAAGGCATGATCGAAAAGAAATCGTATATTTGCTATAATTTCGTGTTTATTTACTTTAATGCATGGAACCATCATCAATGCCTTCATTTATAAATCAGTTTACGTTTTGATAAGGTAGTCTTTTCAAAATTAAGACGATGAGTCAAGAAAAAAAAAACCTGTACCGGAGTAAGCAGCGTTCACTGTTTCATTCAATTCCTGTCTCAAAAACAGAACTACTGCAGGTACTTCCATAAAATAACTGGATTGAAATCAAACTAGTCGTTAATAAAGATAATAAAAGAGCTCATGGGTGGTAAATTTGACATATGTTGACAACACCCTGAGCATTATTCAGTAATGATGCCACTCAGGCTATTTCATTTGATGTAGAAAATAAGCAACATAAATAATATGAAAGAATCACATATAAATAGTACTTGTCCATACGCATTTGTCTGGTATCGATGTAGACTTAATTACTAGGCTATAAGATTTTTACTTTATTGTAAAGTTGTTTCCCCTCACCCTCTACGTAATAATTAGTTTCGTGCCTTCTTTTTAAGATTGTTATTTAATAGTTTCAACTGAATGTTTTGTACGAGAAAATAAAGAAAGAAAGAAAGAAAGAAAAAAAAAGAAAGAAAAAAATTAATAACTGAAAAATTTCTGAAAGAAAAGATAAGATTAAGATTATCGTGTCTTCAGTGTGTCCTTCCTTCTGAATTAATAAACGGATCTTCTTGAAACTTGATATGCAAATTTATGGACACTAGACGATGTCTCCTTTGTAATGCAAAAACTTCTTCTTTTCGATTTATTTAATACGGAAGCCAGTTTAAATCGTGATAATCGCCATTGTACCTGATGGGTTTCAGTTCCTCAATAGCACAATTTGAATTCATTTACATCTTGTAAAAATCATTAAATTTTATTACATGTTCTTAAAATAAAAGAAATGGTGACCTCTCGATAAGAATTAAATAATGAGAATGTTAAGTGTCTCGAATTTCAAACTGTAGATTTTCAAGTTATTAAGGAATGATGAAATAACATAATAATGAACCAAACTTTTGAAATTTTTATAATTCTTTTAAAATTTGAAGAAACTAACTTATCCTTAGAAAGTCCTTAAATTACTCTTCTGAATAAAATGTATTTAGAAGGGAAAAAGTGTATCTAAAGATATCCGTACTATCTTAAATAAACTAAAGAAGCTTAAATAGAAAAATTCGATTATATTTTGTATTTTAATACAGAAAATTTGATCTTCTCGGTTTAATAAGAAATGGTAGATTGTTTATTGTGCCAAATATCTACAGTAGCACTGAATACTGACAATGATTTCTCCATAGAACAGCTTACAACTGAAGTAAAAATGTTCGTTAAACGGAACCTTAAAAAAAATAAAAGTGAAAGAAAGAAAGAAAGAAAAAAAAGAAAAATCGCTATCTTTTCAAGTGAGTTGTGGATGGGCAGTAAAGAGAGCCGTTCGAATCACTAAAAGCCATTTGAGAAACTTGGATAAAGTTCAAATCGACTAACATTCTTTTTTACTCAAGAGAAAGAAGCAAGACACAATTAAAGTCAATATTTTTCAACATATTTCATTTCAATGTTAATTTTACTGTACAGTGACAGAAAAACAAAATTACAAAAAAAAAAAAAAAAAATAAATAAATAAATAAAGCAGCATGTTTTTAAAAATATTAACTTTAATTACAAAAATACGAACTCATAATAATCGAGTCACTCTCTAGTTTTAAATTGACGTTAAGGGGAAGGGAAAATGTTCCTTTAATTGAATTTTATTTATGTATTAAAGCGATGACCAAAAATATTATTCAATATAGGTTCTTGTGTTCTTCATACTCAATTTTTACTTGAAGATGTTTTATGAGAATGCTGATTATGTAGGAATATTATGGGATTCATCTGCCATTAAAGAATAAGTCAGACTTCCACTAAATGGATCAACTGTCGAAGACCAAATGTTTAATAACATTGTAGATTGTTGTTTAGAATTAATTAAATGTTTCCATTTTAAGTTCAAGAATTTTAATGATATTCTTGGTCAGTCGTTTCTAGATATTGAGAAAATCTGGTTCCGCTGTAGTTTTATATGTAAAGAATGCTGTAAGCTACAAATGAATTATAATTTTGTTTTAATATCAAACATTGTAGATAATTCATTTATTTAAACTATTTTCATATTCCTTTAAGGTTATGAGTAGTAGCAATTTTAAATTAAGTGGCTCTACAAAATAAAACTGAATAACAAATTTTTAAGACGAAAAATCTGATGACTTAAGAAGCATCATTAGGCAGTACACTTGAAATGAATACCTTATTTATTTCGAGTAAAAGAAGTTTCAGAACAACTTTACTACACTAGCACCTCGCTATAACGGCTACTCGCTTACCGGCACAACTTTAAAATTATGCGCCTTCGCTATTTTGGCGGTTTTTCGTCAATACGCGCTCAACATTGCGTCCCAGAGGCAAAGAACCGTATATTTAATACATACTGTATATACACTGCCCGGCCACTTTATTAGGTACACCCCTGCTGTGCGCATAAATGCTGTGTCTCACAACAACTCTTCAAGCCAGTGGGGGCAGTGTCATGGTGTGGGGGATGTTTTCCTGGCACATTTTGGGTCCATTGATATCTCTGGAGGCACGTCAGGATGCTAGAGTACCTAAACATCGTAGCTGACCAAGTGCAACCGTACATGTTAACAGTTTTGAAGAGTTGTTATGAGACACAGCATTTGTGCGCACTTTACCTAATAAAGTTGCCGGACACTGTAGGTTCTTTGCCAGAAGTACGCCGAGCGCTATTTTCTTTTCTGTGCGTCACCCTGTTTATCTCTTTACAAAATTTGTGCGTTTGTATCTCTGGCAATTTTTCAAGCTTTGTAAAATTATACAGTACATTGTATACATTATATTTCTGTTTTATAGGTGTAGAGCTATTGCGCACTTAATACTGTATATAGTGCGCAATGTATAATAGTAGTAAGATGTCGCTTTATCGCTATATGCTTTCGCTAGTGAAAAAAAGACCATAATTCACTTAAAGGCGATATTCGCTTAACGTCAGGGGCTCGGTCCCTAATCCACCGTTGCAGCGAGGTGCTGCTGTATTTAGTGTCACAGTGACATTACCTCGCAAACTGCATTCAAAAACCACTACCATAATTTTTTTTTTCAATTCTCCCAACCAATCCTTACACCCCCCCCCCTTATCCCACCTCCAAACAATAAGACGTATAATTGGGGGGGGGGGGCACAGGTTACTGGCACTGTAAGAAACAATTACAGTGCCAGTCATTTAAATAACAATAAAATAATTTGAATAAATAAAATCTTATTTTTTTGGAAATAGTATTGGATTTTTTTTTTTGCATTTAAATCTTGCTTTTGAGAAAAAAAAACAAAGCAGATTCATATTAGAAATGGAAAACTCACGGAAGGCGATTTATTTATTCTGCTATTTATTTTGAATACAGGAAATGAGAAATAAATGATATAATCACTTTTAGTATCTCTTCGTCTGAGATACCTACAACAAAAACTAGGCTATTTTGAAGTGCTATGTTTTGAGAAGGAAACTTAAACCTTTTGATGTTAGGTACCCTTGAAACAGTTCATATCTCGTTCTGAAACCGTTTTTCTCGAAATGTACCCTAATTATGTTATCTTACTTTTGGCAAGCTCATCAGACGATAATTAGGCATGTATTTTTTTTTTTGTCAGACTAATGGCATTTTAATAATTTCTCACAATATAAAATACAAGGACTCTTAACTCCTTCTGGGTAATAATGGGAATTTCGAGTTTTATGTCGTTTCACTTTTCTTTCGTACGAAAAAAAGCTTTCAAAGCATTTTCAAAAGAAAAGCAAAATAAAAAAAAAGGTTCCGTCGAATCCGTTTTTTGTTCAGTTCATCTGCAGCGCGAATCCTTGAATTCCACGGCACGATTAAGTCGACGAAATAAGTGCTTAGATGGACGAGGGCAGCCCATAACCCGATGTCACTTTTTGTGTTTTAAAATCGCGACGAAATAACGACATAAGACAACAAAAATCGACTAAATCTTACCATAATTGAATGTTAGACGACTTTCAGCAATGGGGAAAGTTTCAACGAAAAAAAGTTAATGGGTTAAAATAGAAGTGGAGTGGTTGATTTACGTAATACAACTGAATCCATTTAGACTTAAAAGAATTTTAGAATTTTTACTGTTTGATGTTAAAGCGCTTTTATTTTTATTTTATTTTATCTTAGGAAAATGATATATATAAAAAAGAATCCCCTGCCTAGTAAAATAAGATTAAAATAAGAAACATACAATTACATATTTTCTGTCAAAGAATGTCGACAATTTCCTAACGCCAATCGCTGAACTTACAGTTGATGACTTCTTCAAAAAACTTAATTTCTGTAAAATCAACGGAAAATCAATAGCAGAATGTAAAGAATCATCTGTAAAAGAAATTGCATTTATAATAGAAAGGGATTTTTCTGATCTATGATATACGACTTAATGCTTGCGCTTATGACTTAAAAAATTCAAAATATGACGTAAAAACAACCATACCAACCAATTAAAAAAAAATCGCTCTTCTGCTCAGAACCAAGCAGGTTTCTCTAATACTCTCTCCGTAAATAAGACACAAGTATTACTTAAATCAGAAAAACCAGAGAAGTATTTGTATCTCTTAAAAATGAAAATAAAGTTAAGGAAAAAAACTATGGTATGTTATAAAAAGCCTAGCCTTAACTATCAACATCAGGCAAAGGTTTTAAGAAAGGCACTATGGAATGTTTTCTTATATTTTCCCCTAGATTTCAACATATATTACATTACAAACTGATAATCCAAAGATGTCAGAAACCTAATTTTAATTTACTTTAAACGAAATGAATCTATTAAAGCAGTTTTAAACAAATAAACTCTTCTTTGGAATGTGAATTTGATGTAGCAGAACAACGTAACGTGCTTTCCTTATTTTCATCTTAATTAATCATCTTAATTTTTTTTTATAAGTACAGTGTTGCTGTGTGACTGTCTCGGTTCATGTAGATTGCAGCGAGTGAAATCATTAGGACTGGAATCACAAGGAAGAAAGTCACAAGAACATTCTCGAACCAAAAAAGAACTAAGTAAGATGACGAACGTGCAAGAATGAACCTGGATTTCAACAGAAATTGATCGAAAACGTCTCTAGAAATAAAGTCGTTTGTTAGAATAACTTAAAAATACTGAAGAAAACATACGCAGAGGTTTTAATAAATGCCTTATTTTTTTGCCCATTTTAATAACATTCTTTAAAAAGTACATAGGTTGTCAAATATTATTTTTTCGCAATAATAATATTTTACTGATTTAATTAAAAGCTTAACTTCGATTATGTTTCTGTCATTTTATTTATCTTGTTTCGAAATTTAAATACACTTCTTTTTAGCTTTCATATTTATTTTAAGTTATTTTTATTTTATTTTCTAAGATATTTTCTTTCTAAGGAAATAAAAAGGGAAAAAAAAGTAAGTTCACTTTAACAGGGCCCACAAGGTCCATACGCGACTGTATCAATGCTAATTAAAATGTACTACGAAAGGGATTACGCTTGCAAAGATTCAGCTTTTTAAGATATGGAGTAAAAAATTTTTGAAACACAACAAAATACACATAAACTTATTATTAAGTTAAATAAGTAATTAAAATAAAATCCTAACACAGAGCCCGGAAGAGAAAAGATTTTTTTAGAAAGCATTGGAATGTATTGCCAAAAAAAACCCAAACGAAATGCTACTTTTATTGCTGAGTATTTGACAGCAATTCACGTGTTTTCCTTGGGGAGGGGTGAGTTTATTCCATATTAGACCTAAAGGAAGACCAAAAAAAGTAAACTTAAACAACAGAGAAACATAAAATTACAATACTTTACAGTTTATTACAGTAAGAACAACGAAATACAAAAAGGCAACGATATTTAAATAGCATCTCAGTTTCACATATTGTTGGCACGGTTAGAAGCGTTTTAACCGAGACCCGGAGGAGAACAGAAAGAAACACAAAACTTTTTTTTATATTATATTCAAAAATAAAAACAGTAATGTTTCCTCGCCTAAAAATTTACATTTTCTAATTCACAGCAGACGCAAAACATGTAAGAGAGCAGCAAGTTAACTTCAATTATTAACAAATATTCCCCTATGCATTAATATTATAAGAAATACATCAAATAACACTTCAAATAATTAGAAACTTTCATTGCTGTTAATTTCATATTTATTTCAGGTATTAATTTTTCTCTTTTTAGAAATTAATGTAGAATCTACTCAACTGTTTGGCACTTTTAAACCGTGAGCAATGAGGCTTCACGACAGGTTTTATGCTCTTTGTTACTCATCAATTAAGTCGCCAGCGGAATAATGCAGCAAAGAAACGACAGAAAACTATCTTTCACATGAGGAACAACAAAATTAAAATAAAAAGGAAAGACATGAAAAAGAGAGCCAAATAACACGAAACGACTATGATAAAAGGAGATTGTTCGTTTCATATTCATATTAGATGTACTCCCATCATAATTTAACTTGTTTTTGAATATAAATACTAGGAAAAAAATAAAACACATTGAAAGAAAATAAGCTTAAAATTAAATACGATAAAATGAAAACCTTTCCAACCTTTAAGACAAGATTAAAAACTTGAATTAAAAACCAAGATGTTCTCGACATAAAAAGAAGCTGTATCTTCATTGAAGGTCGGACTGAATATAACAAACATTATTTGAAAAATAGATGAAGAAAGTAAGGAAAGAAAAGAAGTAATGTTTTGTCTTAATGCAAAGCCGTTTCCTGTTTCGTAATTCATGAGCTCAGTGATTATAATCGCTATCCTCTTTATACAAAGAGAGGTTGGTCTTCCTTAAGCCTAAGACATATAAAGAGATGCAAATGAAAGCTGACAAATGCTTCCAATTTAACTCTTACTGATCTGTCCTTGGAATTCGTAATATAAAGCAATGCGATACAGAATGGCAAAAAAGGCCAAAGGTCAAAAGGACAATATTCCATCACTGTGCAACGAACACCGGTCAACTAAATTTATAGACCATTTAAATTTTACAGCTCATCAAGTATGTAATAAGATTTCCACTCAAAGAGTCTTAATTTTCTTCATGAAAAATATACTGAAGCAGATAGGGAAAAGTAATTTCTAAATCATGACAAGAGGGGAAGGCAATTTTTATTCTTTCTACATCCGCTTGTTCGAGCGACAGCTTTAAGAGATTCAGCCCCTCTTCATGTGAGACTTTGCCTATCGGGATCCGAATAACGAATTCAATATTCAAGTCTGAGATTATCGAAGTGACATACAGGAAATTGGATACTTTTAATACAATGAGTAATTTTCTTTAAAAATTAAAAAAGAGGAAGACTTTTTGAAAGCCATCAACTTTAATGATAACTTAGGCCTACGTTTGTTGCCATTCATTATAAAGTTCTTCTATAATGATTACGAATATCAATGTCACAAGACCATATCTGTGTTTCCTAAAATAATGTTTCAACAATTTAGAATTCATCAATTTTTTTAAGATTTTGGCAAATTTTAAGAAATTTGCATTTCGTCATTAGTTTCTATTTCATAAACGATCTTTTTGTAGTTTAACATGAAACTTTTTAAAGAGCTATATACCTAAGGCAACGTAAAAAATTTTCTAAAAGTATATAAATATGTGTGTTTTATTTTAAAACTGCAAGAAATAATCATAAAATAACAAAATATAAATAAGTAAATGAAGGAACATTTCAGAACTCAAATATAAATAAAGTTTGTAGCTCGTACAAAGACGGTAGAATTTCAAGTAAAGTTCAGCAGATCCGGCAAATTTTGGTTTTCAATGTCAAAATTGTAGCCAAACAATCTGATCATTAGAAGGTTCAAACAATCCAAACAAACCTTAGAAGGTTCATAGAATCATATTACATACTTAAATATAGATCGTACAACACCGAGATATCCATAGATTCCATCTTATAATATCCAATTTTGATTAGTTAATTATTCACATTATTAATCCCTCCCCCCTTTTTTTCATGATACACGATGGTGATTAATTCTCATTGGTTGACAAGGTCCATATAAGGACTGATTAACTTTTAACTTCTCAAGGAAGAAGGCTTGCGAAATTACATTACCTTGCCTTACGAATATATGAAGAAGGCTTGCGTAAGCTACCCGTCACATGTAACGGTTTTTTAATATTTTTTAAATGTTTATTTTTAGCTAGAAGTACGTGGCCTTTAGATAAAGATTAGACATCATTACAGTACCAGAGAATCACACAGTCATTACACTACAGTCTGATTCTACATAAAACTATTACTTTATGAACTATTGTACTGAAATTTTATAAGTTTACTCTTTTATTATTTTTTAGATTTTATTAACATACAATTTATTGATCAATGAAACAATCCACAATAATAAGTTACGTCAATTTCAATGAGATAAATCTTAATAGTTAAAAATTATTTTTTAAATTAAAAAATATATATTCATTTTAGCATGTAACACATTAGGAATATGCTTTTTTGGTAACTAAGAAAAAATTACGAAAGTTTTACTAGACTCCTTACATTCTGGAAATAACAAAAGCACACAACTACTGACAATTTTAAGTTTCTCTGAAACGACTCACTAACAGGACTAAAGAGCCTGGGCTTCGTCTCACATTAGTTGCCACGTTTCCACAGCAGAGAAGTTGTCCCCCAGTGAGTGATGAAATAGTTGGATCTGTTTTCATTCCCACCACAGCACTGTTAAGAATTCGCTCCATTCCTTCAAGGCGTCGACATGAATGGTGCCTCATTCCAGCAAGATAGTGCAAGGAATAACACTACTAATGAGGTGCTTCACTTCTTCACTTTCGACGAAGAGTCCTTCCGTCCAACAGATTTCTGCGGTTTATGACAAAGAAATACCATGGCCACGGACTGTAGATCTGAATTAATGCCACTTTTATCTATGGCTTTACTTGAAAGATACAGTAATCAACATAGAACCACTGCAGTAGGACAATGGATAGAGAGGAATGATTAAGAAATGCCTAAGAGGAAAAAAAAAAGCATGGTTGTCTATATCTATAACTATTTACAAATTCAACTAATAATGGCAAGAAGTGCTGTGTGATAAGATTGAATTTGTAAGTAATTACATAAGATTTTATTAAATCTATCCAGATAATGCAGTTTTTTGCATGTTAGTTTGAAAAAACTAGACTTAAGAAACTTCACACCTGTACGGCGTTTAAGATCTTTGAATTTATTGTAAAGTAACAAAGTAAAGCAATTAAAATAGGATATATGTAACAACAAGTTAGGAGAAAACCTGCAAATTAAGTTTACTGCTTTCGTTGTTCTCTTTTGTTTTGGTATAAACAGGCTATATGAATACAGTAGAGCCTCGATTATCCGCGAGTGCCGCGAAAAATTTTTTTAATTATGAACCTAAAAAAAAAAACGATTTTATTCCAAGCCAACAACAGGGAAAGTAGAAGGCCCTACAGTGCGAAGGTCGAAAATCACCGACAGGTTTATTGTGCATCATGATCCTATAGGCCTTCTCGGAATTTGTGGATGCAAACGTAGAGCAAAGGTTTCTGCTCTACTGTATATATTTTAAAACTTTTACGTATTATGTTTTTTGTACAATAAAAAGTAGTTTTTAATGGCGAAATATTTTTTTTCGTGTTTACACCACATTTTTAGTCTTTTTTCGGGTTATCCGCGATTTTCGTTATCCGCAAAGCCCTTGCCACCCAATCCCGCGGATAATCGGGGCTCTACTGTACATACAAAAAAAGTAGTTATTAAAATGATTTTTTCAAATGGAAATTAAGCTATAACTTAAACTTTAAAGGACTCTATACATAATTGGATCTATTCGATTTTATCGAATTTATTTAGTCATTTTAATAATTATAATTTTCTAAACTTCTTAAATTAACAGGCAAATGAACAATATGCAAATAACTAAGCTTCCCTTAAGGGGAAACAGCCTTTTTAGCGACCCCTTATACAAAGAGGAGGAACTCTTAAGAAGGTTCTGTCCGTCTATCCGTCATTATCTCTGAGCCCAAACTTAAGACATGAGTAATATCTAACAAGGGAAGCTTATGACCTATAGAGGTGAAGAAAAAATACAATTCCGGTCCGAGGTCACTTCTTGTCTCATATGTATTATTATATTTTTAAGTTCTATCAATAATTGCAGATCTGTTCAGCATAAGTAGTTTTAATTTAGGAAGAACCCTGTTAGGAAGACAAGGTCCTAAAATGTCCATTGTTTAATAAGTTTTAAAATAATAGATGTTTTTTAAAAAGAATTTGTGCAAAGCCGTTAACATTCAGTGAAGTGATTTAGAGTACATAAATTTAATCCAAACAGGAAATTAAGATAGTCCCTTGACGATTCCAAACATCAACGGTTAGTTTAAATTGATGTTTATAAAATGTAATCTATTCCAAACGTAATTCACTTCGACACCGTTGTATAAAGCCACTTTAAATGCGTGGATGACAACTGTAGAAAATACAACTGAATTTTCATTTCAAAACTAAACAGTTATGTAGAAGTTTTGGAGTATAATAGTTTATGTCTGAGTATTTAAGAAATATGTGAAGGAGATTAAAAAAAAGAAAAAAATGGGGAGACGAATTAATTATTGTATAGTTCAAAGATTTCCTTTACTATTTAACTGTTTATTTCTTTTTTATGCTTCTATTCATCTAAACTAAACATGAGAAATTCATGAAATCGCTTTAAGATAACTTTGTCTCCTAGCAGTTTCGATCTCCAACCTTTTCGCCAACAAAGTTTCTACAAAAATATATTTTTAAAATTTTTTTTTCACAATTTAACTACTAATTAAATGGTTGTTTAAATTAAATAATTTAAATTAAATACTAATTAAATAGTAGCTTAAATTTATTAAGATACAGATCTTGGAGCCATATTGCTTTTTTTTTTTTTTTTTTAAATCATCAGTTAATGTTTTTTAGTTTTCATTACCAATCACATAATCTATTCTACACAGCGTTTGATGAACAGAATTCTTTTCAATATCATTTTTGGGAATTTATGTTACAATTATGTCTATAAGGAAGCACTAAGTAGACTTATTATTGTTTAGGTTTTTATCTTCTATAATAATGTTATTAATTTTTACACAGCACAGAAGGGGAAAAAAAGGAAAAAGTTAATACATATGCCGTTGAGGCATACCGAACGATCTGACATGTATGAATCCCGGGACCGCCATGGATGTTTCCTTTCTGTCCTAATTTTGTCTCCTTCTCCTCTTTCTCTTCTTCTACCTGTCTATAGTCATTTGGTAATTTTAGATCGGTACAATAGAGCAGAAGTATAAGAGGGTTTACCCACAGCCCTGCTATAGAATAGAATACAGTAAGGAATACAGTACTATAGAACAGAATACAGATATAAAAATGCAGAAGATACTAGCATTTGGGTTATTTCAAGCATGTCATAATCATTGCTGTTATTTTTTTTTTCAACCGAGATGCTCTCAACAATGCACTCTTAACAAATATGCGGCGTCTACCACTAAGGATCAACTGATGGAAATATACACTTTGAAGGTTTCTGTTGGATTTGCGAGGTTATTTTTCTAAACTAGAAAGACTTCGAATATCGAAAGCGATTTGATATATTTATAAAACTATGTGAAGAGCCAGACATATGCTGGAAGTGATTTATAAATATAAAAATTCAGTAATACAGACAACTGGTCTGCTTCTATAAAATAACTCAAAAGAGGACCGTCATTTAAATAATGAAATAATAAATGAAGCTAATTTATTAAACTAAAACGATAATAGAGAATTTTGTTTTGAAAAAAAAAAAATCTTTTCCCTCCAACGTCCGGGCACTAGGCACTCGCATTTGGCCACGACAAGGGTGATAATTGTGAGCTATTCAGCCCAAAAAATTGTTGCTCAGGATATACCATAGGAGGCAGCTCACATTGTACCCACAGAAATATACGAAACACAGAAGAAGAAAGTAAACATCCAAGCCCCATGCCGGGATTCCAACCTAGGTTCCAATACATCTATCTCATGGAAGGCGATCGTTGTGATCACAAGGCTACGCCGGAAAGGCAAAAAAATAAAAATATTATATTAAAAAAAAAGTAGTTATTATCAAAGCAAACAAGCCACTACACCACATTATTATCAAATATTTTCGATTAGCGGAAATCCGATTACCTATTCCCAAATCCACTTAACTATATATTCTATATATTTTCAACGACAAATCAGAGACATAACAAAGATACTGTCTTTTATAATAAAAAATACAAAACACTTATTCTTAAATTTCTCAGTATCTCTGAATATATCTACTAGTTCAACATACGT
Organism: Thereuonema tuberculata; assembly: GCA_023159025.1. Taxonomy (NCBI): domain Eukaryota; kingdom Metazoa; phylum Arthropoda; class Chilopoda; order Scutigeromorpha; family Scutigeridae; genus Thereuonema; species Thereuonema tuberculata. Next base: position 150,697,493 of record JAFIDM010009631.1, read on the forward strand.
ATTACTTCAATAGCAATATATGCAAAAGAATGGGGGGGGGGGGGTATTCCCAATGTCTTCTCTTCTCATGTTGGCGTAGTATTATTAGTGTTGAATCTTTCATTGCATGAATCATTCCCAATAGCATTGTCCCTCTTGCTGTAAAGGAGGGGGAAATAAAATGCAGACGTATTGAATGAGAATATATATATGAGAATTTATATGGGAATACATATAGTATTAAAGTAATAAATAAGTCAAAATTAGAGCAAAGAAATACGTAAACACTAATTTTAGTAACATCCCTTTTCGTTATTCTTCATTTTCAAGTTTTAAATAAATAATTCACAAATCTCTGACCACAATAACAAATACTACTACAAATGTAACAAAAAAGAAAACACGCTTTTTTTTTTTTCTCTTTTATTAATAGAGAAGCATTAAATGGAAAAAATAATGATTAATATCACTTTCTTCAAACTGATTTTTTTCAAATTAATTAGAATGATTTTGAGTTTTAAAGAAGTTTGGATCATACATTTGACCGTTCTTTCATTTCCAATTAGTAATAAATCAAAAGATAAATCAATACAAATGTGATTCTGTATTGCAGAACTATAGAACTAATTCATCTATCGAAGGCAATATTGATGAATGAGCTGCCATCTAGCGGGCAATAGCTGCAATTCTGTTCACATTAAAAGCAATGCGTTTAAGTTTAGGCTTTAATAGCTTTTAATCTCTAGCTAACGAGGAAAACGGTATCATTCATTAAATATCATCATTTTTAAATAGTTCTCGTGATTTTGCTGTAACCAAGACAACAGCTCTTATGTAATCTAGGCATCATTTGAGTTCTGCGTGCTGCAGTGAGCAGTTAGGACAGAAAATAAATAATCATAAATGGAGGGGGAAGGGGAATGTTATCTCTCCCTAAACTCTAATGGCAAAGAAGATAAATCAATATGAGGATGAGTGGTTTGCTTTGCTGATAAAAATCAGCAGAGTCTGACCCTAGATGCAATCAGTGATAGCAAAATTGAAATATCACAATTCATTACATTCTAAAATATAACTTATCATTCGTCGTACTTCTGTTTAAAATATATATATATATATTTGCTTTAATTTTTTTCTCATTATTATAAATTATAAAAATGGTTTCCTATAACTGAAACTTGAATTAATAATGTAATAGAACATTTAAAAAAATAATTGTTATTTATCTCCAAATAAGCAAATTATTGTATTGTAATAGTTTTTCATATTTATAATGGTATTTATTTACTGTATCTCGTTTATTTCAAGAATGAAAAAGTTTAGCAACAGAAAACCAGAAACAGGAAAATGCTTTCAATATTATTTTCTAGAAATTCCTTCTTTAACTGAATGATAAAATATAAAACTGGAAAAGGTCTCTGAAAAAGTAAATAAAATAATTCAGCAGTCCTTAATATCAGAAATAATGAGTAGAAATAATGAGATTATTATATGTATTAACAATAATGAATTTATATTCTTCGAGGGACTTTTTGCATCTGCTTTTTTTTTTGGAAATAGAATTTAAATGCGTTTGTCTGCTGAAGATTATTGTGTAGCAGTATATTAAAACATTATATATAAATCTCAATTATCTTGGAAAAAAATTCAAATCAACATATAGTTGTAGCAGTTCTATATTTAATTCCCAATTTTATTAAATGAAAAGTGCTAATAATTTGGAAGTTCCCGATAGAAAATAAAACAAAAATAAAATAAAAATACAATATCTAAATAGGTTTTTAGTATATGTAAGAAAACCTTTATTGAAATTAATCAAATTAATTAACTGAAAGCCAAAATGAAATATATAATCTTGACAGAAATAACAATAATAATAATCGGTTTTAGTTTTTAAATAACTGAATACACATACATTAATTTGTTTGCTTCTTCTGCAGATACTGAGAAATAGTAATCACTTTCACATTAACGTAATTAAACTTATTTTCTCTAATAACAATAAAATTACTTAAAAAATATTTTAAATAGCAGCTGTATAATATTAATTCGATTGATTCAATAATCTACAGCCAATAACAGATACAGTATCACTACGAAGTCTTTGTTATTTCTATCCACATTCTTTGTTAACAAATTTCTTTTGAGTGGAATGTCAATGGCATTTCCTGCTTTGAAACAACTAACAGCATTTGAGACCTTTCATTTTATATTAAAATTATAATAATTAATTCAAAATTTAATTCAGAGAGAGTCCGAAATATTGACATTATTATCTCCCTATTGTTATACAAAAACAAAACAAAAACAAAATAAGATTTCTAGACTCTCATGTAGAAACAATTCTGCACCAACGTGCAAATTCAATGGTAAATTTAATTTGTACATGATTAAAAAAAAAGCGTGAAATCAATTATTATGAAAAGATTTTTAAAAGTAATTTTGCTTATAGCTTTTACGTTTTTAAATCTGCTAAAAAAAAATGTATTATAAAACGTTTTTTGCATAGTTTGAAATACTGTCATGGCAACTGGATTATTCATTGTCCATGCTGGCATTTCTCCTGGCTTATTTGTGAGGACTGTCCTCAATGGCTTGTCCTTCTCACAAGGCCGACAACGAAGGATCGATGAACCATTGGACGGCAACGACAAAATGCTGTCGTGATTGTAGCCTCACATCACAGTCAAAACAGTGATAAAGACGTCAGTTCAGACTGCATGGCTCCCGCAGGATCCTATTCAATTGGACAGAAGAGCTACTCACAAAGATGCCAACTTCACATTTGCTCGGCGGTGCTGAATGTAATACCTCAGGCCTCATTAACAATACTCCAAGGCTATTTCCAACATCTTTATTCCCAAAGTAAACTTATTTACCAACTAAAATATCTGTGGGTCTTTGGAAATTAAAGCTTTAAATGAGGCTCAATATTTTGTAAGCGCAGCAGTTTTCTTTTATATAAGATGTTCTATTAAACTAATTGGAAATATAGAAACTTCTTGATTCTTTAAACATTTATTCTGCAACTTTGTTATACTCGGAATCTGGGATTTTTTTTTTTTTTTTTTTTTTTTTCGGCAATCAAAATACTTAAATGAAAAATATCGACTAAAGTCTAGAATCGAGTCTTAAAATGAGTTACTCAAATTATCGATTATCAATAATATTGGTTCAAATTTCACGGCAAATCTAGGGATTAGATAAGCTTCTAATACAATTCAAAAGATTTAGAAAAAAAACAAAAACCGGCTCCTGAAATTTAAATTTTATGCAGAAATTTATAATCTGAATATAAATAAATGAAAGGCAACGTATAACGTAAATTAAAACTATATTAAAAAGTAAAATATTTCCTGTACAGTTGAGGAAATCCATTACGGCTTCCTTTGTCAAGATATCTGACAAGGGAGCCATAGTGGACTCCCGAAACTGTCTTTACCTTTATTAAAAATCGAATAAAGATTTTAATCTCAATTACAAATTATACTCACACAAAGTTAAAATTTTAATTCATTTTTAAACATCATTAAGCTAAGATAGATAGAAAGATAAATCTATTATTTTAATATCACCTTCTAATTATAAAAAATTTTCTAGATTAACTAGTTTTGAGATTTTAAAAATATGTTTATAAAAAAGGAATTCTAAATATTTTACATACGCAAATATTATAAATCATATAAATATTAAAAAGGTAAAATATGGATTATTTGTACAGTAATATTTATTACGGAAAGTCAAATTTATCAACTAAAAGCAGGAACTTTAATAAATGACAATCATTAAAGATGACGTAAAGAAAAACATTAAATGCTATTATATTATTCATAAGCGCATCAATAGAGTTCATAGAAAATACAATAACTCCCAGATTCATTAGTGTTCTATTAAAAATGAATAAACCGCAAAAATAACTGGGCAATCTTTTTTTTCTTTTTCTTTTTAGGAAGATTCTGGACTAATTTGTCTTCATGCTGGTAATTTATTACACAGCGGTTGTAGAGGTTAAATTTATTTTCAAGATTTCATACGTAGTCCCTCTGTTCTAGGAACAGTCCACTTCTCTGAAGGGAGCATTTGTCTCACGAAGGAACACATCAGAAAAAAAAAAGTATACAACTAAGAAAGGATTTAAAAACATTACTCTTTAAACTTGCAAAAATAAAGTAATTATTATCAATTTAAATAGTTAAGTAAGTTTACTCTTTTCAAATATTAATTAAAAACTTGTTACATAAATGTATCTTTTAAGCTTATAAATGTTGTGTAAGTTACAATTTAGATTGTATTTAATTTACGATAATTTATATATCATTTTTAATTATTTAATCTACAAGATTTTAATTGTTTCTAAACAAGCCTATCTTGAAAAAATCTATAATATTTTTTTTTTTTTTTTTTTTTAGAAAATGTTCGAAAATTAAGTACTATCGTAATTAGTCCCACGAAAAAACGCTTTGGATAGGAGAAAAATCGCGAAAAATCCTTATCTATTAATACTTGAAATTATAAAATCATAAGTAAGTTAAGTTACATCATCTGAAAAAATAAATTACTGATATTTGTATTGCTTCGTTTCAAATAAGAAAATAATAAAGGAAAAAAAAAAATCATTATTTTAAAAATAATTATAGTAATAGCCTTAAATACAATCTCTGATATAAATATTTAATTAACTAAATGGCTAGAAGATTATGTAATAGAGATAACAGCATTTAGATCAATAGAACTAACACCACCTTCTGAGTTGTAGTTATTTACTTATTTTTAACAAACTCATCATATTTATTACTTTAGATAGTGCACTGATGTTGTATTTGAAAATAAATGAATTCTAAAAATAATTTTGATCTTAGATTTAGAGTTCATAGAATTCTACGTTGCGGACAGGTTAAGTGTGAAAAGCCCCGCCTGAAGGTCGGCTTCGCTACGTGGTTGAAATGTGGAGAAAAATAATAGCATCTTGTTTACAATTTTAATTTCTGTTTTCAGGTGACACTTAAATCCTTCAGAATGAGAAATAGAAAAGCACATTATCTGGTCCTGACTTATCGAATTGCAGCCCCATTGTCGTTACTCGTTTGTGTACATGTTTATAGCTTGTAGAATCTCGTTAAACAAAGAACAAATCAATTCAATCACCGACGATGATACGACAATGGAAACGCCTTAATTGTACCTATTTGAGGAAACAAGTGACTTATTCAACCATGCAAAACAGGATACGGTCGATTCTCACTTAATTAGCGTAGGAAAAAAAAACCAAGAAAGAGAATTGGAAAAAAATGTTAGTAACATTTCGAAATTTTTACAACATTAAGACTTCAGCACTAAAATTTCTTTTAAGGATACACAGCTTTGAAACTCAATGAAATTACCGAAAATAGAAACAATATTAAAATTGGAACTTTAATTTGAATTTCCTTAATAAGTTTTTATTCTTCGTATGATAAGTAATAGTCATTTAATTGAGATTATTCAGTTATTTATTAAATGTTTAATTACTTTAACTGAAATATGTTAATAACTCATTTAATTTTCAACACACAAATATTTCAACAGTATAATATATGCCGTACTTATTAAATTAAGCAAATAAGATTTAATATAATGGGAGGGGGCTACTGCTTTTTCATTTACTTTCATTTCTAAAACGATGCTAAAAAATGAAAGAAAAGAAAATATTGAATTGAGCTGTTTGTAGTATGAGGAATTTTCAGAATTATACGTGAAAATTTAATCAAAGCAGAAATATCCAAAGAGGGCAGCTTATTAGTGATACGGCGTTATAACTCCATCAGTGGTGAATGAAGAATTCAAATCCTTATCTCAGTTCAAGTGAAGAACATCATAAAATATCAATTGTTCTGAGAAACTTCAAAACTTTAAGCGGAAACTCCAAAAAGTAGTAAGCAGACTGCAGAAAAGGAATTTCTCAAAATAACTGCAGATTTAAAAGTTAATCAAAGAAACCATACTAGAAATTATTACGTACTTTAGTAAATAAAATCGTAAACTTTAATCCATTTACTTAATTATTTTGCCAATATGGGTAAACGGATTGGCATTAAAATATAGAAAATCAATTTACTCTTGTAATCAGTGAATCTACTAACTTTTTCATTTTCATTGTTTATTTACTTCGAAATCTGAAATGGAAAATTATATTAAATGTTTTTAATACAATAGTATTCCTAAAATTAATAAAATACAGGGTCAATAAAAAGCAGTCCGTAATAAAAATTCATACTATAAAGAATTCTCAAGTCGAAACCACAAAAATTTAACAATAAAAATTACTGCTAGAGAAAGTAATAAAGTTTTATTCAGTTCCGGAAACTGCTAGTTTTATGAATATCGTATTTGGATGAGATTGTTGGGTTATAACTATAAATACTGGAAGGAATGGTTTGAATTATTTCTAAGTTACAAATAAGAGTGAGTAAACAACTGAGATCAAATTATATTTTATTTTATAAAAGTATAGCAATTAAAATAAACTGAGAATTTTAGTAAGAATTGTGGTTGGTAGGTTTTTGAGTATTTCTATATTCTTTCTCAGAGTCAAGTAAAGATTCAAAAGTTAAAATGGACAAATAATATCGGAATATATAATGTAATTCTGCATCGATGTTTTAAACGTAAACTGATTTAGTAATTTTCCTCATTTGTTCAGATTTTCTAATCTCATTCTCCTTGCATTTTATTTTGCCAAGTCAAAATTCTAATAATAATAGTGAATTTTACTCAAATTGATAGATAACTCTTTTTCCAAAGACCCAAATGATCAAACACCTTGTGACATACCGTTTTGAACAAACCCTGTTCCAGTATTTCGTAAATCGAAGAAGCTGAAATTTCTATCACTATTATCGTATTATGAAGCCCTGGATTTCTGACAGCTTTGACTGAAAGGATAATTCAAGCGACAGTTAAGCCATTTAGAGGAGTCACCGGCAGCAGAAGCAATGAGAAACGAAAGTAAACCAGTTGGAGGTCTTTTATCGATAACGCAGGTGCTTGAACGCTCTCAAAGAAGAACAGACGATTATCGACCACAAGCCAAATTGGCCATACGACCACCCCTATACAGTGGGCGAGCCCAAAACCCCCATATTTGATCAGTGTGTTTGAGTTGCAGAATCAAATGAGGATTCCATCTTTGATACAGTTAAGTTTAAGCATCAACGCTTTGAATTTGAGCATCACATATTGTGTCGACGTCATCAACAAGCAACTGTTTCTGAAGGTATTACTTTAAGAATGCAGGAAACACTGACCTCAGCAACGACGCTTTATTTATACGAATATCAGCTGTCGTTTTGGAAATTACGACATAAAAAACAGAAAATCAATGTGGCTTCCATAGTAAGGAATTCCAATAACTTTTCATGCATTCATGCACTCTCTTTCAGGTCATAAGATTTCCAATAAGAGGTTCTGAAAAGGGTAGTAAATTGAATACATGAATGTAGAGACTGAAGAAATATTACACTTTGGAGCACAAATTATTTTTGGATCAAATATTTGGAAGGGAACAATTATAATTTTTCTCAAAAAGTTTCCCATTTCATATCAGATTACATCCAATATTTTAGTTTAGTATGAAATCCAATAATGAAGTAGTATCTAGATAACAGAGAGATAGGAAAATACCTAATAATAAAAATTTATTATATAAATCTGACAAATTTAGATAATCTTTCAATCATCTCAAAATTCTGCAATTTTTCTTATTAAATTAAATAAAAATTGCTAAAACTTAGAAAATAAGTATTCTTATTTTCTAGGAAAATGTTTATTTTTTAACGTGTTTGTTATTCTTTTCATAAAGATAACTTTAATAAAAGTATCTCTTTAGATTTTGACAGGTCTGTGCTTTATCCCGTATTTAAGACCATCGAGAAGCATTTGCCGAAGCAATTTTCTATGCTACCGAGGAAGCTTTCAGTTTATCTTGCACTTGTATATTGGCGGACTCATTCATCAGAGGTCACATTCAGAGCATATCGAGCAGAAAAGGGTTGTTATGAGAGAAAGTTAAACCACTGAAAGCAGAAATTATTAACAGTGGAGTTTCTTATCTTTCTACTATAAATATAATCAAAGGTCAAGTTTTAAGTATAAAAAGCTGTAAAGATATAATTGTATTTGAGAACATAAATCAGACCTTTCTTATAAATTAGAAAAAGCATTAAACAAAACATTAAAGCTGCATTCTTCAAAGTCTAGAGAAAAAAATAGTCTCTTGACTTTCCAAACAAGGTAAAAAAAAAAAATTCCAAACTTCAAAACTTTGCATTTACTTGAAACACGGCTAACAAGTAATCAATAAAATGCTGCAATGTATAGACTGCAAAACCAAAAACCACGGCGCAATACCAAAATATGTAGTGGCTGAAATCCTATAAGTAGATTCTAAGTTGTTAAAGTTTGCCATTGTAGGTATTTCAAATTACCAAAGTTATTTTAATATAGAACTTTCACATTCATTTCACATTCACAGGCAAGAAAGGGATGATGACATATTTAATTTCCATAAAAGTTATTAGAAAATAAAGCGAATTTAAATCAATGGTAAAAAGAGCGGTACCAATTGTAAAAAAAGGATTGTCACACGTCTTTTTCATCTCTTTCCATAACTCTTCAAAATTTGTTCAATTTTTTCAACTGTCCACTTATAATCATTAATAGCAATCCACAACTGCTGACCTAAAATCTAATAAAGACTTTGCAATGATAAGCAACATAATAAAAGTGCGACAGTTCAGTGATGAAACCTGATTTTTTGTCGTTTTCTTTTATATTCTTCAACCTCAATGTGAACTTTGACCCATTCACCAAATCCCGCACACGCCCTAACATCGATCCGTAACCAAGGCAACCAAAGAATACTTTCTCAACATCATTATTTGCTGCTTCTGCTGTTTTATATTAGATAGGGCCACAGCGACCCATTCCCAAAATTCAAAACAGCTATTTAAATCTCTTTGCAGAAAAATACAACAGAACTATAAATCACAACAATGTTAGATGTCTTCCACAATTCTAAGACAACAAAACAAGTAAAAAATCTAGTATCAAGCTCAGAAGATTCTTCCATGGAGAAAAAGTAAAAAACAAATTCGTTAAATGTAAGACACATTTACGTACAGTAAGATCTAATAGGTTCAGAATGAAGCGAATAAAACACATACTATTTTTACATTAAATGTTAATTTCAATACTATTTCAAAGAAAACGAAATGGAGAAAACCATAAATGTTTCTTTTTAATTTACTACATTTAAATGCAAACTCAACAGAACGCTACTATCTCATTCTAACTCTTTTCTTTTCGTTTTTTTCTCGTTTGGACAATGGTTTTCTAGAATTGGATTCTCTCAGTGAATTAGTTGTCAAGAAGACTGAGCACCTGCAAATCTAATGTGTCACAAATGGTTAGAGGAGAAAAACACAACAGAAACAGAAGGAAACTTAAAGCTTAAAATTTAAAGCAAATGTATACAAAACTATTTGATAAGACAGACAAACAATTAATATCACTGGTTTAACTTTATTAATGATTTTCATGATTTCTATTCTAAATACAACTTTTTAATTCTTAAATTATTAAATTTTACAATTTCATGAATTTGGACTTGAAATAAAAAGTTAATGAAGTAAAAAAAAATGAGAAAATAAATCAAATCCTTTCACCTACTTATTATTTATTTCCTCTCTAATAAAAACTATTCAGTAATACAACACGAACTTTTATTAGAAAAATGTTTTATATGAAATTATATGAAATTATAATAATGTAAACTGGAATTTTTATTAGAGTACCTCGAACTAGCAAAAGTTTACTTTTCATAATTGATCAATACGTCCGTAGATGTTCAATAACGACACAACTAATAAATTCATTTCGATGAAATAAACCAACGTGGATCTACATTAAAAGCTGTCAAGTGACAAATGGCAGCTGAGATTTTGGTTCCTATTGTTCCATTTTAGAGCCCCTTTTATTTACGGGTCGAAATGAACACGGAGAAATCAACCCCAGTGCTTTAATAGATTTGGATGATATCTGATATATGGCAGACCATTCTAAACGAATTCTGTATGTTTCATTACTCCAGTCCATTTTAAGACCAATTACGTAGGGGTCTGTGAGAGCTCAAAATGACGTTACACAATGATTTCATTTTCTTCAACCTTTTTAACAGCCACTTAAACAAAGTACTTTTATAAATCAATAAAATTAGAAGCTATCTTAATAAAGTAAAGCAAATTTAGAAAATTAGGAAAGAGTATAAAAAGGAAAAAAAAATTAAAGATATTAGGGTAATCAATTATTAAATTATTATAAACATATAATTCAAATGTTGCAGGAAAATTTCAGTAAATTTTGACAAAATTTTCAAAAAATTGTTTTTCTTTATTCAAGTGGTAAGGTTGCAAAGTATAGTGAAGTCTGGTGTAGAACCTAAAACTTCACCTATCTTTTATATTTCTTTTAGCTGCAGCTGTTTCATACACAAATCCACAGCTTTTCATGGAACAATGCATCATTCTAATCACTATCACGATAACAAGCTGTAGATTTCGTAAGATTAGAGGTTGACCAATGTTAAGATGTTTTTAAGAAATAGTTCACTATATCGAGAATGGTTGTCACTGAATTTATAGACATTTTCAACCTTACGAAAATATCACCAGGGGACCTGTTTCAGGACTCCAAGGGCCATCCCATAAGAAATAATCGATATTTTGTCAATTGTTCGCCTGAAGACTCCAGAGCCTATCAACTTTGACTGAAAATGCAAGCATCAAACAACTGACAAGTATTCACTTTGAAGAAGGCTTCATGGAAGGATCTGTATACCAGTAATGTGAGACTATTATTTCTAGCCAAAAAAAAATTGTGAGTAGGATAATAAATGAGTCAGTGTCTTTGTAGTGTTGGTCAAACTTCATTCTTTTAAACAAATTCTCGATGAACTACAGGAACATGTAATTAGATACAGTCACTCAAGTCCTACCACTGAGAATAACGTAGCATTAAACGATTAATCCTTCTTTTTGACTATCGGTTCGAAATTGCATTGCTCTCAATGATCACCTAGGTTCTTATTGTTCTTATTGTTTTGATAGAGGACTACGTTCTACAAAATTTCGGAGTGCTCTCTATTCCAGAACTTCTCATGCCGCGAAGTTGTCTCTGGATATATCAAAAGAAAATTCTGAGAGTTCTTCTGTGATAAGCATTTAGATTCACAAAACCAAATGCGGTATTCTCGATTAAATTCCAGACGTCAACTAATCTGACCAAACAGAAATTTAGACTATAATCTAATTCCGTTCTAACAATGAAGGTTAATAAAACATTAATTCTCGTTTAAATCACCTTAACACACATTTCAGGATAAATATATGCCATGAAGTTAAAAAGGCTACAGCAGCACTGATCTATTCAGAGGGTTTTCTTTTATTATTCCCGAACTTCATCCCTGTTAATGATATAATCATTCACAAGCACTTTAGTCAACAATAAAAACAATTTAGAGAAAACGAAGACATTTGATTTGTAAAATGAAAACATTTCATTAACATTGCAAATGAAAAAAAGGCTTCTCCCGAATTTATAAATTGACTTGTTAATTTACGAATTCGGAGAAGCCTTATTCCTTTGTATTGTTTTCACGACTTTAAAAAACTAAACATTGAATAATATAAAGAAACAAGATTAATTTTTTTTTTTTTTTTTTTTTTTTTCTTTTTCTTATTTTGACAAAAGAATTTACTTTATTATTGAAATGTTTCTGAAAATCAGAAAAGATGTAAAAATTTATTTGACTTCCTTTACCGTGTCCTATTTAAAAGACACTTTGTTTTTTATGAGAAATTAAAAGAATATTAAATGGCAAAGATTTGCAAGTCACAACATATTAAAATAAATGCATTCATTGAGGGTTTTTTTTTTTCATCCATTAAAGTTAATAATGCAAGTACTGATGCATAGTTTTGAATAGGGGAAAAAACATTATCAATTTTTTTTTCATCCATTGTTTGTGTAAAACACCATTTTTGTTAATTTATTAAATACATCAATTATGGAGTGAAATAACACTGACAACTTATTAAACTTACACTCACCTCCTCAACTCAAAAGAAATAAATACGA
>JAFIDM010009631.1:150710042-150764992 GCA_023159025.1 Thereuonema tuberculata
TCGTATTTATTTCTTTTGAGTTGAGGAGGTGAGTGTAAGTTTAATAATTATGTACACAAGAAGGAGAATTAGAGAGATTTATGGAATACTGACAACTTAGTTTGTGAAATATTATTTTCAGTGGGAAATAAATCTTATTCTTTTTCTTTCTTTCTTTTTAAGATGATAAGAGAAACAGAAATTCTGGAACGGTAACATATGTTTTTAGATGTTATTCTTTATCTTATTATTATTTACTTTGTTAATAAAAATAACGAAATAAATAAATAAACACTGAATTACCTTCAAGCATTTAAAAATATTTTTATATACTTTCTATTTCTCTAAATCAATATTTACTTCGTTAATACTCCTACGTACTGTCGTATAAAATACCTTAGAATATATTTAATAAACTGTCTTTAGACGACTTAGGTAATAAAAAACGAATGAGATCAATTTATAATTTTATTAATTCTTTTAAAATTTACAGGTATTTATTTCTTCTATTATAGGAACATATTAAAGCACAGAAGAATTTTTCGCCTTATGGAAGTGAAATATAAAACAGTTAATGGGACAAAAAATTTGTCCTTAAAGGTAACTTCCCGGCAGCACAAGTTCCGTTTTAGATGATTTTCAACGGAGCAAAAAATCAATAATATAGTTTATTAATTTTCTAAACGCTGAAAAAAAAAAATTAATTCGATAATCTAACTAATCACCTACACTGTTACTAACAATTTGACACTTAATTTTAAGCAAAAAGAATGAAAGGGCACTCAAGATCAGATGCTTCAGTGCATTTAATGCATGAAATGTTTGAAAGGAAACCAAATTCAGAAGGTGAATTTCATATTCAGAAAAGAGTACAGGTGTCGCATGACACTGGACTTTCTTTTTTTGTCGTAATAGACGAGAATGGTTTTAGCAAAATTTTGAAAATTTGGTAGTTTTCAAAAATGTGTGTGAAAAATTAGCAACTTTTGCATTAAAACAAAAAATAATATTAAACATAATGTTTAACGTATTTGAATATAAAACTGGTTCAAAACACACTGGCTTTTTTATCTCGGAAAAAAACCTTTAATTTACTCGAAAGTATGTTTCGTGAATAGCAGTAGCAATTCTTTTCCTGAATACTAATGTCGTTCTTGCGAAAGGGGTAAGTGTACGTCTTGCGACCAGTTCAAGGTGTAGATAAGTGCAGACGGGAAGTTGTAGGTTGATCCAAGCCTCGTAGAGTGTAGTAGCTCAAAAGCAACTGTGAGCCCTAATATACGCGAAAGGGCTGCGCACATGCTACTCTATGTTATTGTTTGTCTATACAGCATCCGATGTTCTGATGTAGACAGAATGAGGCAGAGGGAGAGAGAAGAGAGAAAGAGAGGCGGCACAGATACACACGAACACAAAGCGGATTTTACCTGTGGAAGCAGCACATTTGTTTGATATATTCCATCATCTTGTGGGCTGATGCGATGGTGATTCTAACAAGTCAATTCGATCGGGGCATTTCACCGAGGAATCCGGCCAACGAAGAAGTCGCGCCGTCACGGCCTCTACATTCCCAGAAGAGCGGAGCGCAGTGCACTCTGGGAGGCAACGAAACCGAATCGACTGATAGTACGCAGAGCCATCTACCGGCCACATCGCTAACGACTGGACCCTTGCGTAGAAAGGGGAGACGGTTGAAACTACGTTACTATGGCAACGGAAGGACAAATTCAGTAGCATATTCGTAACAGACTGAGATAGCCTTCGAGAAGAACGGGTTTTAAAATATAGACTTACTGTTCTGTACTAAGCGGTAACTGAACTGTTGATATTGCAGTATCATTTTGGAGACCTAGTCAACTTTCGGCAATTTATTACCTTAGAAAAATAATTTATTTCTACCATATTTCTTACGAAAATGTGAAGAAATAATAATGCAATTGAAAAAAGTAAATTTTTCTAATCTGATTCTCTGATATGTTTGGATTTCAATTATTTGATCCAAAACAGTTGAATATAAAATAATTCGAATCTTGAAAGCAATAGATAAAAACTAGAATTGTTTAAACTGAAATGCTATTGAAGATTTTTTTCCCCCCATTTTTGATTTACTTTAAACGATTTCATGGAAAATGTAAATGTTTGCTATAGCAACATATTAATAATCAATTGATATTATTTAAATTAGTAAATAACTAAAAAAAAAACCATGATAAGTCTTTTTTTTTAGCAGATTGTCAAGGTTATTTGGAAATTCTTTCTCAGTGATTAAAAAAATGATGAAGCAACAAAAATTATCTTTTAATTTATTTATTTATTTTTATATAAATAAAACATTAAAATCAATTTTTATTTATTTATTTATTTATTTATTTATTTATTACAGTATGGATTGATAAAGTAATTACGAGTATTAGTAAGAATTACTTATAACATATTTTCCATAATATCTCGAAACATAACTAAAGAATAAATATGCACATTCATGAATTTAAAAAACAACAACATCATTACTTAATATTTTTTAAATTTAATTTACTGAAACAAGTATTTTTTTTCTCCTTTAATTCAGCCAAAACGAAACAGCCATTACAGTTTCCGTCTAATGGCGATGAAACATGAAGTAAAAGGGTTTTTTTTTGACACCCTTGTCAAGATAACTTTTAACCGATAAGTGAATGTTTTCAACTCTTAATTCAATTCAAGAGCAAATGAAAAACATTTAATGTAGGTAATTAAATATACCAAAAATCTATGATTGTCAACTGGAGTCTTTGAAAATTAATTCTAACAAGCCATAAGAGCAATTACTTTTTTTCTTTTCTTTTTGCAATTATCTTCGCCACAAAGTTTATCCAAAGGTTTTTTTGTTTTTTCTTTTGTATAGAGACTAACGAATCGATCCAGTTAGAAAGAAATGCCCAGTCATCCGAGTGTGTCGCTCCTGTCGCCCTCCTCATAAGGAAGAAGAAATGAAAACGGTTACTTCACTATAACGAAAGCAAGATGGATTATAACCGTTCATATTGGTCCCTTCTGATTCCGTTAATTCACAACGAACCCAATGCAATAATTTCCCGTATTAGGGCTTCACGATCAACCAACCGAACAACTGCAACTTAACAACACAAAACCAATGATATACTGGCTAGAATCAATAGCATTGATTTTATTAAAGTAATATTACAAAAAAAAAAAAAAAAAAAAAAATACTTGAGAATTTCCTTCGAAACTGATTAATGGTATCATAATTGATTTTTCTGTTACATGAATTGCCTTATATCTTAGTACCAAATCTTTACCCTATCCTTATTTTCTATTCGCCAATAGGTAATAAGAAAGTGAAGGGTATTTTCAAAAGAATGAAGAATAACAAAACTCTTCATCAAATCAAGTATTTTTACAGGTCATTGTTCATCTGAAATTATTAATATTTCAGTTAAAGAGAGAGAAGTATGTTTTCGGATATAGACTATTAAAAAAAATCGAAAAAAAAAGATAACCTACTAGATATTCACTTCCCACTCAAAAAAAAAAAAAAATACTTGAGAATTGTCCAGTTTATGAAGAAACATTTTAATAAAAGTCAGCTACATTATTTTTTTAAAATATTAATCGAATAAAAAAAAAATAATCAATTGACTTTGAATACCTATAAATGATAAATGTGTGATTTTATCCTGATCAAGAAGTAACTACAAAACTATTTTTCAATTAGTCAGATATCCAAATTTCATAAATACCTTCTGAATATCAGAATAAGATGTGAGCTAATATTGTAATTTTATGCCTCTTCAAAATATAAGATAAAATTAAATAATTATTAAAATAAATACACAATGGCATCAAGCCCCAGTGTAAGAAAATCGACAAGTGATGAGGGTGATGAATGAATATCCCATGTGGTCTATTGCGAGAAGCTGTAGGAGGTATAATTAAAAAAGGGGTTCTCAGAGAGGAACTTCTTATGTTGGTGTTTTGGAAAAATTCCAAATCTAAAAATTCCTGCTTCCCACAAATCGCCTTTTGAAAGTTTATCGCTGAGAATAAAATGTTATCAAAATAGGGAGATACGTCGCTAAGGGTTGAAAGTTGATATTGGTTAAGAAAATAAATTAAAACAAAAAGGTGGGTTTCAAAAAAGTGTCATCTATAAAGGAAAAAGAAAAAAAGAAAATTATTTGAATAGAATTTAAAAATATGTTTCATTCTAAGGTTGTAGGCAATAATATAAATTTTTCATTCCTGTAAAAAAAAATAAAGAAAGTCCATCTTGTAAAAAGATATTCTCATCCAGAAAATTAACTGTTTTCATTGTAATAAAATAAACAATGTATTATATATTAAGTCATCAATGTAAGAAAAGGATCAAAATCCTGAAAATCAAAATCACCTATTCGTTGGAAGGTTAGTTAAACAAAAGCAGATCTTCTAGGAAAATACATATTTTTTGAATGAAAAAATGGCCATTTTCGGAATCCGAAGGAATCGTCATCAAAGCTCCAGGAGTTCATTAACTTTTTTGATAGAAAATCCTATTTTAAACTTTATTTTTCCTTATCAATTACGCCAAAGAGTGTAATGACAATCACGATAAAAAAAAAATGGTATCTTCTCTAATAAACGCTTAGTACACTTCTTATCTCCGAAAATGTAAAACAATGAAACAATGCAAATCAACTACTTCCAAGGTAAAATTAAGATCAATATTGAACTGAAATTATCTAAAAGCTATAAAAATAATAAGATAGACAAATAATCTTCTTAAATATAAGAATGGAGTCGTAATTACCGTTAAATTAAATTGCTAAAGAAATATTGAAACACAATGTCAATAATTTATAATTCTATTATAGATTGATATTTCTGTAATAGAATTGTAAGTTATTAATATTTAGAACTTTTAATTAATTTAAAATCGATCTTTGAAGATAGAAATGGTGGCTATTTAATTTCGAAATCCAAACTATAAAAATAAAAAAAAAAATAAAAAAATTCAGTATTCATTTCTTCTTAAAATAAAAATAAAATAGAGTTTAAGACGAAGAAATGAAAAGGTCGAATTAATTTCATTTCATTGCTGAGTTTATACATTATTAAATATGCAGTAAACAACATATTTGATTAATTTAACTGGCATTTCTTTGTTTTCTTTCATTTTTGTTATTAATTAATTAGAATTAGAAAAGATTCTTAAATGTCATTCACCTGATTACACTTAAGACATTTTAGTGGAACTTACTAAAGGTAACTTCAAGAAGGAAAATAATTTTAACGAAAACAAGACCTGTAACAACTCTTAGCAAAGGATTTCACAGCCTTCTTATCTCTTCAGCTAATCAGCTTACTGGATCGGGAGAAGGATGGTTTCTTTTTCCTATCTATCTTTCACCTCTGTTGAAATGGAAAAGTTGACTTTACTTTCCAATAAGTTAGAATGGCTTTGTTACAATAGTGACAATTCTTCACAAGGTCAAAAATTTGTTTTCTTTAAATTCTTTAAATGCGTCACAATTTCTGAAATAAAATAAAACTCGTTGTTTGCTCTACCATTCTGTAATTGAGATTTTAGTGGGTGCCAGAAGCCATAGACCCTTTGGCTTTTCTTGGTCTCGGATATTTTTTTTTTATCTGCAACGACTGAAAGATAATTATAAGAAAGAAAAAAAACAAAAAAAAAAACAGGAACTAAAAAATATGTTTCCTTATTCGAATCCTTGTTAAAAAGGATATCAATCATAGACACATCCGGTTCACTGCTTCAATAAGATTTCAAAATCTACGAGATTAAAGGTTCATCAAAGATTCCCTGTTAAAACTTAATTAAATTTTATTTCTTACATAAGCAGAAATCTTAATTATTCTAACAGTAATGTAAACCGTTAAAATAATGACAATTAATTTCATTAAATTAGAAATTAATAAGTAAGTTTAAAATCACTTGTTGGTGTAAACCACAAGCAGAATTTTCCTTCACAATGGTTTAGATTAGAAGTTGGACCCCTTTTATATGAATACAGAAGTCATCATATAGAAACTAAATGTTCTAATGTTAATATAGTTTTGCAAACTACAGACGCAACAATTACATTAGTTGGTTTCTGACCCAAATGACAGTTAATGTTCAACATCCTCCACATTATAAGTTTGTAAGGCATTGCATTGCATTACATACAAAACAAAACTGTTTTTTTTTTAAACCGAAATGGAACTAAAGTTAATTGTTAACAAATTGAATATATATAAAAATCAATGATAAATTGAATATGTATGTAAACGATAGGGAAATAATCAAAGTTAAAAAAAAAAAGCTGATTTTTTTTTTAATTCCAACTTTTATAGATACAGTACTTTAAACTGATAAAAGCATCACGAATAAATGAAATAGAATTTGTTGGTCAACATTCTTTAATATAATAGCAAAAGCATCAGCGACTTTAAGGCAAAGTCAAAGCCAATGAAAAGAATTGTCAGATAAGGGATTGATTAATCATTTGGTAGTTAATTACTTCAATGAGCTATACAACCTCTTCCATTTAACAAGCATTCATTTTTAAGTAAAAAAAAAAAAAATAGCCTTTGCGTTCAATATTTCCAAAAACCTAGTATGTACATCAAATCAAATATCAAAGCAGAATTCAAGTTTCGTATTCATCAACCTCTACTTTACGAACATCTAGAGAACGACCAAATACTATTGGTTCTGCCAAAAGTCTATTCAAAAGCATGTCCGTTAATAATCAAATCCCATATTTCCAATAACGAAGAGATATTATAATCCTTAGCTGTATATATAGCAGTATATTTTCCGAACGAAACTTGCTTGTGAAGTCGTATTTTTCAATTTACGAGAAAATTTTCATTCCAGCGTTAGTTTCGAAGCCAATCAAAGAAAGCTGTGTAAATGTACTTATCACGTGATCGACCGTTTGGTTAATAAGGTGAGCGTTAAGGTAGATAAGGTATTTCACTTTGAAAATCATTTTTAAGGAATTAGTCTATTGCCGAAAGTATATAATGGTGATGAACACAGTTAATTTTCGTTGATAGTCAACTGTATTGAAGCAAATTTAAGGAACTTATATTATGAAGGACATTCGAAAGAATAAAAAACTAAAGACTATGTTATCTGATTCTAAAAAAAAATTAATTAACACGAATAAAGATGTGACATTTTTTTAATATTAATTTTCTTAACAAATAATTACTTAATTTCAGTTTGTACCACTCACATTTTTCATGAAAGACATAATTGAGATGTTTGCATGTTTTAGGTATATTGTATCATATAATATTGTAATGATTACAGTAATAATGTAATACTGAAATACCTACAGTAGCATTCATTTATTGTAGCACTGATGATATGTATAATAGCCAACGAAAACACTTATTCTACATAATAAAAAATATGTAGAGGAGCCATGCAAAGCTTTAAATTTGTCAGCAGAGAATAATTTAGCAAGTGATAACAGTAACTCAGAGCGTGTAAAAGCATCTATTGATTATGAGTTTGTAAAATTAAAATATTTATAAATGTAATCAATATGTGTATGTGTGTGTGTGGTTTTTTTTTTTATATTTGTAACTGGATTTTGTAACTGGATTTTTGCGTCAAGCCTTTAATAATAGCTTCACTAGAAACTGAGACACTTAGTGATGCAGTGACCACTAAGGCTAAGTACTTAAGGCAAATGACATGTTTCGTTTTACCGAAAATAGAACAACTCCCGCGAGGAGACAGTCTTATGTTCATAGTTCACGCTATAGCAGTCGTTGGGCTGCCATGAGCTAGATAGAGTTCCCTTTAGTTGTCTGTAAAATGATATTACTTAAGAAGCTTATGCATGACTCCTTTCAATAATATACCATTACTCCCTGAAGGAAGTAACGTGTTCATGAATTTCACTGTTGATTAATCTCGGATCGGCTTTGGCAACATTTTCCCGCATTTCCAGTTTCGTTTAATTAACACTCGCAGCTACCATATGGTCATTTGAAATAGAAACAATATTAGGTAAGATTTACTTCTACCGATTTCAGATCATATAGAATCAATGTAAATAATGATAAAGCCGGTTCTTATTCAAAAGTTAAATTAAGAATGCTTTTAAGCATTGCTTACTTAATGACTGCTCTTTGAAGGAATGTTTTAAGATGAAGCATTCGCCTCTTAATTTCGCACAACTGCAAATAAGAAATGTAAATTAAAGAGCTAAACAACATTTCAGATTTTTGGGAATAACTACAACTTATTATTTTCTCACAATAAACCTAGTTCGACAGATGAAATCCAAATATTTAATTTAATTGGAATTTCAATTACAATAGTATTTGCTTGTTGTCGGTAGATATCCATGCTTGCTTTTAGTAAATGCTGGAAAAATCGATTACCCAGCAGTCGCTCAGTCTTAAAATAGCAATGTTACCGATGCAATATTTACGACTGAATTTCATAAATTATGATTACCTTTCTGATTGTAAAAAAAAAAAAAAATAGTACAAACTTCCTTTCGCTTTTCAAATAAAAAAAAACAACGTAGAAAAATCAGTTCTAACAACTGTTCTGTATTTTTTTTTTTTTTTTTTGAAAGGCAACAAGAAATGAAAAAGATGAATTGTAAAGAGGAGAAAGAAGAGAATCTCAACAATGAAAGTATGATTAAAAGAAATGATGAAACAGATAAAAAAAAGAAACAATTTATTTTTGTTTTCATTAATATATTCCTTATTTTAAAAATTATTCCTTATAAATAAGGAAATTCGCTTTATTCTACTTTTAAGCATATTACATCACCTATACTCTGAAAAATTCTTTAATGTGAAAAGTTTTACTTGAAAATTCTATTAATTTTTAAAATTTCAATTAAATACTTAAGTTATTTTAATTAAATAAATTCTCTCTACACTTATAATAATGCATTTAAATCTGCTTAAGCGCAGAAGGAATTTAGCAGCAGTTTTCCTCAATTTCCACTAACAAAAGTCAAAGGAATTTGCAATATTGCTAACATAAAAAACAAAATTCTAAATGTTTGAAAGGGTCGCACTTTGAGCACAACCATAAACATGGGTTGTCATCATCCAAAATACATGATAGGAATTTCAGATATTGTCGCGTATCATCTTTGCTGATGGGAAGATGAGTTCTATTAGACTTCACTGCAGAGATCGACAAAAAAAGTGAAGCAAAAGTCAGAAGTTATTTTCAAATAAAATAATACCTTAAAATATCCAGCTATTTTAAGCATTTTCTTTTCGTTATTCAGAAATTTAAATAAGATAAATGTCCGTATTTATTTATTTATTTATTTATTTATTTTTAACCAAAAATCTGGTAAAATAGCGCTGTTTGAATGAAACAAGTAATTTTTTATTATAAAAGTAGAGTTTCAAGATGGACGTATTTTAGTAAATTTTTTAATTCTTAAAATAAAAAAATAAATAAACATGTTTTTACTCCATCTAAAGCCTTTCATTTAATTTCTTCAAATATGTACATTTATTAAAATAAATATATTATTTCTCAAAAAACATGCGTTAATTACTTTTAAATTGTTTGATAAGTTTGAAACTTTTTTTTTTGTGTGTGTGTGTGTATAAACTTATTTTTTATTAAATCAAAACTGAACTAGTTTTATTTTCTTTAGTAAGAATGAGAAATTAGAACTCCTTTACGCTCGCTAGAAGGCAGATATGGAGCATTTATTAGTATTCTTTATAAATTTAATTATGATACGATATACATAAGGAAAATAAAAGTATTTTCCAACAGCACAATCTATTTGCTATTGAGAATGAAGATAGCCCTTGACTTATGACTCAGTTTCATCGTAAGTTAGGTCATATACAGTATAATAAATACAGTAGTACGTCAAAATTCATAAATACAGTACAGATTACTAAGTCACACACTTGTCCAAACATTATTAAAATTAATTATATACAAAAAAGTAGACACTACTCAAATGCATGCTTAAGTAATCGTAGTACAGCAGTAAAGCACTGTATACAATACAAATACGTGCTGTATAGTAAAGCAGTGGTTCTCAGCCTTTTGCCTCTTTGAGTTCTATCCTTCTCAAGAAATCCTAGTCCGATTAGGCTATACCATAAAGAGAATCTCACTTTTTCTAATAGATGTGTTTCAGGATCAAAGTCGTATCCAGGATTTTGCAACGGAAGGAGTCATGATAGGCGTATTCTGTTCCGGCTCGGTCCCACCGGTTGAAAAACGCCACATTACAGTACATCCAGTCCGTCGCACATTAGAAATAGGCGAGGCAATAGACATTTTAGAGATGAAATGAGTTCTATCTTGATAGCAAACTATCATATAGTGTGGTATATTTTCGCACTAGAGAAAATCTATATTATTTAATAAACATTCTACATACATATATTTAATAAACCGAAAATGAACATAAAGCTTCAGCACATGAATAGAATTGCCTTTTCTGATTCAATTATTGGGGAGGATTTGGGAACAGCTGTTTCACCCTTCAACGGGATCGTCAGCCCAAACCCGCCTCCCTCGATAGAATATATCTAATATATTTAATAACATAGCTGTTTATTACAGCTGTAAAGTATTACAAATTTGATATTCCCTATCATTATTCATACCACTAGCAAAGCAGTCGATATGTTGTGCTACTGAGTGAGCCTCGTGATACGGCTGGCTTATGATTACGACTACGACCGCTGTCTGGCTTATGATTACGACTACGACCGCTGTCTGGCTTATGATTACGACTACGACCGCTGTCTGGCTTATGCTTACGACTACGAGCGCTGTTGGATGTAACTGATTGCTTATGGATTGCTGATTGAAATGCTTACGAAGGCTCCATGGGCCTTCGTCATAAGCGCAAATAGCTGTAATTCTGGACATATCTATACTAAGTTAAAGTAAATATTAATAAAAAGATGATGCATAGAACTTTGGTTCTGTGTACGTTCTATTACTAATTGTGACAGAGTAAAAGCTTTGAAACGTAGTTTATTATCTTGCGAATATATCAACTGTTTCATTCTGATAGGGAGGAAACAATTAGAAGAGAGACAATTTTTCAATAGGTTTTCTTTGATTAAATTTTAACTTATCAGAATTTGATCTTTCCTAGAATAGAATTGGGAAAAAAAAGTATTATCATTTGTCAATGAAGAGAATTGATTTGTTAAATGCACATTTTTATTTACAAATTTTTAATCTAAAATATAAATATATGACTCTAAAATGTCATAAGTTGTTGCCTCAGCAATGCAGAGGTTTCAAATTATATATAGTTTTTTATATAAATGCTTATTTGCTAATGCAAATTTATGAGTCGCATTAACTTATAATAGTGAATTATAAGTGAAATTAATTTTCAAAAAAGATAATATCAAACCTGTAATTAAAATTAGACGATTCTAAGATCCTAACTATGCTATTAATAGTAATTGAGAAAATAGTAGTAACAAATAATACTATTTATTTTCTTGGAATTTTAACTTATTACACATGTGTTAAACTATGCTCTAAAGTTGCTCCTTACCAAATCTTCGTAGCTGATACGGTGCTGAAGGTATCGGCTCCAACGTTTCAATGACTATCAGGAATAATTGAAATTGGTTCGCCCGCCTTTAACCTCAGGAACGAACCAATTCCCATTGTACAGAGGGTCGGGTGAACCCTAGGACTCGTCCACAGGAAAAATCCACGATCTCTGCAGCAGATTGAATCTGGCTGTTTTCAAGTGCCTATACCATTGGGTCCCCTGAGGGATTATTAAGAACTAGTTAACTGTAACTGGTTAACTGTAAGGACTCAAACATCATACTTTATGTGAATGCCTTCCGTTTTTTTTTTTTTTTTTTTATGTTTTCGTTTAGTACTTCCAAAATCTATTTCAGTTACGAGAATTTCACAGAGTACTAATTTCACTATTTTATTTTTTAAATTTCTGAAAAGAAAACTTAGATAGTAGAGCTGAGAGTATAAAAATAAAACACTCCATACTAGGCAGGTTAATAGAAGGAATCGTAATAACATTTTTAAATGGCTCTTATCCATTACAAGAAAAGGTGATTGCTGTAATCTATGCTAAAACGCTATTAGCATGTAAGTTAATTTTGTTGCAGTAAGTGAAATACAACCTATACTTTAGTTTGGATTGCCTCTAAACTGGTGGTAATGATTCGTGTCCCTCTTACTACACAAAGAAACTGTTTATAACAGTTGCAGATCGTATTACATGGATCCATGATCACTGAAGGCAGCTTCTCTTTTATTAATGGATTTATTGATTTATACACTTTCAATCAATATCAAAGACCCACCGCAAGCTTGTGGAGGCAGCACATTGAGAATGCTCTTATTTGCTATTTGATTGAACTATTTGGCACTACACAAACTAAATGAGAGGTAGTAAATATACAGACTTCTACCGGTAAATTCACTGCATAAAAACGATATTTGGGAAACGAGGTTAGACATTAAGAAAAGGTGCAGTACTTTATTGCTCTTCTTATTCTTATTCTTATTTCTCCCCCACCCCCACCCCCAACTCAGGAATCATTCTGGAATTTATGTATTACGCTGACTTGATTGACATTTGCTTAAAATATAATCGGATTCTATTATCTATCATTTATTAAAAATCCATGTTCTGTAGTTACAAATTGTGAGAAGGATTCCTCCAATATTACTGGTAGAATCATGGTTAAGATCTCCTTCGATAGGGCTGAAATTGTATGTAGGGCAAGGGATATCATGATAGCAGAAGCTACTGCCGAGTATTAAGGCAAAACAAGCTGTTCAAATTTGTTTACATTTTAATTTAACAAAGAACATTCAAAGATAAACATGGAATCGAACAAAAAAAATTCGTTTTGCGAGAGATACTGTCTTCGCAATATTTACCTGTTCTTGTTTTTAATAGTAAATTAAATCATTATTTTCATTAACTGATGCATTGTTTCATCAGATGGTTTTCACATTCACTGCTTAAATGAAATCCTTACTATAATGAAATAATGAATAATACCATTAAACTATTAATACCTTAAACCTGCTTACTAATTGTTAAATATTTAATCATATTTCGATTACGTGACAAAAGTATCTCATTCCTGTTTACATTTATGGTTAGATGATTACCCTTTGCTTCTAAATTCCTTCCCCTTTTTCTGACAGTATTTTTCAATCCAATAATATAATCCGAAATCCAAAACATCTGCAGATCTAACGAAGCACTCACTCACGATAGAATCCATCTTAGCAGAAAACAGAAAGTCAACATTTCGGCAAATAAGTAAATCAATTAAAAGGAAGAAAGAAAGCAACCCTATCTCAACCCACCCACCCTTCTTTTAGCATAATGCTTGGGGGAATCAATAAGACGCTGACATTTACCTTATATATCATCTGGTGAATTTGGATAATGCATTTGTAAAGTGTCCTTAAAAGAAGGAAAGAAAGAAAGAAAGATAATACTTCATATTTAGCAATGCAATTGAAACGATACAGTTTTCCAATTGTCTGTTTCTTTATTTTTTTTACGAGAGAGCAGCTCTTTTACTTTAAAGAGTTAAAAGATAAATTCAATTGTTCGAAAAGTAATAACACTAAAAACTCGTTTATCCGAATTTGATGAGACCGCGTCCGTTTCGGATAAACGAAATTCAGAATATATTTTATTAAGCATGTACTGTACATTAAGAAATTACATTGAACCTACAGTCGGCACTAAAACTATTACCGTAATTACTGTTGTCAACATATAACAATTTTTGAACCCTTTTCAATATTGATAGACTGTACTGAATAATGTTGTTAATAGCTATATTTACACACTCACTTGTGTACACTATTAAATATTGATTACAGCGACGGAAAAATGCTTTTGTCTATTTTTAAAATATGCTAAAAATCGTTTCGGATAAACCAGAATTTGGATAAACGCGGTTCGGATAAACAAGTTTTTAGTGTATTCCTATTTTTAATGTATTTTTTGAAATTTTCTCAAAGTTTGACACTAGTTGTTGTTTTAATGTTTCTACTTAACTTAAGCATTACCTATAATAATTACAAGTTAAAAAACACAGAAAACAGCCAGGGTTTATTTGGACTGAATTTCATTTCGTTCTTTCTTTCCAGTCAAACAATAGTGCTTAGCCCAATAAGGCCACATCAAAATGTCAAATGTTCAATTTTTAACGGAAATCAATATTAATCGATTTCCAATGAAAATAATCACCAATTGGATATAGACATTTCGAAAACCAATGTAATATTGTGATACATTCAGGCATACACTTAGTTTAAAATGTAAACAGATTTGTTGCTTATCAAACGAGAAACTCGTTTTTCTCGTATTCTTTCTTGGATTAGATAACAAATCTATTAGAATCAAAGTCTTACGACAAAGAAAATGCCATTATTTAATAGAGTTTAATGTAGATTGCAAAGACGTCATCAGAAGAAAAATACGTCAAGAGCCAATGACAGCTCACTTTCAATTTTCTTTTCTTTCTCATTTTACCTCATTTCGTACGACTTTCCTTTTCCCAAATTAAAAAATTTGCTTTTGGTTTTTTTTTAATGATAAGTCGAATGTTTTTTAACTTGAGACAGAAATAAAATTCTGAAAAACTAAACCCTATCTGTTCAATATAGAGCCAATTAATTCAAAGAAACCGATCTGCATTTAATAATAGATTATTCATCCATTAATAATTTCAAAGCAATGAAACAACTGCAGGTTTTCCTTGTATCTCTGTGGGCAAATTCATCTCTGTATGTAAAGTGAGACTGGAATAAAATTTTCACATTTATTACAGAGTAAAAAAAAAAAAAAAAATCATCAAAGGATAGGTTAATACTCAAAGTATTAGGCGGTCTTTAAAGTTTCACATATTTAATATTTCATGTTTCCCTGTATTTTTCTCCAAATTAAACAAATAGCATTAGTCAAACGAAAACAATTAAAATTTACTTTTAACTTATGGTTCATTTGAATGAGTTACTGCAACCAGATTATGTGAGAAATTTAAGTGAAATATTTTAAATAGAGAAATTTTAAAGGTCTTAATCTGGTTACTTAAAAATTCTAATAGTTCTGAATTGAGGAGCTCTTCATGGTAATTCAAAACTTAACTTTTTTGAAATTAAACTTATCACTGATAAAGGCTTTTTAAATTTACTTTATTTTATTTTTATAAATGTTTCCTGTGAGCATCAGTCACATACGTTTTGTAGGTATGTAGGCAAGAACAAACGACAGCTACTATATCACACGATCTATTTTCATGAAATCTGATATTTAGAAAGATCAATAATACCTTTTTTTTTCTCCTTTGAATGAAATCAAATGAAAATTACGGACATTTCTACCTTTCTTAAAATAACATTTTTCTGAGTTCTAACTCAGCAACTAATGGTTGAATTTTCATTAGTTTTCATTCATTAGAGACTTAAAATTTTATGGTAATTTCATAGGAATTAAATTCTTCGCGATGGAAAAAGAAATATTGATGTACTAAATTTCGAATATCAAAGTAAGACCAAAAAAAAAATTAGCTTTTCATGGATAGCCTAAAATTACTTTAGTTGTCAGTTTTTACAAAAAAAAAAAAAATGTTTTTGGAATTTTTGTCACCTAGTGATAATTTTGGCTCTAAATTTGTCATGTATTTAATTTAAGTTTAATTTAGTGTCAAGGTAATTTCGTATCAAACTCAAAAATGTTAGCCGGGTGGGAGGATGGAAAAGACATTTTCAATTTCTGTTACCTCATGGGCCTAAACCTACTAAAGATTGCAAATAGATCTTAAATAATAAATTCAATTAATTTTCTAATAAAATATTTGGATAGATTTAAAAAAAAAAGTTTTTATGTATTTACATAATTTGGGAATTACAAAATGATGATACGGAACGAGTGTTTATGTGTGCCTTTCATATTAAGTTCATCTTCGTATGGTAATCGGACAGCGTAAAATTGGACCGGTCGATTCTTTAGAGCTAACTCTGGCCAATTGAAAATCCAACTTGTTTCATAATATTTGAATGTTGTCAATGATGCGAAAGGAATTGTAGGGGTATTTATAGCTGTCGTTGAATCGTATATTGTCTAAACATGGCAGTTAACTTTCCCATTAAAAATGAGAGTTACAATATACTATCACTGTAATAAGATTATCTATCGAGAAGAAATACAATTTTAACTTAAAAATGTTTAAGCAATGGATCAGATTTTTTTTTCCCTTAATTAGTTTGAACTTCGGTGATGATCATTTTTGTAACCAAGACTGAGGTTCAGAATTTTCTCTACTTCGAATCAATAAAAAATCAAAGCTATGTATTAGAATTGGATTTGAATAGTTTTATTTATTTATAATTGGAGTAAATATTCTGTTTATATTTTTGCATAAGATTCTGGGATGTAAAACATTCTTTTGGAAGCTCAAAATCTCGGATTATAGGATAACATCTTAGCCGGCTTTTTAATAGGTCTTAATAGGTCGGATGTTCGAATTTATCTCAATTTTTTCACAAGTTGAGATCAATTAAAATATCTCATTCATCGTTGTTCGATTGAACTTGTATGAACTGGTGTGAATCCAACCAGTAGCTAATTAGTAACAGAGCCCTACCTATTCTCATTCCTTTAACCTTTTGACTCCCGTATATACGTTATTGTGATGCGCGGCAGTGTGCGTTATGCCCGTATATGTACGTTTTGTATTCTCTTAGCTTTTGTGAAGCACGGACATACTCGTTTTAGCAAAAATGAGAAGTTTTTCTGTGGTACTTGCGCCATAAAAAGTTACGTAATTCCCGTTTAAGTGAGATTGTCGGAACACGTGCATAACATTGATTATCAGAATGGCATCCAGATCGAGAAAGGGTTATCAGATATGACATCCGTGACACAAAAGAAACTCAATTCAACAAGGGAATGCCATGTATGTAGTCAATCAACCAAAAAAGAAAGGAAACACGTTATAAGTGTCAAAAATAAACACGTTATATGTGTCAAAAATATAATACTGCTTTATGCATTATTGACTGCTTTGAGATATATCATATAAATAAGACATTAGAAACTTCTTCTAACATTTCAAATGTTTTCTACCTGTAAAAAATCAATATCAGTTCAAATAAAGAGTATTTTTATAAAAACTAAAGTATTTGTAATTTTTTTTCTCTAAAAAAAAACCCTAAACAGGCTAGTTGACAATGCATGAACTACTCCACAGTCAAAGTGTTAAATAGCGTAGCTAACTAATTATCGATTTCCCTCGAGTATGACAAATGTCCTATTTCTTGTCTTTTTCAACATACCTTTTAGTACCTCCATTCCTTGTGCTCATTGGATCTTGAGAACTTTTCAACTTGACATTCCTGAATTCAATCAGCTATTTAATGTTAAGATTTTCTAGAAAATCAGTTATCCTATTTTCCGAAGGAAGCATAACCTAATGGGATCAGTGGGTTCACTTTTCTCTCCAAAATGCTTGAGTCAGTGAACGGGTCCTCTTGCAATATTTATGGATAAGGGATTTTTCTGTCTCGTTTTTCCTATCATTTTTTTCTTTATTATTTTTTTTTCCCTTTTCCATCAATTCAATATGGAGACGAGGTGAAATTCTATCCCAGTATATTTGTTTTGCTTGTTCTCCAAATTGCAAATAGAAATCTGAACTTCAGTACATCTGTAGATCGTTTGAAATCATTAAAATGTTTTCTAGATCATTGTCTTTTCTAGATACCGTCAGTAGAATATAGTAGCAATAATTTATTTAGGAGGTTTTTATCACCTATAAATTCGGTTTGTAAAATCATAACGGATCTTCCTTTGAATAATCTTAACTTAGCATAAAGTTTCTAGAATGAACTGTTTTCAGTTACGATAATCAAAGAAGAACCTACATTTCAATTTAAAAGTACATAATTATTGTCCCAACTTTCTTTTTCTTTTATTCTTCTTGCGGTGCGTATTAAGAGATATTATGGATCTAACACCACAGTTCTAAAATCCTTTGATAATTACGCTTAACGTGAGATAAATAAAAACAAACACAGATACAACTTCTCTAAACTGTTTCTTTTAAACTGCGAAATTCCCACATCAATTGATTCTTTAAAAGAAAGGGGAATCCAATTATTAAACTCGTTTACTTGTAGAATCGCTTTGCTTCTGCATAAATATAATTCCAATTCCAGGAGGCTTCTGAATATAATTGGATTGTCAAATAACTAGATTACAAATATATTAATCATTTCAACAATTAAAAAACAATCATCTTCGAATATCTGTATAGAAAAATGAAATGTAGCTGTTCAAATAGACAGTAAAGAGTATAAGCCTAACATTAGCCTTGAAAAATATATCATTGTACAACTGCCATTCGCTTTAATGGGAATTGTGTAATGATGGTTTTGGAGCTATGGGTCGAAATTATTTCAAAATCCAAGAGGAAGCTCTTTATAATAGTTTCAACATCTTAAAGACAAGCATTTCTTGAATTATCGTGATTATGGAGCTTTAAAGGAAATGTATTTTGAAAGGAGTTCAACTAAATTTTGCGTTTCCTGGGATGCAAAATGTTAAGTTAAAATGTTCTGGTCTATCATGAGAAAAAGGATAATACAAAATAAAAAATATGCATATTCATATTTCGACTTAAAATTGCATCCAAATTTCTTTAATAATAACTCTTCTTTAAGTTTTCTTTCCTCTCAATGCAAATTAAGAGGTTTTAATTTATTACACATTGATTTAGTACACTGTAACTGAAATATTTTAAAATAAGAAAAGATTTAACGTGCATATAATATAGTATTAAAACGCAAAATAGAGAATGCACATAAATATGCTTTCGCCTCTTCAGCCATCATCGACGGGAATCTGGTACAGTTGTTTCGTCTTGGTTAGAACTCGTCAGCCAGATTTAGCTCGATGATAGGCTCAGAAACACACGAAAGGTTATGGATCCCTCTCCGGCTTCAAGAAGTGGGATCTTATAAAAGCAAACGACAATAAAACATTCGCCGTAATAAATACAGCTTTAAATTCTGAACCAACAAACTGCCAGAATCAAAAGGAATTAAATCATAGAGCCAAAAAACACAAAGACCAAATAATAAATTCTTTCAATATAGTACTGAAAAAATACTCTTAAAAAGTAATATTAAAAAAAAATACTTATTTATATTTCATTAATAAAAATTAAGTAAGTAAATAAGTATTTTTTTTTCTTTTTCTAAAAAAACTTAATATGGCGAAAGTAAATTGCTTGACTGTTCATTGTTTTAACTCTTTAAAATTAGTTCAAATCATATTAGGTTCCTCATTAAGCAAAATGCCCCGACTGTGATGCATTCAATTGGATAAGTTAATTAACCAATAATTGCAAAAATGGGCAACATCATTAGTTAACATAGTCAACGGTTGATACTACACAACTGTTGTTAACTCCGAAGTAAACTAGGAAAGCTACAAAAATGGATAAAATAGTTTTTTTCTGAAACTAGAGCAACATTTGTCCCCAACACTTTTTGACAATCAACATTTCATCAAAAATTGAAAAAAAGTATTTATTATGCAACGCCACTTTTTTTTTTATTTTCTTTCTTCTCTCTTTTTTTTATCTTCATTTTTTTTTTTTTTTTTGAATTCTTAAGCAACTTTTTCTTAACCTCACGTTTATTTCAGTTGTCGTTTATTTTTTATTTTTTTTCAAAATGCACGATGATTTTTTTCTTAAACACAAATAGGTTGACGGATTCCACAAACAGAATTCTCTCTAATTAAGTAAACGTTTTGTAAAGATTAAGGCAAGAGCTCTCTCTCTTTGGAAATAAACAAGAAGGTGCAAAAAGTTATAGTGAAGAAATATCAAAGCTTTACACGAAGATCGAATATTGATTATTATTATTATTATTATGATCTGTACATAAAGAAAAAGTCTGATTTACTGGCATAAATGTATTCTATTTTAAGAGTCATCTTTTTTTCTTTTTCTTTTTATAAAGTTTATAATTCTAGTTCCAAGGGTCTTTTTTTATTATTAATAAATTCTCGGCCATTTATCATCCTGTTGAATGAAAGATCAGAGCGACAGCCTTCACCATTAGATACAATAGTTAAAATAGAGCAATCCGTACGAAATGTTTGCAATAGGACTGATTTCTCATCTTTTGTTATAATGATGTCAGCCTTTGATACATCCACCGGAGTTTTATTAGGTGAATCCAGGATTGTTAGTTACAGCAGCTTTTATTATTATTAGGATAAATTCAAGCAATTTCAACTAGTTTATACTTTTTGAAATTTTTTTCCAATTTTTTAAAACAATTATATTTAATTTAATTTGTTGTTGAATCTGAAAGATCAAATCAAACTGTGATAATATGTTTTCAAGAGCAGTCCTATCCTCATAACATGGTTCTTTCTTAACTTACAGAGATTACGTTAAAGTGATTGTACTGAATGTAAGATGTAATTTATTATAATTGTTTTATTTTTGTCCTTATAACTTTAAATCTTAAAACAAAATAAAAATAATAATCAATGAAAATTAACTATTTACTTTTGATGAGTTTGGATTTGCATTTGATTTGTTTACATTTCCTTTTTTTATTTTTCTACATATAAAAAGCGCTTCTTCATATAAATCGAGTTTCCTTTTATATTTAGAACTAGTTTCACATCATTATTTTTCCCCAACTACAAAATTTGTAACAATGGGTGAGACCAAATTATTTGGTGACATCCTGGAACAGCTGTTTAACGTTCGTTGGCGATCATCAGCCAGGAGAAGTCACAGTAAAGAATAAGGTCTTCGTACTGAGGCTAGTATGAATGATACATCGGAAGCGCGGTGTTGCCTCAAAGAAAAAAATACACAATGAAACACTCACCAATGAAACATTATGAGAAAATCCATGTGCCAGCAGTCCTCAATGCGCACTGCCCACACATGGATTTTCTCACTAATGTTTCATTGGTGAGTTTTTCATTGTGTATTTTTTTCTTTGAGGCACCACTGCGCTTCCGATATGTTATTCATACTAGCCTCAGTACGGAGACCTTGTTATTTACTGTGACTTCTCCTGGCTGATGATCGCCAACAAGCGTGAAACAGCTGTTCCAGGATGTCACTGGAATAATTTGGTCTCACCCATTGTTATTATTAATAATTCAATTGCGCAGTTTAAATTTTTATGCCTTAAAAAAATTCATTGAGGCCTGCGCACTGCTGGCACATGAATTTTCTCCTTTGAGGCACCACTGCGCTTCCGATGTATTACAAAATTTGTAGTTTGTAGATATTTAAGTAATGTAGCAGGTAACATATCTAATGTTCTTTTAATAAAATACTGGCATTACTTTTAATAATAAATAAAAACCATTCAGAAACTATTTTTAATTCAGGAAATAGCAACAGCTCTTAAATCCGAGTTCTGTGAATCATAATAACAATTTAGTAAATTTACAATTTTTAGAGGAAAGACGAGATTTACTGATAGAGATGCTTCAACGAGGCCATCCTAATTAGCATTCTTAAAATCCTCATCGATTTATACTTGTGAATACTGCACCATTTTCAATAATGACCAACACTGTTCACTCTGACAGTTTATCGCATTTTCCTCAGTAACTGTGGACTTCCGTTTTTTTTTTAAATTTTAATAGAGATGGCAACGTTCTTCAAACAGAAGACTGCAAGAAAATTAAAGTTGTCGCAACGATTGCGAATGGGATAAAACAGGTTTTTAAAGAAGACATAATTAATTGCTAAAAGTATTCCCAAGCGGTTTTAATTACTTTGCTGATTATGTCCTTATATCTTTTTAACAAAAGTAATTAAGAGAATTAAATTCTGAAAACAATGTTTGTAAAAATGTTGGAGCAGAAGATCGTATGAATAACTGTTAACTTAGCAGCGAATATTTCCCAATCAAACTTCAATCCTTATACTCGGAATTGCGTTTTAAATGAGTAATAACCGCTGCCAATTATTTGTTTATAATCTGCTAAATTTTGGACAAAATATCCGTGTTAGTGTGATGGTCGCATTAAAAATGGAAGTTTGATCTTTTTAGTTCTGCTGACTTATTCTATGGTTGATTTCTCAGCGTAAACGATTAAAATGTAGATAATTATGTTTTCTAGCAATTTAGATTGACTTAAAGAATGTACTCTTTAAGAAGTGTGTAAGATATAATGTTCTTTGATTTTTGAGTTTAGTCCTGTAAATTTCTTTCGTAGGATACTATATTTCACTATTATTTAAAAACGGAACGTCTCCATTACAATTTTGCATTTTAAAGGATTCTTGCAGCATAAATTAAAGAATTCTTTAATTTATTAATTAAAAAATTTTGTAGTTCAGCAGATTAGTACATTCCTGAAGCCTCGGCCGGCGCAGACTTTGATGTCTTAAACATAAGTTGTTCAATATTCTCTCTGATCACAAAAGCTTTTGAAGCAGATAGAATTAAGTAAATTATTATAGTTCCTATTATCTACATTTCAGCTTCTTTTAAGTTTTTGTGACTACTTTCCTAACTATGAAAACTGTTTTACAAATCTTGATTTACTATTACCATTTGATAAACGTTATTATTATCATTTGATTATTATAATCTAATAAGTTGTTTGGGATCACGCTTTCTTTGCATAGAATATCGGGTATTTCATCAATAACGTAGTGTTATTTTCAGTGCGCTGTCAAACATGTCTTTTTCTTCCAAAATTTCGGGGGGGGGGGGGGCCAAGCTCTCTTCAATTTGCTATCAACCAAAAAAGAAAAAAAACAAGAAAGAAAGAGAGAAAGTAAGAAATCAGTGTTATGCTAAATGTTTTTTTGGTTTGTTTTTTTTTTTTTGGGGGGGGGGGGCAGAGCCCTATCACCCCCTCCCCCTCTATATTTACATCCAGGAAACGAGCTTACATATATGGTAAATTTTTGAATCAGCCACAGCATTATATAAAGTTCTAAGCTTCAAATTAGCAGCATTGAAATTACATTTGTTTCAGAATCTACAAACTCCATTTTTTTTATGCTCGATAATACAACAATGTTTTACTATTTAAAATATCATGTGGTGGTCGCACAAAGAGACGATCCTGTTAGTATAAATGAATGATATAAATACTGTAAACACTACAAACGAATAGGCTGGGAATATTGCAAATGTGTAGCACAATGGAGCGTTCCGACGTGATGTCATGCGCAAGGCGGTGGCTCCTCACGAGGCCGATGCATCGGAACCTGGGTTCGATTACCTGTCACGGCTTGGTTGTTTCAATTTCCTTTCCTGTGCTTGTTTTCTTCACTTTCTCTTCGGTCTGAAACCATTCCATAATGACTTCCTGAGGAAGGCAACGGGAACCCACCTCAGTATCTTTCCCCAGGTGACTCTATGGGAATTCTAGAGAATTTCATAGAATGTAACCAATCTGAGGACTGAATTACTTAAAAAAAAAGAAGCACAATGGAACATTTCCCCCCCCCCCTTCCCAATTTGCATGCGATTGCTTATTCAGTGAGCTTCACGGAATTGCGGGAATCAATGAAATCAAAAGTAAGTGCTCTGCAATTGAGTAATATGGCATCTTTTTTCGTTTTCTTAGAAATGGCACTTTCTCCGTTTTGAAATATCAATGACTTAATGAAATTTCCGTACGATTGAAAACTCACTCATTCAAAGGGCTCGCTCAAATTGATTGCCTATTTAGTTAAGTGTATCTGATAATCCTTTTAGTTCATTTGTTTTGTAAAACACCAGGAAGAATATTAGGAGCAGAAAGCTACCATACTTGTTAGCAATACTTAATAAATCGGATTCATTGTTACTTAATCGAAACTCTTGTGTTCTTGAAAGATATAAAGCCTGATGGAAGTAAATTCCTGTCAGACAAGATGTATTTACCATTCTTACTTTCATTTTCAAGCTGACGATTTAATGTTACATCATTAATTATTGCTTCACAAATTGTAAACCTTCTATCTACATTTCTAAAAAGGATAATGATTTTAGGCGAACTGATATACAATAAGTTATATATATAAAATATATAAATATGTAAATAATACAGGAGAATAAGGACTGCTATGATATACATGTTGTGATTTCCTTTTAACCAATTACTCTTCTTTTCATTTCACCCAAGTATACGGCTTCAGAGATTATAGCTTCATTTGTTTTATATTAAATTTTGAGAGTTTCAATTATGTGTGATTATCAGAAAGGAAGTTAATCACAAATGTTTAACACCCTACAACAGGAAGGCAAGCATGGAATGAATTGTACTTTCTCTCTTTGACCCAGACAAACTCACAACCATGAGTCATTCACACAAATTGGCAATAAATTCTAATGATATTGGTATCCAGAGAGTCTCTGCCCCCAAATGGTCTCTGACTGTAACATCTTCTCACTCTGAGCCCTATTTACTTCAGTCCTGAGCCACCAACTGGAAAGAGGAACACTTATTTCGAACCCAGGGAATCAAAGGAAGCCTTTGTGAGTGCTAAGTAGTTTATAGAATTGTGTTTCATCACAGCTCAAGATTTAAAGGATATCGTATCAAAAGTATTTTTTTTTTTCATAAAAGGAAGACAGTAATTTGCTCTGAAACTCATTTAAGTTGCTTGATCTTTCTTATTTCTCTTTTTATTGTTATTGTTTTGAATAGATCTTGGTAGCAATTTCATTAAATTATCTAATGAAATTAGAATGGGTCATTAGACGACAAAGAGCATTAACATTGGTTTAACATATTTAATACAAGACCAAAATTATATCTTTCAGTAAATAAAATCATCTTAATGCGGAGGGGGCTTCCTTGTAAATGCAAACGAAGAAAAAAAAAAAAAGCAAGTAAAAATTGCAATTTTTAAACTCAGAAGTGGAAAAAATTAAATTCCGTTTCAAGAATGAAATAAAATTTTCTGTAACGATCTTTTTTTGATTTATTTTTCCTCACAAATTAAGACTTCTTCTTCTTTGGTACAACAGCCCGCTTCAGGCCAAGACCGTCTTTATTATTCCTTTCCATGCTTCCCTATCCGCAGCAACCGTACTCCAAAATCTAACTCCAATCTGTTTAAGATCCTGTTGCACACAGTCCAACCATCTCAGAGGTGGTCGTCCTCTTTTCGTAGTATCAATCATCTTGTGGAATGTTACTTTCTTACTTAAACTGTTCTCCTTCACTCGATATAGATGGCCCAGCCATCTTAATCCATTACCTTTAATTTTTTTTATAATATCAGGATCTTTATAAATGGTATATAACTCCTTATTAAATCTGATTCGCCATACTCCTGAGTCACATATTGGCCCAAATATTTAGCTCAGAATCTTTCTTTCAAAGGTATACAACTTATTCTCAAGGGATTTTGTGAGAGTTCAGCTTACCGCTCCATACAATACAATTGGTCTAATTAGGGTTTTATATAGTTTGATCTTGATTCTAATGCTACGGAGATGAGAGCTCAGTTGTCTCTTCAACCCATAGTAGCTCTTATTTGCCATTATCATTCGATTATTAATCTCAGTTACTACATTATTATTATTAGTGATTATCGTGCCAAGATATTTAAACTGTGTGACTATCTCAAATTTATGACCTGCAATCTCCAAATGCTTTTGGATAGTAGGTCGATCTGTAACTTCCATGTACTTAGTTTTACCTTCATTAATTATTAGTGCAATTTCACTAGCTGCTTTTTCTAAATTTAGAACTACATTAATAACTTCTCTGGTGGATCTGCCAATGATAATTACGTCATCCGCATAAACTAATAATTGTGTAGACTTAGTAAATATAGTACCTCTAAAATCAATGTCAATGGAGTGATAACCCACTCCAGCGCAATATTAAACAACTGACATGCAAGTGCATCTCCTTGTTTCAATCCTTTTCCAGAATTTAATGGGTCAGAAAGCTGACCTTGAATTTTCATCCTGCATGAAACATTCTTTAATGTAGCTTTAGCCAATTTCATCAGTTTTATTGGGATCTGAATTATTAAATCTTATTTAAAGCTCTTCCATAGCTTTAAATAATGTTCCTCTATTAATACTATCATAGGCAGCTTTGAAGTCAATAAACAAATAAAATTTTCTGATATTATATTCTTTTCCAAAATTTGCCATAAAGTATGAATATGGTCAATTGTAGACATGCCTTTTCTACATCCGCATTGATAATGTCCTATGGTTTTGTCAATATGCGGAGTAAGTTTCTCAAACAGAATATTAGAATATACCTTATAGATTGAATTTAGGAGGGTAATTCCTCTGTAATTATTACAGTCAAGTTGGTCTCCTGATTTATGTATAGGACAAATAATGCCTTCCTCCCATTCCGTAGACATTTCTTCTGTTATCCATAGTATCTCGATAATTTTGTGGATTATAGTAATCAGAATTGGTTGGTCAACTTTCAATAATTTAGAGTTTACAGCATCAGGACCTGCAGCTCGGTTATTTTTTAATTTTTAATTGATAGTTTAATATCATTTCTAGTTGGTGGGGGATTTTCATTATCACTATAAGTTTCGATATCGTAATGCATTTCAGATTGTTCATTTAAATTGAATGGGTGAGTTGAAAAAGGTACATATTCCACAAATGTAAACTTTTGAAAAACTGTTTTTTAAGAAAACTAATTTTTTTACAAAGAAATTTTCTATTATCGATTTATACCTTTAAGTCAAGTGAATTCATTGTGCTTTGTAAATATATAGATATATAACTTTTAATAGCATAAAACTACGAAAATATATCTCAGTTTAGTTTGTCAATTTTGTGGAATATGTACCTTTTTCAACTCACTCATTCAATTATTCTCATCGTTAAGAAGTTCCAAGAAATGTTGATGCCACCTAGATAAGATTCTATCTTTATTACTTAGTATTTCACCATTCTTATCTCTGCAAGCCAAAACTCTTCGTTTGAAGTCTCGTCTTAAGTTATTAACTAAATGATAGAATTTCCTCGACTCGTTCTTAAAAATTTTTTTCTTCAATTTTTTGGTAGATTTCTTCTGTAAATGCTCTTTTTTTTTCTTCTTAAGTATCCGTTTTTCTTGTGCTCTTAATTCTCTGTATATTTCTACAGGACTTCTCGTATTATGTCTTTATATCATCTCTTTGTAAGCTTGGTTTTTCTTCATCGTTATCTCCTTACACTCTTCATCGTACCATTTCTTCCTCATATCGTTATTCTCCTTTCTGAACAAGTCATTAACTGCTTCAATCAGTACTTGTTTACAGGTGATCCAAGAGATACTACTTCCACTATGATTGGCCTCTCTTTCTTATCGACCTAAAACCCATCATTTTGGGTAAGGGGTCGTAAATTTCGACTAAGGCCTCTCTTTCTTCATACATCCTAATCAGCTCAGTGAATTCCAAATTTGTGTCAGGGTTAAGTAACATCATGTTATATTTCGTGCATTTTATTGTGTTATATCTATATTAGGTTTTGTTAATTCTACTTCTAATAATGTATAAAGTAATGTAGAAAGTATAAACTTTCTTTTCCTATAAAGGGTTTTACATTTTCATCATGTCCTATTTTTGCATTAAAGCCACCTACGACTATAATAGCATCATTTTTGGGACATCCATCTTGTGCCTTTTCCAATTTATTATAGAAAACAATGAGGATTAACATTGGCTTAACACATTTAATATAAGACTGAAATTATATCTTTCAGTAAATAAAATCCATCTTAATGAGGAGAGGCTTCCTTGTAAATGCAAATGAAGAAAGGAAAAAAAAAAATTCTAAGTAAATTGCAATTTTTTAACTCAGAAGTGGAAAAAACTAAATTCCGTTTCAAGAATGAAATAAAATTTTCTGTAACGATTTTTTTTTTATTTATTTATTATAGTCTCTCAAATTAAGACTAGTTTAAGAAAAAGACAAAAAAATTTTTTGGATGTTTTTTTTGGATTTTAATTTATTGTTTCAACCATCAAAAGTTAGATTAAAGATATGGAAGGAATTAATATCACCTTTCGATTGCTGAAATAATGCAATACATTAAAATAATAATGTGCGTAAAACATTTGTCTCACTTTTAAAAAAAAAAAAGTATTTCTAAAATTTATAAAATGTCTATTTTTTATTAATTGTGGCTCGTATTCGTGAAGTCTCATGCAAAGATAAACAATTCCCCCCCCCCTCCATACACACACTCCAAATCAACATTTTATTAACTCTTTTTTTTTTACCCTAAATTATTTATAGTGTTATAGTTTTTTATCAAATATATAAAAATAAAAAATATATTCAATGAAAGATTTCCTCCATATTTTTGTAATTTTAAATATTGTAGATTTAACATTGAAGGGCAAATATTCACAATATATTCTTAAACAGGAAATTTATATTCCAAATGGCGACAACAAAGTGTGGGTGCAGGGAATCATCCCTCCCTCACACAGCTGTGGGTTGCTGATTCCTGATATACGCGAAAACTAATGACTTTTTTTTTTTTTGCCTAAATGACGTCAGAACGAGGATTTGACGGTAAAACAGTAATTATCATTGTATCCTTGGTGCTCGAACGAAAACCATATTACACTGGATTGGCAATAATTCTTGATAAGACAAATTCCTAAGAAAAAGCCCAAACGATCTACTTGATCGTGCTTCTAAAGAAAAATATAAATGAACTATTCAAACGGTAGAACTTTAGTGATTCTCTGAAATAAACAACTATAATATTCTTAGTACTTTATAATACCGAAATCTCTGTAATAATTAACGTAAACCTAACTTAATGACATTTTTCAACGAAAACCAGACTGTAAATGAATAATAATCAAAAAATTATTATAATCGTAGGAAGTTATGAAATTTATAAGTAACTTTTAAATTACTATCAGATTAGTATTTTTTTTCCGGTGCCTAAGCCGATTGTCTTTATGTCTTAGACTAATCAAAGGGAGGAAAGTGTAGATTATTTTGTCGAAAATCATTACACTTGCTATATCCTCTGAGGGTAGTTTACTTTATCCCCGAGAAGAGACAAACACAGCAAAAAGAAAGTAAGACCCCCCGAAGTCTTCTCCACTCCTAATATTCGAGTCGCCGACAAAGTCCAGAAACTCGAGAACAGTCCATCAAAAAAATAAAAAAAAACCTCAGCGCTTGGTCCGTAGATGTATCATGGTTGTTGGTATTTGCCTTCAAACAGCACTTCTTTCTATACCGAGAATACTCTGCATTAATCGGGAAAACTCGTTTGAGAGGGTCTGTTTTCACAGTAATCCTATCCTATATATTTCGTTTTGAGAAAGAAATTGCAGGAAACTGAAGTCATTTAATTAAGTTGTTTGCAAAACAAACAAAAAAACAGAAATAAAAAAAAAAATACAGATGCGTAAATGAAACGCAGAACATCAAAAAACGAGTCCATGAGAAAAGAGGTAAGACAACAACTTGTGAATATTGAGTAAT
The DNA here is from genome assembly GCA_023159025.1 of Thereuonema tuberculata. Taxonomy (NCBI): domain Eukaryota; kingdom Metazoa; phylum Arthropoda; class Chilopoda; order Scutigeromorpha; family Scutigeridae; genus Thereuonema; species Thereuonema tuberculata. Next base: position 150,739,501 of record JAFIDM010009631.1, read on the forward strand.
GTTGGCGTTACATTAAAATATACCATTGTGTAATTTAAAGTTCACAATAACATTGAAAATATCAGTTTCTTTATTTCAAGGAAACTTGCAAATTCTTTTTTCTCGGAATTAAAATTTCATTACTAAACTCTTAAACCCAATTGAAGGACACACTGGTTTATTAATGGAAAATAATTAAAGGTTAGTTATCTTCCTCAATAATGATAGCGTTATGTTTCACTAGTTTTACGAAAACACACTGAACTACAATTTACTTCGTTACGAAATGAAAATAAATGAATAAATAAAATTTGATTAGAACTGAATTACACTGTTGCTCTTTCCAAGACGGGAGAATTTCAAATTTACTTCAAATAAAAATGTTCATTAATTCTTACACAGTAGAGGAAATTTAAAATCATACTTGATCTAGTTTATTTTGAAAGATCCCCCCTCAAAAAAGCCAAATCCTTTCCTAGTGAGGAATCTGAGGTCGTGGAATTGCTATCTTTACAATTTACTGTTAAGGTTTACAAATTATTATTATCGTCGAACAGTGTCTGGTCTATGAAATGTATCGACTATTCCTTAAATGTTACTCCACGAAAGGAAACAACGAAGGAATAATTCTGTATCGGGGATACCAAAGTAATTCCCCATTCAAATGATTATCCATATACTGAAATTTTAAATCTACGATTAAAAAAAAAGGAACGGAAGCCATTCCACTTAAGAACGAACTTCTCCAGCATCGGCCAAACGATCGATTTTTTTTTTTTTTTTTTTGCTAAAATACTGTCGACATCCGACAAAATCGAATTGTCGGAAAGTGACGACATCCGATCCAGTTTTTTTTTTGGAAACCGACGACAAAAAAGCTTTTGTACTCTCAAAGTTCTTCGCGAAATCACAATAAACACTTTCGATGATAAAAATCCAATTCAAGTAAATAAAAATATTCGTGAAAATAAGTAAAATTCCTCAAACTAAAAAAGAAAGTAAAAGAGAAAGATAGAAATTTAAGGTAGGTTGCCCAAATAAGGCCCACCTAACGTTTAAAGATTTTTTACATTTCTACTGCAAGAGTGAAAATTCTGAAAACTGTCTTAAAAGGTAGTTTAAGGTGTGCTGTTAGGAAAAACTGAATTTAGAATTAGTGGCATTTGAAAATCTTTCTGTAATAACACAGTTTTGAAAATATAACTGATGGGCTTTATTAGGAGCCCCTGTTCCAAATAAGGCCCACTACTTGTCACAGGTAAACTCGCCCACAGGGACAAGAGCTTGGCAGTGAAAACAGCCAATTTCCAACATTTAGTTCTGATTAAATATTAAGCTACAAATTAATAATTAATTAGTAATTAATTTATAAAATTGTGAATTTAAAACTAGCTTTGGTGATTTTTGTTATATTTTTTCTTATTATATATAATTACTTTGTGTTATAGAATGGAGGGCCTTATTTGGAGCCCCCTGTTAACCCACGCTTTCATGCATTGTTTTACTAAAAAGTATTTAAATGCACATCAACTGGAAAATATCAAATACAGTATCTAATTCTACTTATTATACACTTTAAAATGGCATAAGACATGTTTATGTATATTAAGTTGCCAAAAAATGCAGACGATTTATCAAATTAAGTTGAAATAGTAATGACAAAAGCTTCGGGCGACTTTTACTGCTCAACTGAAACAAACATGGTGAAATTATCCACTTCAACGGACCTAATTTTTGGTGTAGCCGCTAGAAGCCAGGACCTGCCTGAAGCATAACTAATCTTGGTAAATTGTCAACGTTCTATTAATAAAACGAAGGATGGGCCTTATTTGAAACCGGTCCTTATTTGGGCAACCTACTTTACAATAAAAACAAAGGAAATTTCCTGTCGCAGCCTTCCACGGATGAAATTTCAAAGCGGTGTTAGCTAGTGATAGCCAATGATCGCCAAAGAGTTTGAAACAGTTGTTTCACATTCTTAATAAATATTTGGTCCTTGTACTGCATGAAAAATATTAGTGGACAAGTTCTGAATCGTTGAATGTAGAGCTTTCAGTTATAACATTCTAATAAATGGAATGAAAATTAAGAATAGTAAAAAACATTACGCTTACAAAATCGATTTTAATCGATTTTACTGCATAATAGCTCTTATAGTTAATGATAGAGTTATTGAGAATTAAAAAATAAAAGGAATATAATAATGGCTTTTCAGATCTCTAATGTTAATGATTTTCGACTTTTTCAGTTGAAAAAAACCCCAATTACTCAAATGGAAGAAGATAAGCTGAGTTAATGAGTTTCAACGAAACAACATTGTAGTTAATTTATGTAAATTTGATTTTAAATTACGTGCAAACTAATCATCTTTAATTAACCATTCTTAGATTGAAACTTAATCTTGCCTTCTTATTTTGATATTTATGATTAAAAATTATCTTTATTAATTTTTTCTTTTCGTTTGTCTCTAAAAAATACTATCACACAATTGTTGAAATAAAATATATAAAATGCAAAGGAATATAAAAAAAATTGACTTTATGAAGTTGGGCTCTGTCTGTCCGTATTAGTAATAGAATTTAACCAAAGTGAAATACATCATCTTAGGGACAATTTATTCTATACTTGTAAATATTTCTGTAAAATATTTCTTCTGCAATTGAAAGTGGTTTAGGTTATTTGTTTGTACAATTTGTACAACTCTACAAAACTATGTTTTGCAGTAATTTCTGTGGTAACGATTGTGAATTAATATGAAAGTCGGCACTAATTAGCGATCTAGCGTAATTTAGTTTCTTTTTTTATTGATCAAAATATAAACCTATGAAGTACAAAGACCTGTCTGCAGATTACATTGTGAATAAAATTAAGTTGCAAACGGGTATTTTTAAATTGAGATAATGAATTTCATTAAATATCATATTTACGGTAAATTAAACTTTTTAAAAGAATTAGCAGAATACTCTTGCCTTTCGATGAGAGCTACTTTAAGGTGCTCCTCAAAGTCTGAGAATTATTTCAGGAATAAATTTGGGTATAATGAAATATTGATTCAATTTTTCATGAAGCTAAATTACAGTTGAGCAAGGTTTTGTTGATGATATCACTGCCAAATTAAAACTGAAGAAAAATAAATAACCGAGAAAAATATGGCAACTTTTGAATAATCTTAAAGGAAGAATTCACTTAAACTTTGGTTTTCTTCTATTCTGAGAATCTCTCCTACGAGCTGAATCTGTAGAAAAATAAAAAACATACAGTTATTAGCATAAATTTGTCGTTATACTTTCAGCTTCAAGAGTTGTTGACCTAGTGTGCAGCTTAATGTCAGTGTACAATAATGTTTGTTCAGATCCTATCTACAGCTTAATTTCAGGTCCAAAAATTAGTAAGAAGTTCACGTTCCGTCATTCATTTACCACTAAATTTTCATCTCACTTAAAGTTAGTAGTTTTACAAGTGCTGTATGATTACAGCCTTTTAAGGCAATGTATCGTTCATTTGCTGCAACAATGACATAATTAAAAACTGATCTTTTTCGGGTTATTTTCTATTTACTGATAGAACGATATAACGGAGCTTCTAAAACTCTCCACAAGAGAGCAGTTGTGTCAGTATTGCATCATCACATTTCATCAACTTCCAAAACTTTCAAACTCATTTTCTGAAGTAAAATGTTTTTCGAGTTATGCCATTTTTTTAGCACTTCAGCAATGTAATGATGACTTTTAATCCGTAATTCTTTTTGTGTGGATCCAATTTGTATTACAGCTAACAAAAATTAAGAATAAAATTCCTGATTCCTAAGACACACAGTTCTTAAGGTATCGAAAATAAGGTTTTTATTGGCAAGGTTCTTTGGAAAGTACTTCTTTACAGATCTTTACGGTTTTTGAGTTAATCTTTGCACACATCACATATTTCGATTTAAAATTATATCCAAGTAAAAATTTAGCTTATCTACACAGGTTTGGTACGATTACAATCCTGTCTGTTATAACCTGAATTTCGATAATTCAGATAAGTGAGATTCGGATTATTGGAATTCGGGTTCCTTAGGTTAAGATTATTGATAATCGGAACAATGATGTTAGATTACCAAGACTTTTTATTGCTGAGGCTCGGATAAAAATTGATTCTAATTATCTAATTCGTTTTATTGGGGTTTTGCGATACAGGATTATAGAAGCTCGGCTTTGATGGCTCTGAATCAACGGTTGAGATAATTTATGTTCGAAATAAGGGTAGCAAATCCTGGACTGGAAAAAAAGTAGGACTTTTACAAAAAAAAAAAGTCACAGCATTAACTCCGTGGAAAAAAAGACTGCTGCAAAAACAAATGATGATAAAATATAAATTCAACATTCCACAACAAGAAATGTTAAGAATCGTTCAAATGCTGTTTCAAAAGAGAAATACAATATCTCAGCCAATGCTCTCAGATCTTGTATTACTGTATTGTTGTTATTTATAAAATATATAAATAATTTATTGTACATATTATACAGCAGGCCGATTAAATTATTTTGAAATTTTGTATTAATTTTAGTATTATTATTAATAACTTGCAGAACCTGTTTGTTAGGGGTTTACATCCCTAAAGAGTTGAATTTGTATTTTCTAATTAAATAATTTTTTATTTATCTCTGATATCTTTGTTTTTATGTTTGTATGCCAGTAGTACCAATATAGCGAAATATCCGTTAAGCACAACTGAATCTCCAGATAAGCTAAGAAATATTGAGTTCTAATGATATTAATTATTTTCATTGTTATTACAGCGAAGTCAGAGAAATTCCTCTGCATCCTGACTCCTATGGAAACTAGACTATTTCTCTTTAAAAGATTCATTCGCTTTGGATAATATTTGGTTGACAGACGATAGTTTTAGTCAACGGAAACTGGAAATTTAAGAATATTCACTGAAAAATCTGATTTACACTCTACGGAACAATCGCCTTCAGCTTTCTTTGATTAGAAGCAGCTCAATGACTTTCACCTGAGTCCAAACCCGATTTTCCTTTACAAGAAGTGAGGTAAGGTGTTGAAGAGCATAAAGGTAAAGAAAATTAGAAGTCGTTGAAAAATAAACACCAAAAAATTAAATTATTTCAGGCGCAACGTTTCATTGAGACTTCGATAATTACTTTGAATTATAATACAATTAACGACTATTTTTACTTCACGTTTTTACAGTTTCGTAATTTTTTTAAAATAATAAAAATACGAGCTTTTTCTGGATAATTCTAATATTATTCGCAAAGCCAAAAAAGACTAGTATCCTGAGTTATGCTGAATTATAAAGTGTAATACCCTGTGAAATAACTTTCTATGGTTAAAACGAGAACCAATCATTCACTTACCGACACACTGGCCGGATAGTATTTTCCGTCGATTAATTTGTAAGTCGAAAATCGAATACCGGATAATGCATCAATAATCACTTTTTTTTTTATTTTTGTGATAGATGACAAACACTTTTCTTTAAGTTTAGATAATCCCCTAAAATAAAATTCTGCAAATTTTACAACTGCAATTTTAAATTTAGTGATTTTATTCTTATTTTGCATCAATTTTATTCGTGAATTGCTTAGTTATACTTAATCTAGTAGTAGAACAAAGGACTGATTCAATAGCGTTTTGCTAACTGAATCTACGATCGAAGACTTAAATCCATTTCTTATTGAATAGTCCCTGTACGACTCACAATTGTCGTTTCGCATAACTGACTGGTGAAAAACGGGATTAATTCTAGAATAGAAGAGAAGACAGTTCTCAACGAACTCAATTAAGACTGCGATCGATCGAAGAAGCTAATTATGGCGATGCACAAACAATGACAATAGAGCTTCACGATCACAGCACAGGAGGGCGTTCGCAGCACAATATTTGTTCCTGTTTCTACTGTTTTAATTTCCGATTTTATTTCTGAATTCGAAATTATTTTGAACAGTTACTATTAATTCCAGAGAGCATTAATTGAGATTCAAATCTAGAGAAGCTAATCATCAACAGATCGTTAACAATCAAAAGAGTCAACACAAATTCTATCGGTTTAATAATTTAAATCAGAATGAGAAATTATTCATTACAGGATAATTGGAAAAGTTGGAAAGTTATCGGAGAATAATAACTTTTCAAATCATTGGAAACTTCGGTTAAAAACGTTTCTACTAATTAAGAAAAATCGTAATTAAGTTTGATTACTGCCACATATAGACCTATCCGTTTCCTAATGTAAAATTTCAAAATCATGAAACTGATTAATATTTTCACATAAACCTTGTCGTACAATTTGGCAGTTTAAAACAACTAAAAACAAAAACAAACATACACTGTCTGGCCACTTTAATAGGTACACCCCTGCTGTGCGCATGAATGTCTGGACCCATCGTGTCTCACAGCAACTCTTCAAGCTGGTGGGGGCAGTATCATGGTGTGGGGATGCTTTCCTGGCACACGTGCGGTCCATTGATATCTCTGGAGGCACGTCAGGATGCTAGAGCGTACCTCAACATCGTAGCTGACCAAGTGCAACCGTGCATGTTAACAGTTTATCCTCATGCAGATGGCTACTTCCAGCAGGATAATGCGCCGGTGCACAAAGCCAGCATCACTATTGGATGGTTTGAGGAATATGACAATGACTTTTCCTTTCTGCAGTGGCCCCCTCAGTCCCCGGATCTCAGCCCGATTGAAAATTTGTGGGATGAGCTGGAACGGGCTGTTCGCTCCAGGCCTTTTGGAACTCCGTGACACACTCATGTCAGCATGGCACACAGTACCTCAACAACGTTTTCAGCATCTTGTGGAATCCATGTCTCGACGAATTCAGGCTGTTTTGAGGGCTAAAGGAGGCCCAACACGCAACTAGGTAGGTGTACCTAATAAAGTGGCCGGACAGTGTATGTTAAGCTTATCTTTAAAATGCTTTTAAGAAACTCTTACAAAGCATAAGGAAAGAAAGTGTTGTTCACACATTACCCTAATTGCTCACATTCTTAATAAATTAGATTAAAAAAGTGATATAAAATTTTTTCCCCCTTTTTAGCGGCCCCTAGGTTACAGCTTGCCTGTAAAACAATGGGACGCTATTGGTTTTTGTGTTGCTGAATGTCCCACTCTGTAATGGCCAAACCGTTAATTATTAGAATGAAGCCTTCACCATTGTGTTCAGCATCAAAAAGTAGGTGACCACGGCCAAAAAATCAGACCTCTAGGACCATTCCCTGACCGACAGTTGGGGGGTCAAAATTGGTCGCTTCCGATAAAATCTTAAAATAAAAAATGGTATTCTGTTTGTCATAAGACTTCACGTTTTTCCAATTTTGTGACCAAACTATAAGAGATAGATTGATCATGCAAATGGATAAAATGTAGATTTTTTAAGACAAACAAAATGCTACAAAAATCTTTCGAAAAAACTTTTTGATTTCCAAGATGTCGCGTTTTAAAGGGTCAAATTGTGACTTTTTCTCAATTTAAACGAAAAGTATAAAAGTTGGAAGAGAACATTATATTGAGAAAATGTTGTATTTGAAAGTTCTATCGAACGATATATCAGTCATTAACAAACGTTTCTGCGTTTGCAAGATACATGCAAAAATGAAATGTTTGGCGGCACCCCCCCCCCCCCCCCCCCGTGTGAGGCGCCAAACCGCAATACACCTGAGTTATTTAAGTGCAAAGTGTATAAAGTTTTTTAGCGGTCCCTAGGTTACTGATTGCCTGCAAAACATAAGGGACCGCTCTTGCTTTTATGGTTGCTGGATGTCACACTCTGTAGTGGCCAAACGGTTAGAGATATTAGAATGAAACCTGTAGGACCACTCCATGACCGGAAGTTGGGGGGGGGGGGGTCAAAGCGGTCGCTTCCGATAAAATTTTGTTTATAAAATTGTGCATATTATGGGGCCGCTTTGCTTTTGACACTGTCTAAAAGCATTAATTATCTTGTTTGTGGACAATTTGGCAAAAAATCGTGTCCAAGATATACTCTAGAAGGTAGTCCACATTTTACCGGTGGAAAGGGACGAAAGACAGAAGAAAGTTAAGCATCCAAACCAGTTCTGACATTCAGACATTTAGCCGCCTGGATCTTATATAAGGCAACTCGTACAATATTACAACTAGTTTTATTTACATGACAGGAAAACGAGAATTGTGTTTGGATTGGTTACCTAAAAAGAAAGTGAACTAATTTAGTCATCAAAACTCAACTAATCAAAGCCAGAAATTAAATTTCGTGAACTGTCGTGAAATTTGAACAATTAAAACTTAAAATTCACATAAATTTTATTTAAATTGTGTACATTTAAAAAGGTTTGTCTTGTGTAAGAATTTATTGGATTGAAAGGTAACCAATAAATGCCTTCTTCGCCACTGTTGTATTTTAAGGATTTTTCCGCCTTGTATGGAAGAAAAATAATAATTTTTATGATATTAATGTTAAAACTTAACATTATTATGATTATAAGATTATGATTTAAGATTGTAATTAGTAATAATATGCGGCAATAAATACTAATACTAAGAAATTTTCTTTACATATAATTAATAAATACTACGATTTAATTAGGCCTACTTTGTCAAGATTCAATTACTTTGAAATATATTAAATGTTATTATACAAAAATATTAAGATATATTTTTAATACATAAAATATTTAAGTCAATTTTAAACATCTTAAAAAAGTAACTAACATTGTATTGTTAATATGTAGCAATATGGTTGTTGAAATGTTGCAGAATCTAAGTCTAATACATTCTTAAAAAAAAAAAAGTATTCCCTGTACTTTCAATGTAGATTTTTTTTTGAAAATTTCAGGAATTTAAATTACCCTCCACAACCAAAAATTATAAATAAATTAGGTAGCATCCTGCGTTACCAGGAAAGTTCAATGTTTTGAACAACTATCTATGATGATATGCACATTTTCTAAAACCAGAAATATTTGCAGTATATTTTTAAAATTGTTAGAGGATTTTTTTTTTCTTTTCCATCCCCTCCTGTCTCGTCTAAACCGTGTCGACCTTCACCGAGACCAATGACATATCATGAAGAAGAAATAAGCACACATGTTCACTTGTAAGAAACTAGCGTATTTCAAAATCCCTTAGTAAATCTTATTAATGTTTTAAATGTTTGTATCATTTCTATTACAATACCATATCCGTAATTTTCTAAACATATGAATTCGCAAATGAATGTGCTGGACTTCCAGATATTTTATTAGAAACTTGAGAGAACTTACAGAACAAAAAGAAGATATCAAAGATATATTTGGATAGTTTTATTTCTAGAAATACTGCTTTCAAGGCTAAATGAAAATTTTTAAATTATCAGTAAGTATTTTAGAACTGCTCTGCTATTAAGAAAAGTTAAACTAGTTAACCAAAGCGTGAATTTCATATTTCACTTGAGAACTGGGTCTTAAACATGGCTGCTTAGGGCATCGACTTTTGTAAGACAATCGTGTTAACTAAATGGATAGACTGCAGATTTGCCAAATTTTATAAGAATTATCCATGAAAGCAATGCATCGCAAAAATGTTCAAAAAGTCTGGTATATTCAGATTAGAAGGCGTGGGAGAGGGTGGAAGGCCAAGAATGTTGCTTTCTTTGGGCTTTGTTTGGTTTTCAATTGCCTGAATTTCCATCACCGGTTTCTGAACAAGACTGAATTTCTCTATTAGAATAAATTATCGATCTAAAGCTTGCTTTTCTTTTATGTGTGTGTGTGTCTTATAATTGTAAAATAGATTTTCTTTCATTAAAAAGGACTTCTCTATATTATTTTACATTTCTTTTAATTCACTTATGTTGCAAACCTGTGCTTTTTTAATATCAGTTTATGACTCAGTACATATATTCAATGCATAAAATAACTCAGACAAATTTTTAAGCAATGGGTTCCTTCTTTTCAGGAAAAAATTCCTGAATTGATTTTTTATTAAGTTATTTTTACTGTCATTACATTAGTAAAATAAAAGATTTCAAAAACGTTAATTGGCGTTCGAACTTTGAAAATCCCCCAAGGAAATAGTTCTTCAGTTTAAAACTTTTTTTTTTATGATTTTCCTCTTTGCTATAGTAATTTAATTGCAAAATATAATGGTAGATTCTAGCTGTCAGGTTAAATTATCAAATCAACAGAGAATTCCCATTGAGGAACAAGAACCTACTAGGATAAAAAAAAAGTATAGGTTATTTGTATAATAAAAGTTTTTAGAGGGTTTTCTGAACAGTGATTATTTAGGTTCCTTCCCAAAAAGATGGAAGGACTAAATGTCGAATTGTCCGAATATTTTTAAATCCTTTTCAGTAGTTCAAAATGAACATTATAATTTTCCTGAGATGAAGATCCTGTTTTGCTCCAGATTCGGCTGTTGGATTTTGCGCGCCTATTCCAAAAGAACTCATTTCTATGTTCTGTGAAGATGCGCTTGAGGAAAGGCTCACGGCCATTCTGACTGTTTGAAAAACAAATAGTCGAACGTTGGATTTTGTTTGGATCGCAGCATTTTTTGGGGTTAAACTCGTAGAAAAAGAAAATGTACTGAAAAAGTAACATGTCCTCTGTCATTTTAGAGGATGAAAAAAATGAGTTGTAAAAGAACTGATTTTGAAAATCGACAGAAAAAAGGAAAGAAAGAAAAGAAAATCTCCAGCAACAACAACGCCTTTTCACTTGGAAAATAAGTAAGAGTGCATTGGAACCACTGAACTTTCTCCTTACTAAGAACTATAAGGTTTCGGAACATAAATGCAATAGCATTTGAGCAAGAAAAATTTAACCCTAAGCAAAACAACTGTTAACACTAATGTAGATGCATCAAATACAATCATATTTCAACACTGTAAATGTAACCTTAAATACAAATTTTAATATCTAGTCATTGCATTTTTGTTTAATTTACAAATGTTTTAGAGCATTAAAAAATTGAATCTTAAAGCAAGTGTACAATCAATAAAATTTAATGAAAGATAGTCAGTGAAACCAAATTCTTAAACATGAAATTTGATGTAGACCAATGCATTAATCTTTGAATTAATTAAGGCGCAGTATTTTAGTACATAATTAAAAATACTCCAAATACCCTAACTTACAGTAACTCACTCCAAAAATACTTAAAGTTAGGGTTAAAAATATAAAAGCTAAACAAATGCATATAATTATACCGAAAAGTGAAGTAAATTAGTAAATTAGTCTTAACGAGTTACTCTAGAGTTACTACTCGTATATTAGTATTCATTTACCTGTGTAAATGAAGAGTTACTTAAGGGCACAGTATTTGGCCCATAATGCAAAGTGGCTACAAAAAGTAGGAAATACCAATAATGTTAATCAGTAATCCGATATTAGAAGATTGTAACATGAAACTTGTAGCTTCTAATGGACATTTCTTTTGATGACTGTAAAGACTTACTTATTTACAAATACAGTGAAACTTGGATAATTCGAAGCTGAAGGGACCATAGAAAAAGTTCGAATTATCCAAAAATTCGAATTACATATATTCTCTCAAACAGAAGAGATAAATAAAAAAGATTAACACCACGATCAAAGATTTAACACATAAACTTTATCTAAGAATACTGCTACATTTTTTTTCTTCATTAAATCAACATTTTTTACTAGCTTAATTATTCATCACTTTCAAAAAAAAAAAGGCAGATAATTTTAATTGCTTCATTGAATGCAATCTTTGTGTCCTAGCATATGATTCCAACCTCTGGGTTGCCACGTCCTATCGTTCTTTTTCTATTTTTTCCATTGCCATTTTTGCTGCTCAAGATTTTATCTTTGTTCTTCAAATATGTCGATAACGTGTTGGATGGAATTCCAAATTCCTTGGCGATTTCCGATTTCTTTTTAAGGCCTTTTTCCACTTCCTTAATCACCGCTACCTTTTCAGCTAATGTTAATGACTTATAAGAAGCTTTAGCTTTGACAATGGCATAGTAAGAGCATATAAACAATACTTGAAGCACAAAAACTAAAAATGTATATAACCGCATTAAATCATTCACAGGAAGCGCATGTGACTCTAAGACGGAAGGGCTGTGGGAGGGGGAAGGGTAACAACAGAGGGTGGACAAAAAATCCTCGGAAATCCCCACATAGTGACATTCCAACCCTCGCTTTTGTTTTTCTTAAAAAGACCGTTAAAATAAATAATGTATCTTAGCTGAGAAAAGTCTCAGGAACAATTTTTACCGTAATATTTTAAGGACAATCGTACGAAAAATTCGAATTATCCACGATTTTTTAACATTATTTTAATACAGAATTCTAGGGACCGAGCAAAAAATTCGAATTATCCAGAATTTCGAATTAAACAAGTTCGAATTATCCAAGTTTCACTGTACCAAAATCAGGGATGGAGACTAACTCTCAAATTTAATATTGATATTGATCAGTTCATTTTTTTCCTTTAACTTACTTATATTTCAGTATATGGCCCTTCTGTAAAGAGGCTCAAAAAATGAGTTTACAAATACAAAATCTAATCAGATCTAGATAATAAGACTCAACTTTTCAAAACGAAGTTTGCCATAAATTAATTAATTACATAGTGACATACAACAGCAATAAAAGTCTAGATTGGTTCTAGGGAGCGGATTACATGAATCTCCCGTTAAAATCACGAGATAGATATTTAATGGAATTAAAGTCTGATTTTATAAATAACGTTAACAAATTAAAATGAGTACGTTTATTAAAAAGAAAAACAAAACTGTATTTGCATGTCACTTGCATGATTACCATACTTTTCATTATTGTTGTATGGAGAAAGGGGAAAAAAATGCTAGCAATCTAATATTTCTAGAATTCATGCTTCTTTATTATCGCATAACGATGCAGAAAAGAGAGACATTTTTGTAATTCTTTGAACATGAAAACTAGGAATTGCTTTGCTCAAGGAACTGTCGCCTGAACAAAGTTGAAACCGCTAACTTTATTGATCCAAATAGAAAATTAACAGTTAAGAGACCGAACCGGTGTTAAGGAGCAGCACAGCTTCTATTGGATGTGGAGGAGGATTTCTCTTGTTTTCTCATCTCTACAACAGGAAGGTGAGGTGAAGGGGCGATCGTCACGCTGAGAACGCTTCACCACAGGAAAATTCAGATACCTATTAAAGAGTCTCACAGGAAGGAAACTAGACTCAAGAAAGAAAAACAAAAGGACATCACCAGGGGACTGATCCTTCTAACCTATGGACGACCTCAGCTTTAGATCGTGTTTCGAAACCAAGCTTTAACAGAGCTCTCAAAATTTCCTGAAATTTTTTTTGAAGACGAAATTCGAGTAAAAAAAAGGGCCCGCAGAATACGATAACATGAGTTTCTACGAATTTATGTTAATATATTTTGATAAAAATTATATCTAAAGCAAATAAAATGATTTCAAATATATAGTTTGTAGTGTAGTTTGAATTTAGAATAAAGCGTACCAAAAAAACCAGCGATTTAATGTTAATGTTAGCAAAATCAGCATAAAACACCGGTGATGATACACGTTTATGTCATCTCTAAATAAACACCGTAAGATGATTGTTTTGTGTGGTTTTTTTTTTTCTTTGTAAAAATAAATAACTTTTTAAAATACACAGCAATAGCATTCTAAGTTAGAAAGAAATTAATAAATATTGAAAATAAAATAAATAGAAATAGGCACTAAATGAGAGATTAGAAACTTTTTTCGCTCTCCAATCATCTATAAATTAGCCTGAGCTTTGGAAATCTATAAGTACATTTATGTTCATGAAACAAATTAATACGTGTACATAAAATTAGCCTTTAATTTCATAATTAGGCGAATGTTAATTTCCTGAAAAATAACTGATTTTCAGACTGTAAAATGTTCGCACAGTTCAAATTCTGTCCATTAAAAGCTACAAGTTTAATGTTAAACGATACCACAGCTTTTAATATTGGGTTATCGGATTCACATTATTGGCATTTCCTATGTTTTGAAGTCATTTCAAAACACAATTAGAAGATAAATAAAATTACTATGAGCTTTATTATTACTATTTTGAACCATTTATTTCGTTTCCCAGAAATGATTAAGAAAGTAATTTTGCAAGAAAAAAAAATGTCAATAATAATGAATTACTTTTCAAGTTCCATTCTATAAAGGCCGAAAGTGTTTATTCTGCCGATCCGCCCATTAACAAATGACCTTAGACAGATGGAAGGAAAAGAAGAAAAAGACAACAAGAGGAAAGAAAGGAAATAACCATGTCGGCGCCGGGATTCGAATCAAAATTCCGCAACTCACTCTATAAACCACTCGGCTATGCCTGAAAGCAAAGTTACAAGTTAGTAACTCATTAATTTATTTGTTTTGCACCTAAACAAACGTTGTAAGTAAAATATAGAGGAGTGGTTCATATTAGAAATGACCGATTGAAGATTAAGAAGGATCACAAGATGTATTACTTCAGTCATTTAAAAGTAAATTTTTAATTTAATATAATTTTTTTCTCCATTTGTAAGAGGACTAACCAAATACAAATGACGTTTTTTTTTTACTTTAATTCTGTAAATTTATTTTTTTTTTTCATTGCCGATATATTTTGACCTTCTTTACCCCCGAAAAAAATCTGTGGACATCTATGGGTTCAAGCACAAAACACTCCCTCAAAATGCGAAACAATGTGTGTGTCTTATCAACACATTGTTTATACTCAGCACCAACTTATAGCCAGAAATCAGTAAGTGAAATGAATTTCTTATATCACAACTACTTGAAAGTTCAATCAACTTCTCCTTTTCTGCGATAATTAAGTTTGCTGATAAATTTCTTTAAATCTTTTAAAGAATCTTAAAGTATAAACATAACATTTAACGTGCTGTGAAATTTTTTAAAAGCAAAGAAAATGCTTTATTTTGTTTATTCTTGTGCTGCTCGTTTTCTTTGCTTTTAAAATCTTAAAGTATCTTACAAGAATCAAAACACTTTCTTTCCTGATGTTTTCAATTGGTTTTTTGAAAATATTTTTCAGATTTTATCCGTTTCAATTATAGTTAACATGAAATCTCTAAACAGGGAAGCTTGGGGCCGAGAATATTTTGGATTTTGGATTTTTCCAGATTTTACAATGTGGGCGTGTGTTGCACAGAAGTAAAAAATATTTACTCTTATAAAAGTAGTTTTAATTTAACATGAAGTGAAACAAGGATTATAATTATACTTATTTACAATAAATGGCCTTACACGGTTCCTGAATGATAATTATGAATTGTCTTAAGTCTCCCATGGCTCCGTCCTTGAAGAGGGTGACTAGAGTCATCTTTAGTCAATCAGAGCAGAGTATTGTGCAGTTTATTACTTACTTATTCTATATATATTCGGAAACACTAATTACATAGAAATACAATCACGTGATTACCGGTCAGTGCTTAATACTCTGCATAGGAACACAAAACAGTAAAGCAAATGTCAAAAAGGAATACCTTAAATTCCCCATTGATAAAAAACCCAGAGAAATGCCTCGGCGTTTACGAGCCCAACCAATTTACACCAGTTTATCTTTCTAATGTTTCTTAGGTGACCAATGTATCCCGCAGCAGAAGTAGAATGAATGCTCACATATACATTCACTACATAGGCAGGATATCATCATGAAAAATTTCGGATTAGGGATGATCATTATACTTAAGTTTGCGCCTGTCACTAATACGCCCCACCCCCCCTCTCCGCATACCTTTGGGGATAAGCGCACCACATGTTGAGAACAGCTGATCTACAATAATTCTATTAAAAAAACGTTATTTCTGATAAACGAATGTAAATTTGGTTTATCGATACCCCCCCCCCTGCTATTTTGTTATTTTGTATATGTAATTTATTAATACTAATGAGCACGATAAAAGATGTGTTATTTAATTAAATATTGCAATTATTTTAGCTTGATTTCTTCCAAAAAAAAAAGTCATCATAAACACTATAACTACGACTATAAAACTAATACTATAACACATAACAAAAAATTATATTTATATTTATCTATTTATTCTAAATTTCTTTGCATCATGTTGCAATAACGTTTCTCGATTTAATTTTTTAAAAAATACATAATATAATCTCAAAAAAGTATAAAATTTTATCTTTGAATAAAGTTAAATGTGTTTAAAAAATTCCTTTTTATATTTGTTCGGTATTTTTCATTAATATTAATTAATGTTTATCAACGCCAGACGTTGTTAAATAGTTTTTGCATAAATGAATAAGTCAATATTGAATGTTTCTGCAATTAAAATTGAGGAATTCCATTATTATTTAAAGCGCGAGTCTGTTGGGGAATGGTTCACTAACGATGTCACTTTCATTTTGTTTGTGCCACCAGATGGGGCACTCGCAACAAATGGATTTTTTTTCCCTTGAGGCAGTTGCTTTTGTTTACACAAATGCTCAATGATGAATATTAATTGTTCATTCTAAATTCAAACAAGTATGTATTTGTTGTCTTCTGTAGATTAAGGAATTAAATTTGAATGTGAGGTTTTCATTTGAAAGGTTTAGTTGTACATTCATTCTTCTGCCATTTTATTTGGTCATTTTTGTAGTATCGTTTTGTAGTTCCTTCTGCCATTTCTGCAGGACCGAAGAAATAGACGCTTGGAGATTCTTGCGGAGAATGCATTCGCTTTATTAATCTTTATCAAAAGTCATTCTAACTAAGGGATATAAAGATTGGCGCAATACAAGGAATTGCGTAAATGGACTGAAAGAAAAAAAAAATGAGTCAGAAAATAAGTGGGATGTTATGGATTACAGCTATTCCATGTCAATTTTTCTTACTTGATAAATTCTAAAATTTTAAGCTATTTGTATTTCGGATAATGTTTAATCAATTCAATTCATTTTATTAAAAAAGCCGATATGAATACTGTAGTACCTCTGCTTTGTAAAACTGCCGTAAGCTTTTCTAAATTCTGAATTGTAACCATAGTAGATTAAAAAAAAAAGGTCTATGTATCCATAGTAAATGTTATGTCCTATGATACATAGGAGAGATATGATAACTAAATGACTACTATGAATAAATAGGGAAAAAAAGGGAAAATAACATTATAGTTTACAAGATTCGTTCAATCATCCACTATAGCATTTTGTAAGACTGGAAGGTAGCCAAAATCAAGCAGACGTGCTGAGAAGGCACAATGTCCAGTGACTACTGATACAATGTCAACAGACTGGAACAATCCAAGAAGATAAAAGGCAAGGACATCAACAGTCATTGCTACGGAAGGTGATCTGTAACCCTACTAGGAATGTAAGATAATAGATTATGATTCTATACAGTCATGACAAGCTACATATATATCTGCCTCCCTCTTAAGAACAAGGATCCGTGAGGAAAATTTCTACTCTAGACGAGTAATAAACTATGCTTTTTTTTAGCTCACAATATAATGAGAAATTTGCAGTAGTGTAGAAAGAACCTCACTTGCAGCAAAAAAAAAAGTGGTATTGTAATCTTATCCTGAGTAACTATCCTCTAAGTAATATCCTCACCTGGAAAAACAATAGATATTTTTACTTGTAAATTCTAGAACATGGAATATTTGTGTGTTCATGAGAAACGACAAAAATGAAGACGTATATAAAAACACAAACTTGCTCTTTAATCTTAGGAACCATCATACGATACCTGTTTATAATATGTAAATAGTGTTCAAACCGATAACAGTAAATAGATATAAAATAAAACTTCTTGGCTGTCCTGATGTCTTGAAGACAAACTTCCTTGCTGACGTTTCGTCCCTAGGTGTCAGAGACATCTTCAGATCTTGAGTTCTTCTTCTCAATTCAGTTGAGCACAATTATTTTGGTACCTACCCTCCCCTCCCACTAAGTCCTCGAAATAAGTTTGCAGCTCTGCATATTCAGTCCCACTATGCGATATATATCTAGTAAAGTTGAACATATATCTAGTAGTATATAAATGTAGACAGATATTTTATGTTGATATATTACTAGATATTTATTCAATAATTTTGGAAAGTTTGTAGTAAATTCAATAATAGTTATGCCTCTAATAATCACTAAAATAATGTTACTGCAAGGCTTCAGGGGATTTATAACTAAAAAAAAAATCAGTTTATAATTCTAACTAATAGGAAATGGCTGCCGTAAATGAAATATTCAAATACTACACGATATCAATTATGTTAGCGTTTCTGATTCCTTGTCAGATAAACATTTGACATGAATAAAATATACCAGCAAGAGGAAGCATTTAAGTTTACTAATTAATAAAAACATTAATTTCTTTCGGAAGCTAATTTATATTCTCGCCTTCGCTAAAACACGAGGTTAGCGCAGAAAATTGATGAAGAAGATGTGCGCAAGTAACATCAAATTAACATAATCATTCATCAAGCTTTAGCTACACATCGCTTCCGAGTCTTCGGAATTACGCAATCTTAATCCATATCAAAAATGTGTTAAATTTTGATTCCTCATCTGGGTGCAAAACACCAAGTTCAATTAATATTTCTGTATATATTTCTAATACCGTTATTGTTAAAGTTGGTAATGTCATATTATGTATATTTTAGAACTGAATATTGGCGAGATCACTATTTACCGGTACAAGCAAGGAAGAAAAATATAGTTGCAGTATAAATTTTCTTATCCTCTTGGAAAGTGTTCAGGAAAATGTTGATTTTTCTTTATCTCAAGCTCCAAAACGAACGAATCCAAATTATACCAAAATGAATTGATAAAATACAACAGACAGTTTTCGAACAGGAATTATGAAAAACAAACGGAATTTTAGTAAGTTTTTATAAGTCCTTTTCTTTTTGGCTGAAAGATGTGAATGGTTAGATCGTCGTAGGTAAGTTTTGAATTTATTTTTCTTTTAAATAAATAAATGTAAATATCTAAGATTTTTAGATCACAAAAATCTGGTTGTTTTTTTTTTTTGTTACGGCACTTTCATGTATTTGTCTAACGAAAGAATAGAAGCAAACTTTCCAAATAAGAAAAAAAAAAAATTGAGGAAAAATAAATTACCGAAACAGATCATTAAAAAAAGCGATTTTTGATGCAAGTATTGTTGTCTCAAGATGTCAAAAAAAAAAAAAAATAATTAAAAAAGTAAAGGTAAACGTTCTTTAACGTGCAGAGTGAACTATAGAGAATAAACACCTTTTCGAATATACGGCTTAGTTCTTTTTTAATGCCTTTATTAAATTCCTTTTGTGCTTTGCGAGTTGCGGGCCAAGAAACTTGTGTATTTTTAATTTTATTAATTTTTGGTTAGGATTTCTTAGGGTGAGGTCCCGTTCTTGGGAGCGAGACCCGGGATCATAACCTCTCGCATCTTCTGAGCCTATCACCGGTGGAGTTTGGCTGGCTGATGAGTCCTAAAAAGGACGAAACGATCCGTTCCAGTCTCTTCCTGGTGACAGCTCCGGGTGCGAATCCTTTCTTGTTGCGTAATTTGTTCGTACTTATTGTTTATTATCTAAAAAAATAAAGGAAATCATTTAATAATTCCGGAAAACTTTCTTTAGCAGCTTAATTAGGCTCAACATAGCTTTGTATTTACAACGATTGTAATTTGCCCAAGCAATTTGCTCTAACTTCTATATCAGTGTTTCTTTTCTTTTTTATAGTCGACTTGTTTTTTGAGATTCCAAGATGGCGAATCGTAAATCGCCTAGGATATTGACTGAGCATGTGACGTGAATATTTTTCTTCTTTGTTTGTCTCTTGTTCACTTTTACGAAAGGACGGTTTCGACCTGTTTTCACTGCAAGGTCATCATCCCTTTTAGCAGGTCAAAACCGTCCTTATTTAAGTAATTATTAGTTTATTTTCTATTTTAATTGTATATACTGCGAACATATTTTAAATGCGTGAGATTCATTTTAAATGTTAATGTTTCGGTTTTTAAATAATATTTACCATTCCACCGTTAAAATTAACTTTTGAAAAAATAATCATTTACGCTAATAAATTTTCTATTAAAAGGTAAAAAAAAAAAAAAAAAAAAAAAAAAAAATCTGATGAAAAACAAAAATGAAAAACACAAACAAAATAGCTGAGAGACTTTAAACTAGTTGACAATTTAATTGAATATACATTGGAAAAAAATCTGAATCATGACTAAAAGTGTAACTTGAAATTTCAGTCCCACATCTAGGAATAAGTTATTAATTGCAGCATTTTATTTATACAAAGAAATTTTTATAAAGAAATAAACAGAATTAGATTATTATATGTAATTCTATTACACGGTATTCTGAATATTAAGTGTAAATGTTGGACTATCTTAAGTTAATAATTTATTAAACAAATAAACTTTAACATATTAAAAATATGTCCCACAAACTGAAAACAAAAATACTCGAAAATTAAAACTGCACATTTAGATATTGTTTATTTATTTATTGTATTGTTTATTTTTGCTCCATTGCGATTCCGATGAAAACAAAAGTTTTTATTAAATAAAGAAAAAAAATTGTTAATAAGTGCAAACTGTAAACTTAAAGTAGATTTTTATTATTATTATTATTATTATTATTATTAAAAGAAATGTTTCAAGAAAACGTGAACAAATTGAATAATTCTTCACTGAAACTTTTCAAAAATGGAAATGTATACAGCGAGCAAAGTTACAGCTTAACATTGATTTCAGCTTTAGTTTAAATGTTTAGAACCTTTTTCTTAATGTAACTTATTCCTAAATTTCTTTTTGTTCTAAATAAATGACATTCAAAAGAAAGCTGACGTCGCTTATTTTTGCTAAATAAAGAAGATATATCTGTTGGGAGTTCCGTTTATTTAATCTGCAGAAAATCTCCGCAACACCATGGGAACTCTTCCATAGCGTTTAATCTTGTTCGGTGACGCCATCTATTGGCTAATATTCTAACTTACAGAGATTACGGTCGCGAATCTTAAATTTAGCTTAAAAACTTCCCTTGTCAAAATTCAAGGATTAAAAAAAAACCAAAAAAATCAGTGAATTTTACAAAGAAATTATAAGGGACAAAAAGAGTGTCATTCAAATTTAATAAAATTAAAAAGGCTTGCAGGTTTATTTCTTTTTTAATCCTGTAATTCAAAGGATTTAAATCGACTCTGTAAATTGAATCTCACTTTTTTATCCGAACTACTTCCTTTAACTTCCACAACAAACTAGAATCTATAAATATGAAATAAATTGATAAAAACAAAAGAAAATGATAAGAAAACAGAATTTCAAAATGAATTTCTCATTTTTAACATATCATTTAATCGAATGAATAAATTTATTACAAGCAAATATCACATTTCCTAAACAAGCAAATATCACATGGTTATGTGAGAACAACTCTTCTAATATTGTTATCGTCAATTACAAAACTCAAATGCATATAGTTACCTTCTCTTGACCCTTACATCAACCTTTCCGTTGCTTACCTCTGACCTTTGCTGTTTACTTCTTGTAAATGAAATTACAACTATTCTTTTACTAATTGAATTAGGTTGACCCCCCCCCCCCCCCCCGGCAACTTCAAGATAGTCATCTGGGATGTTGGGATGTACTAACGTATTAAAGAGTCTGCTACAATAATCCAACGTCCAAACGGCGAAAACACTTAAAAAATCGAAATGAATTAGAAAAAAGAAAATACATGTATAAAATTACTAGAGTTCGAACCAAGAAAAAGGTCACAGTAAACTTCATCATAAAAAAAGTTCGTCAGACTCACGAGGTTAAAATTTAATCCATATAAACATAAACAAATTTGACGATTTTAAGATTGATTCATTATTTCAATTAAAAAAAAATAATCTCTTCTTACTTGATGGAACATTACAATAAATGCAAAAACATTACATATGTTTTCTCTTTCAAATTATATACATTTAATCGATATTTCATGGAAGTAAAGTCTTCCACTTCATCAGGAAATTTAATATTACAAAGGGAATAGTATAAGTCCGATACTGCATACAAAATTCCATCAATTCACTGTTTACAAACAAAAGGAAAATAGCATACTCTACAAACAAAGAAATTCCTAGAAACATACAATGTCATGAACAGTAATAGTAATGCAGTGTCATTCTTATTCCCTTTGTAATATTAAATTTTGAAATGAAGTGGAAGACGTTGTATTATACTGTTTTTAATCGCTTCTTCTTCTTCTTGTTTTCATTTTTTTTTTAGTTGATTTTTGAGTTATTATTGAATTTTCCTGATAATACTGATATTTTAATTTGATAATATTGTAATTTAGCTTATTTCTATTTTTTTTTTTTTTTTTTTATGATTTCTGTAAGACTTCGTAAAAATCGTAAGCTTTAAAAATGGAAAACTATGTCAAGCTAAACTTAGTTGTTGTTTTTTTTTTTATATAACTTTTTATTTCTTTGTCTAAATTCTATTATTATTTTCATTTCTGTTGTTACTATTTTTGAGTTTTCGTTGATCTTTGTGTTTTATTTTGTAAGTATTATTTTTTTTATCATATGTTATTATATGAAATATCATATGTTTTGTTTCTTTTATTTGTATTTTTTTATTAGTTTAGTTTAAATTATTATTCGTTTTAATATGTAAAAGGCCGCAGTGAATTACTTCCCTCTAGTAACAAAACCTAATTCGCATATGTTGTTTTAAGGACAATTTCTGAACAAATATCTTTAATGTTGAACAATTTCTTCAGAAAAATTTATGAGAATAGAAAGGACTACGTTTCAGAAGATTCGGAAGAAGGAATATCAAATTTAAAAGCAAATGAGATCCTAACAATTTCCTCAAGCCAGAATCTTATTTTTATTTAAACGCTATTAATATTAAAATGAAGTGAAACACTTAATTCTAACTTTTAAATATTGCAGTAAATTGGGGTTGATGTCACTGAATTCTGGGAAGGGATAGAAGAAAAATTACTGGAAGACGGTATCATATCAGCCAATTCTTTTGCCTTGGTGCATATTTTTATTATAAATTTTCTAAACTTTGTAATTTTAACACGTATGTCTTAAATTTATTAGTTGTTACTGATAAAGAAGATGAAGGCCAATTGCTTTAGTTAATGAAAGAAAGGGTGAAACTGATACTATCGACCCTTACTGCACTAGTGCATATATACATTGGAAATCCAGATAACAAAGAAACAATGTAGCGTAGAAAAGTCATTGATGAAGGAAAACAGAAGCTGTCATATAATATATAATATTATCAATGTGAACTAGATAATACAAGTGGTAAGACAAGCGCTTATCTACGAGATCAAGTAGCAGATTCCATCGCCAGCGGTTGTCGGAGATTTCTCTGATTATTTTTACTTCAAATGGATCCTACCATTGACCCAACCCCGCTTTCGGTTTTAGGTAACGGGTTTCTTTCCTAAGACGAGCGAGAGTCGAACTGACCTTCTTCCTATCTCCATTAGTGAATAGGAGCTCAAAAGCCTCTTGCTCCTGCATAGTCCACTCTCAACTGAGGATATGTGATATAATAACCTAATAATAATTCGGAATTATTGAATATCAAAATTTCTAAAAAAATTAATTGAATACTTTACTAACTTTTACTTAACTTTATTTATACTATGCATACATATACACACACATGCACCTATTTTGTTGCTAGTTCCATTCAAAATAAAGAGCTGAAATTTTAAAAGTATCTGCCTTTCATTGTACATTATAATGTCTCGGCAATGACATAGGTGAATATTGTCTTCTTATACAAGATCACAGACTAGAATATTTTTCCATTAAATAATAATAAAATTCAAATATGACTTTTAAATAATAATAAAAAATCTTTGGACTCTTTTTTATTATGTTTACTAAATGGACTACAGAACAGAAAATAAATATTCCGTACATTCTATTGCACACAATAAACGCAATGGCAAGTTTCCTAAATCTTAAAAAATCTTTCAAAAAAAAAAAATTAAAAAAAATACAACACAACAACACAATTAACAAAACGAATTCGAAATCAATTGCAGCATTTCTTATTTTTCAGACACACAAACAACCAACAAATTTCATTACCAACAAAAAAAAAAAAAAAAAGGAAGTAAGTATTCTTGAAGATTCAGTCTTCATTCTTCAGAAAATTGTATAATACTGTCACTTATTTTTATATAGAACCTTAAAATAATTTAAAATTATTATTTGTTTAGCAGAGAATATAACGAAAATTTAACTTCTACTTTTTATTGCATATTTTACAAACAACGAAAATGAATCTCTGAAACTTAATTTTTTTCTTTTACTTTTTACCGAATTCTGTTCATAATAATTGATAATGTTAGATTCAAAAGTTGTCAGGAGATTCAAGTACAGACACACACACAGACTGACTGATTTGATAAGCCTCCTTTTCAAAGGAAAGTAGACTAAAGAAACAGCTGATGAAATATATTAAAGAACTATTATCAATGAATGTGGGAATATTACGAAATATCAGTTATTTAAAAAAAAAAATAACAGCTGATAATGGTTACCTTAAGGACGCAACTAACAAACGGTGGAATATTTGTAAAATAAAAAACGAGGAAGTCTAAGAAAGAATGCGGTATAAATTATTCATTAAACTATCATATCTACAGGATAAATATTTCATAATATCTGTAAAGGAAATGGAACAAATACGGCCTTGAGTTTAAGTTCCTTGTGTTATCATATTACAAATGCATTTATCTGAATCAGGAAGATTTTTAAATTAATTTAAGCAAAATTAATGAACTTATTTGCTTAATAATAATAATGATAATAATAATAATAATAATAATAATTTGACAAATTGAGCTATACATTGAGAATAGGACAACAATTAAAGTACATCATATGGCAAATACTCCAGAAAACAGAATTGGGAAAATATCACAGCTTTTCAAATCAAGAAAATTAAATAAGAGAAAGATTAATGAAAAAATTAAATATCTACGGATATCAAATTCGTACGAAAATACCGAATTCTTATGAAGATTTGTTATGAAAAAAAGGAAAGGAAAGAAAAAAAAAAGAGGTGTGAAGAGAAATACAACATTTAATCATTAATGAAAGAGTAATAATGCTTTAAATTATTTAGTAACTTGAATTTAATTGTAATGAATTATTTACAAAGCTTGATATTTCCTTCCGTTATTTATATTTCTGAACATCAACGAACAATAGGAAAAACGTTTTTTCTAGTGATTTCATTAAGTTGATCAAAATGAATTACAAATGTTATCCGGCTTCTTCTGAGTCATTTATTATACAAAGAAAGGAAATATTAAATTTCATACAAATAATTTGCAGCAACACAATAGATATTTAGTAACAATTATAAACCATGAGTCAAGTTAATATTAATGTGATACAGTATTGTTCAAAGGATAGGTTTAACGTGTACTGTAGAGTATTGATGACATAAATAGAGCCGTACACCTGTTTAATACTAAGAAATTTAATCAAACTTATAAATACATAAATCATGTATAAATTATGTATTTATAAGTTTGATTAAATTTCTTAGTATTAAA
>JAFIDM010009631.1:150769089-150815986 GCA_023159025.1 Thereuonema tuberculata
ATATTGTGATTAGAGTACGAATTTTTGAAAGGTTTTGAAGGTAAAAAATTCAAAAATCTCTTTGTAAGCTACAGTTATGTTCTTTATTAAAGTTAAAATTACATTTCTCGAATTATTTCCGTGCAGTACAGTATTATTGTTTGGATTTTCGATTTTCGGAGGCGTCTCGGATAACCCGGGTTTCGGTTGACCCGAGTTTGGTTAACCGGGTTTTACTGTACAATAAAATCCTTAAGCAGATATTTTGATTTTTTTTTTTTTTTCTTAACCAAAGTTCATCATTACTTTAAATCATTCATATCATTAATTTTTTCGTTCTTATATAAAAATATATATTTTTTTTATATTATCTGAATAATTTACTTTTTCATCCATAAGACTTAATTGTACATTATAATTTACGACGTGTTCTGTTTAAACTTAAACGTATATAAAAATAGACACTCAGTTTTTTGATCTTTTCAAAGCAATTAAAGCATTAGTGGTTCTCCCTAAATCAAGATAAGAGCAGCCCACTATGTTTGGGACCCTTCTCAATTGATGACAAATGATCAATGTCAAATCACAAAGACACGATTCATAAAGAACCGTGAAGATCAACCATATAAGATTAATAAATTGATCTTCACAATTAATCCACTTCCTTTAAAATTCCCTCCTACTTTTTTAAGCCTTTTATCCCCCCGCAAAATTAAAATCTAATAAAACTTCCTACATTTCCGCAGCGTGAAAAAACAAGTGCAATGCCAAAATCATTTCATCCATTTGTCGTTGGCGCCACCTACTGGGCTTAAAAGGAAGATTTCATCGGTTCAAAGAATAAAGAAATCAAATGAAAGAAGAATCTCTTTTGAATCACTGAATAAAGAGAAAAGGGTCGATAACATAATTTTGGGAAAAATAAACAGTGACACTATGTCAAATTCAATATTTCAATTCCAAAAAGAATAAAACAGAAATGATATCTCTTGCTTTTCTTGAAATTCGAATAAAATAAACTCGAATAGATATATGAGATATAAATAATTTAAACAAAAAAAAAATGCTATTTTGTATCACACCAACGTACTCGAAAACAAATATCAGAACAAAATAAAAAAAATTGCCTCGGATAAAAAGTGACAAACATTTCATTTCAAAATAATTAAAAATACTTTCACAGTATTATATAAACCGCTGTTTAATGATGCTATATCGATCGAATTGTTTGAGAACACAATCACCTTTTAAACAAGCTTTACTTTCACCATTCTATTACAATGGCAAAGTATAACATTTAATTAGATGATACAAGCCCGAATGAATTTGTAAAATTCTCATTATATTTATTCATTTATTTTCTAAGAATGTGTATACGATAGTATAATAATCATATGGAATGTCTTGATTCAGATTTACCAGTGAAGTCTATTCAGATTCCAAATATACATTCATTATTCGTACATTACTCGGCGTAAAACTAGCTATTATCTTGAAATTTTACCATCCTCAACATTTTATTTTGTATTTTCTTATTTATCAAAAAGTGAATGTCAAACTATTTCTTTAATATATAACGAAATTATGATTACATTATATATATATAATCAGTATTATTAATTATGAAAAACTCATTGTAAAAATAAATATTCTAATATTGGAAAGAATAATTTTGAGTCCTTCATTTCAAACTGTAATGTATAAGGCTTGATCTGTATCGTAGATTTCTTATCAATAGATTTTGGGTTTGGATTTTATCGTTCCATAATAACAGGTAACGATAATGAACTGAATTCTATCTAACGTTTCCTTCATTTCTTCCCGTGACCCTGATTTTTCACTAGAAGCTTCATTTTAACATGTTTTCCTCTTTTAAACCAAACAACTTAATTGTATATAGCCCTAATTGCACTTGGTTTCCAGCTGAAATAATAATTTGGACATCGTGATTCTTCTGGCTTTTGGGAACGGTGCCTTGATTGCATTATTTTCTTTCATTAAGAACGGATTAGAGTAAGTTACTAGGGATAGGATTAAAACCGATTAAAAACCATGAAAAGCATAGTTACTAAAGACTATTACAAGGAATGGTGCAACATTTGTAATATTTCTTAATTGGCATTAAGAGAGAAAAAGAATTACAATAATAATAATAATCTTAAACAAATAAATATAAAAAAAACACACACACACACATACAAAATGCAACTCAAAGTTGAAGCTTGCACATCCGTTAGTCTTACCGACTGTGATTACAATAATTCAAAAATTATTTATCCCAGGACACTTAAACTAAAAGGAAGACCTTAAATGGTTTTGATAAATATTTGACCAAAGGAGCTGCGAGCCAGACCCGCCAAAGTATATTAATATTCAAATTATCCTAGAAAGCCGAACTTTTATTGGTAAATAAGCCTTTTTGAATTTGATCTCTACTGATTTTTACGTAGCCAAGTGGTAAAGAGCTCTGAGGCCTGCAGGCGTCGGCTTCAATTCCACGTTGAATTCTTCTCAAGACGGATCTTAGGGTCCACCAGCCCTCTGAAGAACAGGTATGTTTTTGTTTTTGTTTTTTTTCCGGAAATTACAGGCAGGCGGACTTGGGACTGACCACTCGACCTCAACTTTCCCGTTGCGTTGGTGAGGTAACGCCTGAAACCTTACCTCTCACGACCCCAAAGGCATAAGTAATGGGACTACTTTAACTTTTTTTAACTGATTTTATTACAAACTTTATGGTCAAAACCTCAAAACACACGAGTTTCCTCTGCGTGTTATCATAATAAATATATATTAATTATATAGAAAATGCTCTTTATTTTAACCGATTGCGAGAAGAAAGAATATCCATCAGGTATCTCAAAGAAATTACACGTATTAAAATAATAATAAATAAATGCTCATTAATTTTTGGTTCGTTTTTATTTTATTTCTATATTTTATTTATTTTTTATTTTTTTGCAGGAATTTTTTTTGGGGGAAATGTGAAGCATCTGATTTTTTTTTTTCTCTTTAAGTCACGTGGCGTAGCACTTTAATATCTCACGAACGACTTAGGCCTATCGTTCCACTTTGAAACGATAGCTTGTTATCCAGCTGCGCAGCGGTCGAACTCAACAACTGCTGAGTATTTTATTACATGGCACTAATTAGGCCTTCGCAAGCAAAGGTGGAAGAACCAGTGGCCCAATTCTAATAATATTATATAACATACCTTTAATACAATTCCCTAGCAGCCAACTTGGTAACAAATTGGATTTATTTTTATAAATAATAATTTTTCACGTTTTCCCTTTGAATTCGTGAGGACATAATGCATTAAAATCGATTTCAGCGTCAAAGTTTTCGCTAATTGATTGAGATGAAGGAAATCGTAGTCATTTCGCTTACATTTACATTGTAAAAATTATTTTGAATTTCATAGCAGGTGTTAAGTTTTGATTTGTAGAGAATAATTTTTACTTAATTAAGAATTTAAAACATTTAAGACTTTAACATAACAAATTTCGAATTTGGAATATTTATTATTCCAAATTCGAAATTTGTTATGTTAAAGTATTAAATATTTTAAATTCTTAGTTAAGTAAAAATTATTCTCTACAAATTAAAACTTACCACCTGCTATGATTTTCGTCAGGAACTTTCTTTCCTGACGAAAATATACATGGAAATGATTATATGCAAAGTAATTATGAGACAGCCTGTAATGATACAAATCCTGCTGTTCCCTATGCTTATAATAACTAATGGCCAAGGAACATCTACAATAAGGTGTTTGAGATTTATAAACCCTTATTCGCCCACTTTACTGAAAGTGTAACTGATATTAACAGAATCTTAAGTCCCATCTACTATCCAATCTTCACTTTAGAGTTTTATTCATTAACTTAGTTTATTAAGTCAAACTTTTTAAGATCTAAATGAGCTCAAAAGATGGGTAAAATATGATACAAGGCGTACATTTTCGATTATTTTCTTTTTTTATTCAGGTGCATAAATGTCATGAAAGTATGTTAGCTATAAATATAACTACTGCTTAACAAGACTAAAGAAATCTACTTTGGTACCACCATACTTACCTAAATGACTTATAAAAGAATTACGAAAAATTAAACTGATCTGCATTTTAAACCACAGAACGATTAACCATTTTGAGGGCAGCTTTTATCAACAGCTAATGAACTTTGACAAATTCTTCATCAGTTATATTGCATTACTCTAGAGTCTAGACTTAACTGAAATGTCGAAATGTCTTCCTAAACTTAAGAATCATATGATCACAACCTCTGGTATTTAACTTTTAACGATATTGCCACAGCTCAGAAAATTAGCTTCTAGTAAAAATAACAAAGATTTGTTGGATTGCAAGGGAATGAATACGTGAATAATACGTTAACCAATTTGAAAACATAATCCAACAAATGAACAGCAGTGACAGCATTGTCTCTTTCGCATACCTGGCATTCAGCCAAATTAAAGGTGAACTTTGAGAAAATAGAAATAACTAAAAGTAGAAGATCGACGGAAAACTTCAGATGTAATTATGATAATCTCTTTCGAGAGGACATCTTTTCAAATCTCTTGTACTTAAATTACTTTTTTTTTTTTTATCTATTGCAGTTTATGTCAAAACTCACAGAATCTAATCATACATCTACTTTGTTTACTTAAGTTTTCCAGTTATGCTTTTTTTTTTTTTTTTTTTTTTTCAAGTATGAGATTCAAAAAATCATGTAAGATCATTTTCCATCTTTGCCACATCATTTGCCCCCATTATTTTTCCCATCTTTGCCCTTTATTGTTAGATGCAAGATTATTTTTTTCTTATTATCAGTAATGGGAATCTAGAACGATTTCTTTTACTGTTTACAAAACTATCTAAAAACAAAGGTGGTTGTATGTGGACAAACAGATGAAATTCAAGTCTACCCTTTTTGGAAAACTTGCAAGTGAATCTAAGACGAAAGCTTTTAGGATGGACGAAAAAAAAAAACGTGAATTAAAATACTACAGTGGTTGTGTGTAGGTTGTATACATCATTTCTCTTTATTTACTCCCAAATTAAGACATTTTCGACAATTCAGAACGTTTGTTCGAATTTTTAAAAGTTAGGCCCGAAATATTAGACTTTGTATTACAATATTTCTTCTTGTATGGATGGATCTTGCCAAAGTCCAAGTCTGATGCATAATATCGTAACATAAACAATCAATTAACAAGTAATTGAAAATACTCGTATTAACCAATGTAGAGTCGATTACTTTTTATTAATTGAAAAAGAACCAGAAAAACACGTGAATTTACAATGTTGTGACGTAGCCTGATGGACGAGTGGAAAGAGAACTTCTGCGATAAGCAGCATCACCGATATCCAAAGTCCAGTAAATTTATCACAAAGTACAAGACCAATAATGAGATCGCTGTAAACGTTCAAAGATCAGATTGTGATAAATATAGACTCGACCGGATTGATCATACAGAATATTATTCAACAGGGAGTCTCTCCAATGAAGGAATGGACTTCGGTATCATTTGTATCATCAAGGCTACATATTTCCAATTTTTTCGTTTACAGTTCACCCGCCGATTCGATTCCGGAAGTAAAGAAAAATTACTGCAATTTCAGCTTCATTTGCGAATTTTCATTAAATACTAAACATTAAATGCATTAAATAATAATAAAAAAAATAACTTTTACTTTATTTTACAGAAGTGTTGTGTAATTTAACGATACATATATCATATTCAGAAAGCGGTAATTTATAAAAATTGACGATCTTCAAAACAAGTTGATTTGTTTAAAGAGGAAGTGTTTAAACATGAATCATTGGAAGTGCTTTTAGATCGAAATCCATCAACTGCGACATGTGCTGAAATTCTTAAAAAGGCAGAGTTTACAGACAGGTGTGAATGGGAAACTTTAAATAGGACAGTGTATACAGTGGAACGCAATCTACTGTTCGCGATCTCTCATGGCCCTCCATGCCTTCTCAAATCTTTAAGACAATCAAATAACTTCCAAATTGCAAAGTAAATGAAAGTAAAATAAATAAGTCTACGAAAAGGGAGAATATATTTGTATATCGTATTATATATAGGCGCTTAATTTAGATATAATTTTACAATTTTTCAGCTGTTTTATTAAGTATAAGTAGCTTTATGCAAATTTCGCAAGTCTCACGATCTACGAATAATAATAATAATAATAAAAAATTAGGCACCTACGTATTAAAAGAGCAATCCTTATCTTAACCACTTTCTAATTTTTCTATAGAATGAAAATTCTTTAAAAGGGAGCTATAGTAGTTTTCAAAAAAGAAGGGTTTGCCATATATGGTCATTACGTAGCGATCGATTTTGTCTGGAACAAATGTCATTAGTCATGACGTCATCAACTTGAACTCCGAGCAGTTAGTCCAAGATGGCGTCGTTTTGTGATCGCATAAGCGTGACCAAGAAAGGACAAACTTTGCGTAGCCAAGCAAGGGGAATAGTTTGGAACGTTCATTATTTTTTTACTTTTAATTATTATTAGACATTCGTAACTGTAGAAAATACAAAAGCCAGAATGTCCTCGTAATGTTTATAAGATTCAGTTACGGATTTTAGCAATAGATGGCGCTGTTACGTCCTGGAAACATCAATCTATAAGGAAATTACGTCATCAAAAGTTCTTCTTTCATGAACTGAACTGTAATTACTAAAGGATTCAAGGAAAATAAAATCGGACATGAAAGGAAACTTAAATACTCTCCGTGACGAAAGAATCGACACACTATGAAGGAAGAGTCCAATTTGAATGAAATTCCGTATAAAACTACTTTCATATTAGATATGTAAATTATGAAAGTTTAGTTGTCAAGAAAACCAATGGCTCGCTGAAAGTGCATTGGCTCTTATGATCTATATAAGGGCCCTCAGAAGCTCACTAGACACATTCTGTTTCGTGGAACTTTCACATCAGTTTACTAACAGCAATGCATGGGTGACACGCTCGAAGACTACGACCAATTGCAGAGTTCGAGAGACTGGGAGAAGCTGGTCATGCAAACGAATCGTTCGTCATCCGGGTCGTAGTGAAGGGTCTTGGGAAGGTGCTGGAATCGATGGTAGCGTGAGGGCACTCATTCACGTCGCCAAGGCTCTGGTTGACCTAACAGCACCACTGCTAGAGATAATCGACATGTTGCGAGGCAACCCCGAACTGCTCCGACAATTTCACTCTCCACAATCCAGAGAGATGTGTCATTTTAAATATACAACAACCGGTATTTACCAACACCATTCTAGACGAATTGCAAATTCCCGTCGCCCCTTACGAGGAAAAACCCAGCAGCAGAAGCTCCATCAAGATTAGTATGTGCCCGAAAGACATGGTCTACTCTCGAATAGTCTCTTGATGCGTTTAGTGATGAGTCCCGCTTCTGGCTTGCAGTAAATGATGATCGTATCCGCGTACAGAAAAGAACTGGAAGCGCAGAGCTTAAATCCTCGCAATATTGTCGAGAGCCACGCCGCCATTACAGCTGGTGTAATATTGTGGGAGAATTTCTTATGACGGCAGATCCACTCTCATAATGATTCGAATAACATTAAATGCACAGTGATACGTGCAGAAGATCCTGCAATTTTCGTGTCACGCCTGCCAGGAGCAAAGCACTCCAGACATTACGCACATTTCCCAGCAGCGTCTGTAAGCAATTCAAATCCTTCCTTGGCCAGTCAGGTCCCCAGATTTGTCCCCTTTCGATGGGACATGCTAGGACATCAACTGCATCATCATCGAACATCCGGCATTTGGAGCAGCAGTTCCAGCAAACTTGGCGTGATTTGCCACAAGACATCAGGGCCACAACTATATATCAGCTTGAATAGTAGCCAGAAGTACCTCAACACAGTTCTAATAATTCAACAACGGACCAACAACGGACGACACTGCTATTGTTCGATAAAACTTTATTTTTCCACTGTGAAATTTGAATCAATTCCCTTCCAACCAATTCTCTTCATCCAAACGGCACAAGAATTCTATCTAAGTACGTTTGTTACTAAACTGAAGGCGAACTTAAGCAAGCTTTCCCCTCGACACTGAGCTCTAATGCACTTGCACTTGTTCTCACACTCTATTATTACCAGCCATCCATTTTACATCAAAGTAGATCCTCGAGTTGGTCCCTAACTTACGTCATCTATCCAAATCTTTCTTCTTCTATCTCTAGTACTTTTTTTCCCTTCAACCTTCCCTTCTACGATGCTTACACCCTTTTCTGCAGCGGATCCTCTCAAAATATGTCCAGCAAATCTCATCTTCCTTTTCATATCTTTAACCAATATTCATTCCCTTCTCCTCCTTTATAAAAACTTCTCTGTTTGTCATCTTTTCTTTCCATGATATTTTCTGTAAAACCACTTTTTCAAATGCTGAAGTTTTTCAAATGTATTATCAATCCAAGTTTCACTGACATAATTTAACACCGATGAAACATAAATTTTAATTAACTTTGTATATTTGATAAATGTTTTTTTTTCTAATAAAACTATTATTCTAAAAAGCTAATTTTGCTTTTTTTATGATAATAATAATAAAGAAATTATACGTATCCTATTATTTGTATTACTTTACAAATTACACACACACAAGCAAAAAAGAATTAAAAAAAATGCTATTTTACAATAAATGAAAAATTAAAAATTAAAACGTTAAATTCATTTCATTCTTATTAAACAATTCTTTTTTAGATCAAAACACGAGTCGGAGCATTTTAATCAAAAATGCATTCTCAAGAACACTGGTGTTTTGTTTTTTTTGTTTTTTAATTTAACAATTAATTAAAATTGAGAATTTTAAAGTTTAACTGCTTTTCTTAAAAAAGATACTAAAATTCAGATGAAAAAAAAAATCCTGAAAAACCGTTTTATTTTCTATCCTACTCCAAATTAAAATAATTAACTGTAGCTCCTTCCTGCTTTATTAATTTCATTCTTTTATAACAAAAGAGGTTATTCCATCATGAACAGCTGACAGGTTAATATAAATCACTATGAAAATTGGCATGAAATCGAAGTCAGTTGATTGATAATTCAATTATAATTACAACCATTATCATAATATATATTCATATATATATATATTAATTTAATTTACATATTAGAAACAGCAGTGCGGGTATAATAATTTACAAATTTAGCTACAATCATTTCATCAGATTCCGTTTATTATTGGAATTCTACAATTTATTGTCTTATTATTGAAGTTTATTAGAATTTATGAGAATTTATTTTCTAGAATTGAACTTTACTAGAATTAAAAAAAAAAGTGAGACGAATTAATATTTACGACAGCATAAAGATAGATTTTAAGAATCTTATCCAAAAAATAATTAAACATCAGACTGTAACCTGACCCATAGAAAGAAATGGAAGACAACAAAAAATGTATAAAATTTTACATAAAATTGACAGAAATTATATAAAGCATTGGATAACAGTACAAAACAAGATTTCATAAAAATAAGTAATTAGTAATTCAAAATATATTTCTATGATTTTAAAGATAACTTTTTTAAATTATTAATAAATTGACAGGTAAGTTTTGTCATTATTTATTATTAGTGTTAGTACTAAAAAAGGAATAACAAAAAAGAAATTTTCACAAAAGCTCCTTGGAACGGATAGAAGCTGAATATACAAAAGCTGAAGTAGATCGTTTTCAGTGCTGTCAGGTATCTGATGGCCCATTAACCAGTCTGTCATTCTAGAAAAGAGCTAGTAGCTTCTATTGTGGGCCTAATTGTTTTGTAATCGTACCAATCTGGAGTGTATGATGCCCGCCTGAGATGGCCCCTTTAACAGCTTCGGATTTCTGGCTCACAGCCAAAGGAAGTGAGCAGGGGCCATTGAAATATGACGTCATTAAAATGAGGTTATTATTACTTTCCCAAGCGAACAGAATTGAAATAAAACTTATACATTTTTGTTATGTTAAGAGTTTTTCTACTTTAATTTTTAAGTGGATTAACACAGATCTATTAAGAATAATAATTAAAACAATAAATAAATGAATCGACAAATAAGGAAATAAGACCATGATTATTAATAAAAATATGAAACAAGGGAAATTAATTCTAATAAGTTATATTGACTGATGATGTTTTGATATCTTCAAAAGTATTTTTAACTGTAATTAATAAAATTACTTTTTTTTTTATTGTATTTTTAGAATGGAACAACAATTTGAAGCCTACTCCTACAACAAGTTCTATTTTTGTTGTAATTATTGCAGGTATAAAAAAAAAAAAAAAAATAAAGGAAAAAAAAATTAAAAAGAAGGTATATGAAGTAATCATGGAATTTACAGCAACAGTTGGTTTGTTTCTCATGCCTCTTATTTTAATAATCAATTTGTGCAGGAAATGCGTGAGTGTCTGGAATTGATTTTAAGCATGAAATTCTCATAAAATTACAAGTAGGAAGTTGTATATTCTAATTAGAATATATTTCCATATTTATAAACGCACTGCTTTTATTTCTATTTACTTCATCCATATTTAACAAAACTGTCTAGCCTTAAGTATGAATGAAAAAACAATTCTTTGGTTACCTTTGGCTAAATAAATAACACAGGTAAGCTCCGAACACTCCTGCTGACTACAAAATAAACAATGAGGAAGAATAACAAAGTCTAGAACATCGTTGTCAACACACTCTATGCACGCTGCTTAAACATCAAAAACTAAAACATTAATAATACTCATCCTAAACTATTTTCTTCTTGAGTTTCCATAAAAAAAAAAATCAAAAAAAAAAATCAAGGCATTAGCCTTAGTAGTTCAAGTATTACGTAAGCACATTTTTAGTCATTTTAGACCCACTTCCTCCCCCATGTAAACAAAAATAAGCAGATGCCCAATCCCCTTCAATGCTTACGTAATACTTGAACAACCCCTTATCAAGAAATGTATATACGTGTATATCCCTTGAAACGTAGAGTTTGACTAGAAAGAGATTTAAAAGAAATTTGAGAGATTTTTCTCTTCAGTAATATAGCCTCAGCACAGAACTGACTCGTTCCCTAATCCATTTCTGGAAAGAGATTTAGAGAAACTTAAAGTAGGATTTAAATGATAAAGAGTCACTAAAGAAGTTTACGATGCCTCTGAATGTTCTTAAGCCATGTGATCCAGTGTCTCAGAATACAAATGATAAATTAGTATTATTCGGAAATCGTAACTGTTAATTTATTCTAGGTATTTCCTCATTTATATAAGGAATTACTTATGATAAGAAGAGGAACATTTATAAAGGCTCAAAAAAAAAAAAAAAATTTCATACCTCTCCGGAATCACATCAGCATTTACTGAAAACAAAGATGCTATCTTGTCGACCGAGAAGTCTATTTATATACAGAAGCTGCATTATATATAGAAGAAATATGAATTACTAAGCTTTTAAAATACAAGAATTAAATCAAAGAACTGCTTAATCTTATCGTCAATTTAATTTTAATACTTATACTACTTCCGTTGTATAAAAATGTTGTGCAAAAGTGGTTGTCTTAGGATCGACAGGAGCGCAAAAATTGAAAACAACAGATTACATCGCCACTATATTTAGGATTTTTTTTACAGTGAATACTTCTATCTTAAATGAGATTTTTTTTTTTTTTTCTTTTAATAAGCATTAACTGCTAGTTAAAAACAGAAAGAGAAAATAATTAGAGTCAAACATTAAATTAAAAGCCGGTTTTTAATTTATAAAATTATTAAATAAAATAAATGCCAAATGATTTTTTAAAAAATTATATAAAAACAAGGGAAAATTTAAGAATGAATTTTCAAAATTACTGTAAATAAACAGTAGAATAACAATTTTATAAAAGTTATAAAAATAAAGAAATTACTTCAGAATTAAATTTTATGAAAATGTTAAAAATTAAAAGGCATTTTTTAAAAAATGTATTTTTCAAAGCATTTCAAAGTGTAAATTTTTACCCAGATTTAATGATATCAAACTAAGAATATAATGTCAATTGTAATATTAATGAGGAGTTTATGTTGTCATCTAACACCGGAAGTCCCATTCTAAGAAGACTGGCTTCTTGATTTCACCAAATCCTTCCTCACTTTCTTCATTCGCTGGCAGGTATCCAAATCCACCACCAATTTAAAAAAAGAACGGAAAAAAGAAACAGTGAAAAATGTTCGACGATGGCGTAACCTCTGCAACCGAAGCTTTGTGTAATCTTTTGGACGGAGACATTTGTTTGTCTTGAGGGATTCAGTTGCGATATTCGGCAAACGAATTCAACCTTAGCAATTAATGAACTTCAGAACAGAATACCCTAAAATAAAATCGAAATGAAACAGTAATTTAGCGTAAAACATCAAATTCTTCTAATTGGAAAACAGAATCAACACACAGATAAAGCGCTACGTTCATCCAGCCTAGTGCTGGATTGGAATAAGAACTCAACTGAAAATTCTTTGCATGGCTTTAATACAGGTAACATATAATTACATAAAACGTCTACAAAAGCCTATTATACTCGAAAAAGAAAGAAGAAAACATTATTAATCTCTAATTTTGAGATGGATACAATGACCCCTCCAAACTAAGGACAAGAAATAAAAACCAAGAAACTCACTCGCCTTTTGAGTTTTGCAATGGCTGAGTAGCCGTGACTGAGGAGTGCCTAACAAGCTCCAAACAAGCCTAACAAGCTCGTCGCAGGGTCTCACTTGACTCAGAAGGCATTGTAATTTTCATTAATCTCTAAAGTCTGAAGGAAGCATTACCTTTTAGTGAGCCGAGGAGTTAAATATTTTTTATTTTATCAATTTAAATATCTATAACTTGAAATAGGTTCTATCGGATTAATGAACACATTACAACAGCCATGCTTTTTATAAGTTTATTCACAAATCTTTTTTATAAAAGCTATTACTATATGTGTACAATAACTAATCTGTAATAGCTAAATCTATCTGTGCCAAACGCCTCAGAAATACAAAGCCAAGTTCAGAAGTTCTGAGCAAAAAGTTTTACCGAATTAAAATTTCACCGGCAATCAAGATTGAAGAAATCCGGATCAATGAATTTTATTTCATTTTATCCATACAGACATATATAAATATATAAATTTCCAACAGGGCACTATAGTGCCATTGCCATATTTTGGGTTATCGAAATGTTAATTTGAGGTCCCAAAATAAATTGTTTTGTATCACTACAACTTTTTCCCTGTTGTTCCAGCATGGTATCTAGATGCCATAAATAGTGCTGCCAAGACAGGAAATGGCTCAGAAAATATTAAATTAATTAATTGAAATTTGGTCTGATGTTAGACATTTAACATGCCCATTGCGGATGTTACCAGTATTTGACATACACATAAACTTTAAGCAACTGGTGAATGAATAAGAAATGAGCAAATATCTAATAATCGTAATTAGTTGTATGGCATAGATCACATTCTATTACAACAAGCAAAATTTTCATGTCAAAATTTTGAAAAAACTCGATAAGTCTTCAAGTCAAAGCGGCCATCTTGGTTCGGACGTTACAAGCATTTGGGACATGGTTTTCAATAAAAAAGAGGTTTCACAAATGAAGGTAAAAAGTTGCTTTCTACAGCAAAACATTCTTTACAGCTTAAACATCTTAATAAATATTAAAAACGAATTTATATTTGGATTACTGATTCTTTTACAGAACCCAATCTCTGAATGTCGGACGTTAAAGATTTTGACAAAAAAGAAATTTTCCATTACAACATAGGCTTAAATTAAGAATTGTAGCACCCTCTGAAGGAATTAAATTTGCAAAACTAAATAAAACAATAGACAGCCCACTAAGCCCAATTTTGTAAAAAGTATAGTATAAGACTGATTGTTTCGGACGTTACAATTTGACATACACAAAACTCAATTCAAGTCGGATTTTTGAAAGGAAGATGTGCTTCTTTGCAGTCGGTCAGGTATCTCCCTTTGGTGGGAATTGTTGGAGCTAACTTAAAACTTGGTTTTACAATTTATTCCACATCAAAAACGCTTCTAGAAGTGGTGCTATGCTAATTCAATGACAACATTGTTTGCTCAGTTAACATCGCGGCTGTCAAATTTAAGCAATTTTTGCTAGTTTCATATTTAAAATTAGGCACTTAAATCATTTTTATGATGATTTTTATTGATTTTCTTACTTTTTTGAACATTTTAAGACTAGGTAATACATGTTTTGTTTTGTTTTATTTAGGTTGTAATAATGAAACTTGAGCATTTTAAAAAAACCCAGTTTCTAAACTCCCCAGAAAATGGCAATGGCACTATAGAGTTTTTAAAATTTCAGACCTTCTAGTAAAGTCTAAAAGATCGGTTCGATACAAATGATGTTACAAACAATTTACTCTTGGAACATTCAAAGCCCCTATTCAAATTTAGTTTTCTAATCCTATTAAAACTTAACAGAGTTTAATTTATCCACCAGTCAGCTGCGAATTAAAGAACATTCACGAACGAACGATGGTTGCAAATTCTACGAGAACATGTCTAAGAGTTTTGCACGTTTCAAAAAGACAAGAGTTGTATCTTTTGTGCAAAAGACTTAATAATATCCTACTCTTTGTTCATACCAAACGGATAAATGCAGTTTGGTTAGTCATAATTATCGAAAAATAGAAAATTTAGAATGATTTGCCTCTCTCTTTTAGTTGAAAACGTCGTTTCAGAACGACGAAACCGGTTCTGTATTTTTAATGTGTTAAAATATTTTTAATCTTTATTATTTTTGTGTGTCATTATTTCTTAAATTTTAAAATTCTAGCACACGTTAAGCTTTTTAATTCTAGAAAATTTAGTTAGTGAAAATACAGACGATAAATTTCTATAGTTTTGGGCTGTTTATAAAACAATATCATTTACCATACAATGAATGCGGATACAACCGAAATGAAATTGAAAAGTGAAAAAATATATCTTAGTAGATAAATTGTAATATTAAAAAACAGGTAATTTTAAAATAGCATTATAATTAATTGGCAATTCATTGTTTATATCGTGCTTCGTTGAATAAGAATAAGAAAATCAGATTTGTTAAGTAAAAGAAAATTCGAGCTCGGATAAGGCCAAGCTGTCTTCAGGACAGGCTGGAAAAATCTTAAAATGTCGGTCCGTGTATTTTCTAGCTCCTTGAATCTGTCGAAGCGCTAAATTTAATTTTGTAAAATTCTAATTAAAATTAAATAAGAATAAAATATATAACCATACATACATATACAAAATTCTTGTATTCAAAAATTCTCTTTTCGATTAAATTTTCCGATTAATTCTCATAAATTATCGTAATATCTACAACTAAGCTTTAATAAAAGTAAATTTTAAACTAATAAATTAGATAGAATGTAACAGTTACCAAAATCATTAATCGACTATTTCATATTTTGAATATAGGTTACTTTGTTGAATTCAAAGTTCAAGTATAATACACAGTGCGGATGTAATAATAATAACAGATTAGCATCATAAAAATTTAAAAATTCATACTAAATTAAGTTTATGAATCTTTAATGCGCTATTGTTTAAATATTTTCATATTAATGTTTACCATATGAATAACTTATTGGATTGTTAATAGCTAATTGGAAACTTAAATGTAGACATTGAAGAATATTATTTAATTGAAGAATATTCTATGCATGGTTTTCTATTAGACGGAAATTTCGTGACTCTATGTGCATTTAAGATACAGACTATGAGAACGATCTAAATAAGACAGACCATCTGACTGCAGGATTGTAAATCCCTGACGATATATAATAGAATGTTGGAACCAAGAAGAAGAAATCTCGACCAGGCAAGTTCATTCGTACTGATCTTTTATTTCCTCTGCATTATTTTAACAATTGTTCATGTTCACTGTTTTGAAATTCATATGTAGGCCTACTTAATGCAGATATACATTAATCGTTAACATCATTGCAACATTAGTTGCAACATGACGATTTAGTATTTTTCAGTCCTACAAACAAAATTTAAGGAAATTTTTAAAGTTATAATTATTGATCAAAATTTTTTTGTTTTGACCCAAATTCAATAAGTTATCTTTATGTAAAACGGGAATTGAAAATCTATTATTTAGATTATATTGAAAAATAATTTTTTTCTTAATAATATTCTGTGAATTAATCAATTAAATTGAACTGCTAACTGCTATAGAATAATGACAGAAACAAAATTAAATAAACAAACGGTATATGATTTTTCAACTGTAACTCCCAAAAGTAGTTTTACTAAGTAACTAATTAAGGACTAAGGTGCTTGTGTGAGTGTTTATTTTTTCTAACTGTCTGTGTTTTTCAAAAGATAGATATTTTCCAAACAGTGAGTTGACGCAGCTTTAAGACAGCATCTGTCATAACTTGTGTCTGAAGAGAGTTCAGTCTTTGTCAGTGAAATGAAGCATTTGCTGGTTGGACGAATCCGTCAAATAACAAAGAAAAGAAAAACCAAAAAGAAAGAAAGAATCGTAAGAAGGAAAGAAAGAAAACCAAAAGTTCATTATGGCTCTTCATATAACACGAGGTACAATTCTTCAAAAAAAAAAAAGAAATAATAAAAAATTCCTAATCGTTTGTTAAACTTGCAGATTCAAGAGGCTACCTTGCTGTCTGATTCTATAACAGCAAACAAAAACAATGTCTGACCATTTTTTTTTAACGAGTTAAAAGTTAAAAGTATTTCCTTATAAGTATCTGCGGCTCTTTTGGGGTCGCGGGAGTTACGGCCACACCCTTAATTCCTGATCAAATGTACTAAGTTGAGGCAGATGATCAACCTGACGCCCACCCGCCTTTAACATCCGGGAAAAAAAAACAGTACTTTTCTACAGAGGGCTGAGTCAACCCTAGGATCCGTCTGGAGGAGAATTCAGCGTGGAAAAATACTACTTTCAGGCTTACATTTTTTTCTTCTTCTTCTTATTCATCTTCTTCATTTCTTTTCTTTTTTTTTTTAATGAGCAAATCAATAAGTCTATAAATGTAATATTTAGAGCTGAGGGCGTTCATAATCGGGATAAACAGTAGCTTTTTCTCCTTCAACTGTCTTTTAATTAACAAAGCCATCCTATGAATGATTAAGATGAAGTAGGGGAGACCGGGGCTAGTTGGCATAGATTTTGGTTTTTTATTTTTTTATTTTTTTGTGCAATACTAGGGGGATTCTGGTGAATGAGGTGGATAGCTTATCTTTTTGACTACAAAATTATGTAGGACCCATTAATTAAATCCGTGTTTAGGTAACCCAAAAAAAACTTTTCCTAAAAGCTTGCAACTACGCCAACTAACCCCGGGTGCGGGGCTAGTTGGCATAACGTGCTATGGATAGGGATACTTGAGCAGAATACAGCAATTTTCGAGAAAAACATTTTATTTTATCAAAAAATTTATTTTAGTAATACTTGAAAAAAAAACAAAAAAAAACAAAAAACAACTGTATGACAAATTAAATTAAGTGTATGCACAAACAATGAATTCTTAGGTACCTATAGCTACCTATATATTGTTTGATATCAAACACAAATGTAGGAGTTATTTGAACAGATGGGTTCAATTTTCGCAGAACTTGAGATTGGTCGTACCAAATTTAGTCTTCCTCGTCTGGCCATCTCCAGTTTTTCCCCTTTTTTACCATTTGTCATAGCTATGCCAACTGACCCCTACCTAACTATGCCAACTAGCCCCACAGGGATTTCCAAAACAAAATGGATACCACACAATCCCAAACATAAGAAACAAAAGCTTATGATACGTGCATGCAACCACAGTTATCCACTCTTTTGAGAACCGCCATCAGCAGTACCTTAATTCGATCTACATGTTCACCAGAACAAAAAAATTTACGATGAAAAAATTTACTCACCAGTCAGAAAAACGATGAAACAGGGGTCACTTCCTTCGTGACGCTTCCAAGCAAACTAAAGTCACAGTGGATGGTGCACCTTTACATACACTTCCCACTACCAAGATGTCAGCACTCTAGCAACACGGTGGCAGGAAATAGAAGCTGTGTGCCAACTAGCCCCTTATGCCAACTGACCCGGGTCTCCCCTACATATATTGGGTGATTCACAAAGTATGGGAATGTAAAAATATCGTTACAGGCCCTTCAGAGTGAATCATTCAAAACTTACCGAACTTGTCAAGGACTCAAAGATGATCATTACGCTGGAATAATTACAAACTCTTGCTGAGATCTTATTTATTAGTTTTTTTTTTTACTGCTTTTCAATGTATTACGAAGACTGAACCTGATAATTACACAACCAAATAAATTGGAGATTCTTTAACTCAGTCCATAACAATTGAATGAAAGTATGAATCACCCTCTTAAATATCTCAGATGCTACATTTTCTGTTAAAGATTTTACAGCTGTACATGAATGATATTTTTACTTATGTTTAAGAGAAATAAATGGAGAACTTTCGTACTTTAAAAATTCAATCAGAAGAAAACAACTACTTTGCTATTTTTCAGATACTATTAATGATTCATGTTGATCAGTTTGTTGTATGGGGACTTTGAGT
Source organism: Thereuonema tuberculata (assembly GCA_023159025.1). Taxonomy (NCBI): domain Eukaryota; kingdom Metazoa; phylum Arthropoda; class Chilopoda; order Scutigeromorpha; family Scutigeridae; genus Thereuonema; species Thereuonema tuberculata. Next base: position 150,787,646 of record JAFIDM010009631.1, read on the forward strand.
TGGTATTGCTACTTTCGCGAAAATAGCAAGTGGTTTTATCATGATCATCATCTAATATCGTATATTTGCTTTAAAAAGAATAATAATAAATACAATCGATTTCAGTCCTCGTAGTTAAAATTTCGAGATTTAAGGTCACCTTAACAGTGGGTACAATGTGAAACTGCTCATAAAATAGTGTTTGTAACAGAGAGTGCATACTTGTGAATTGATTGTCGTTGTCTTATTTACCTTTACAACCAGTTCTTATTGAATTTGTTGACTTCGAAATAAATGTTAGCTTTCCCAAATTTTTTCTTTTAATTTTCTGTCGAAGGCACAATGTCCACCACTCTTTACAAACTTCTTCACTTCTCTGATTTGTATTCAGTCTATCTCACTTCCTTAGTTTTGTAAAATTTATTGCAATTGGGTCTCGCAAACGTACTCGTTTCTTTGGCCACAAACTTCATCACAGCCCCGTCTTCATCTCGTTTTCAAGACACTCCTGTCGACGACGCTTATTGCAGAAACTAAAGAAATAATGGCTCAAGACCAACAAAAAGCTTGACAAGTCGAAATGAACTTCCACAGCTTCCAGAAAGCTCTTGCACGACTTCGTTTATCACGACCCCGCATTTACCTCCTTTACGTTGTTCTCTAACGCATGTATTTCTACTCATTTCGGGTCACAACCATCTTCATGCAAGTCGTGGTTCCCCATTCCTCTTCTATCAAACTGGTTTAATCTAAAGCCTTAATGAAAAACAAAACAAAACGGAATCGCAATTTTACAGTTGTGTTGTTTTTTAAGTGGACTAAATAATAACACTAACCTAACAATAAATTTAAAAAAAAGAAAAAATAAAGAAATAGAATCTAGAGATATGTTTACGATCCTTAAATTTAAGAACGTAATGTTTTCAAATGTATGAAAACATATATTTTTGTTAGATGTTCAAGTTTAAGTTTAAATTGAAGCTTACTTTGATATAAGAAACATGGACTGCGTTTAGTTGAAAGAAAAGATTTCTAATTACAGCATAAATTTTGTTATTCTATGGTTATTTTACAAAATTCCAGCGAATTGTTAATTTCGGTTTACATTGTGTAAAAACGTGAGAAATTAATTCTAAATCAACTTTTACTAAAATTTGTTTCCGAAATCCTCAAGTTAATGAAAATATTGTTGTTTTATATTGTCGTCTTATATATAATTCATTGTTATTGGTTTTTTTTTTTTTTTTTTTTGGGGGGGGGGGGCATAATAACATATAGTCAGCAAACTTATCATTAAAAATTATTTTTATGAATCTGCCCCAATTCTTCAATGACACTTAAAAAAAAAATCTAAATGATATCTTTCGGATGGCCAAGAAAGATATATCCTCATCTTACATGAGATATAACCCTCTGTGCCATTCTTAAAAGTTACTAGCAATGCCCGCTAAAGTTTTGCTCCATTATTATCTGATGTTTTTATAATATTCCCTCATTTCTTGTTTGTTTGTTTGTTTTTCATCTGTATTGAAACGGAGTTGTTCTCTTTTTAAATTTTCTTTGAAATTAATATTTTTTGATAATTAGGATATTTCATTTATAAGCTGAATTTGCTTTTTGCATTTTGAAACTGATGTTTACTGTGTTATTTATTTTTGTAAAATTTCAGCGAATTTTTTTTCGAATGTTTTCATTGATCCTCCTGTAAGCTAACGTTTTTGGTTGGGCGTTTCAGCTTTATTTATGCTCTTCTTAAGCTACTAAATAATTTCAAAGGTAAATAATGTAGAACTTGATATCGCAAAGATGTCAATAAATTTGAAATGAAACCAAAGCTGCATGGGTCCGCATTTTATATTAAATCATAAAATACTGTAACAAAAAACGCCAATAAAAAAACAACCAAACGCAAAGCATAAGATAGCGAAGCGAAAAAGCATTGGGAGTGTGATTTATTCGATGTAATACCCTGTGAACTCATACAACGCTGTGACCCTTCCACATAAACTATTTGCGGTGATTTAAGAACCATTTTAATATTCATCAATTGTAACTAGAATAAAAAAAACCAAAATGAACTTCAGCAACAATCGGATTGAGAAGTTTTTCATTGTTGTCAATGATAATGAAAATGACGACGAAGACCATTGTTTTGAAGAACTGAATTACATTGAGATTATATGGGCAGCAGCCAAAATGGCTTCAGGCCAAAAAATTCCGAAAACAAACATATATAGAGAAGGAAAAAAAAGGAGGGGGGTTTACAATGAGGGATTTGATTACTAAAAATGTATTTTTTTTTTTTACAAATTAATCTACAATAGCATAACTACATCATTTTTTTTCCTTTCCTTTTTTTTATTATTGTAAAATTTGATGAGAATAGCACTGTTATCGCTTGGCAATTGAAATCGTTAACAATCATTTGCCTCCTGTATATCTGATCTATCTTACAGTTTGACTGACAGATCTCTTAACACAGCTCATCAGTAATCAGTCTATTTGACAATTTCTCATTCAAATAGTCTGTCAGCGAATGACGCTGTCAGTAACAATATCCGTCAGTCAATAATTTCAGTCTCCTTAAAACATCTGCCAGGCAAACGAATGCGACTTTTAATTTTTATGTTTCTTTGCAATTTTAATTCATAATCAATGAATTTTCTTCTACAGTAAGCGTGGCAACTTAACATCAAAAGTTAAGGAAAACACAAAAACAAAAAACAAACAACAGTAGATATCCATTATGTTGACAATTGCTGACTTGGTTTCTAACCTATTGGTCCGATTTTAATATCCCAATTTATTACGTAAATGAAAAAAACTGAAGTAATATCAAACCATATCTTCAATAGTAGTAGCCTTCCCTTCTCTCAACTGCCATTGATAGAGGAGAATTCTCATCTTATTATTTTACCAAATACATAAAATAAGAAGAAAAAAAGAAAGGTGGATGTGATTAATAGTCTTGATGTTCTTTTAAGACAAGTCTAATATGCTTGAGTCCAACCTAAGCTTTTCAAGAGAAAACTGAAAGGACGCTTATCCTCGATAATTGAAGATGATTGATGGCAAACCTGGAGTGAAGATGACTGTCACGACATTCTACGTGAGAATCAACCTGAATGAGATATGATGTACGAGTTCACACAAGGTGTACTATTATCCAAATAGCTGTCACCTGTTAAGAACGTGGCAAAGTTTATGATGAATGGTTCAAGAGAAATGGAAATGTTGTATCAGCAACTTTCACCTGTTTATTCCATACTATTTTTCAAACAATGATATAAATTGTATTATATCAAAACAGTTATTAATCGTGAAGAGATGCACTGTCTCTCAAATGTGTATTAAAAACAGAAAAGATTAAATCATGTTTTCATGCTTTTTTTTACTTACATTATCTCGCCGACATTGGAAATATTTTTTTTTTCCTTGAATATTCCCCAGCACAATAATAAAGGGAATCCTCCAGTTTGACCACTTTGAAAAAACTTACGTTTAATGTAAAGACTGTACGCAATAAAACTATAAAAGACATAGCATCTCCATAGGTGTGATTCAGTTTGTAAATATTAACTTATGAAAATAATGAAATAGAAGCATCCCTTTGAATAGCTTTCTATTTTGCTTCCAATGCAGTTTTTGTTTACCATACAATTCTTGGATGATATAAATTAGGAGACTATAATAAAAAGAAATTTAGGAATTTAGGAATCAATGTTTTTAGTAATGATGCAAAAGCTATATCAGTGAAATTTTAAAGATAACACCAATGGTGTTTTTATGCTTATTGCAGGCAAAGGAACTCCAGCTGTAGGCCATAGAGGTAGATTTCCTTATTTCCGTATATATAGTATTTAAATATAAATACTTTAATTACGAATCGAAAAATAATAAAATGTAAATTCCATTCACAGAAATCTTTTGTGTTTTTTCTATCTACCTTCAAACTTACAGATATAGTCTTATAGACAACAAGCAAGGATCATCTTTAAATTAGATATTTTGAAAATATCTTTTAAATGCTGGTCAGCCAGAGAAGAATATTGTTTATTCTTCATGTTGATGATGGAGATAGGGTGTTTACATGTATAGACTACTAAAAATGCTGAACACTGTCATTACAACTTCAATGATTATTGCTTGCTTCTACAAATTATTAAAGACTGAAGTTCAGGAACAAACAACTATCAGTTCCTTGGATCCTTAGAAATGGGATCTTCACTTCTCTGCAAATACATGCCTTCTACAGCAAAATTAATCTTACGTCAAACTTTTTAGGTAAAAGATGAATTTGCATAATGTAGTTCATGGAGAGAAGCTAAGTTTTGATTGTCTATCTGTAAGCTTTTATATTCATCATCAACTTAATTAATGAAACTCCCATAAATGTAAAGGAGGCAATACAGAAAGTTCAAACAGAAGATGATGAATATAAAAGCTCAAAGCTAAGTTTTGTTTGAACTGCTCGCAAAACATCTTCGTAGTATTGTTTAAAAATCTAGATACAACATTTCGTTCTCAACTTTCAAATAATTGCAATTTTTGTTATAAATAAATATTATTTCCAAACGTTGGCTTGGGGTCATATGTTATGCCTTGGCCTCGTCTATTGCATTTATTACATCTCCTCAATCATTATGTAGTAGAGCTGAATCAAGGAAGGACAAAAAAAGTAAGCTGGATGCTCAAATCTCTATTTTTGATTTTGTAAAAGATGTATGCTCTCGATAAATAAATAATAAATTCTTATTCTTTTTTTGCCTTTTTTATTTATTTAACAGGATAATAATTTCGTTTTGTTTTGTTTTGCCGTTAATACTTAAATCGGGCATATTCTAACACTAAGGATAAGAAATATAATAACAATTAATGTAAAAAACGTACATCTTTTCTATTTCTATTTTTTTCCCATCTATTGAGGAAATATTCTTTCCAAACAGAAAGCCTTAAACATTCAGAATATTATTCTAAAAAGTTTTTAAAGAATTTTTTTTCGTTTCTTAAAAATACACCAAGAGTAATCCTTAAAGAATAAAAAAAAAGCACATCAAAATTAAAATTCTGAACATCCACAGCTCTTGGTTTATAAAGGGATTTTTTTATGAGTGCCACAAATCACTTTAAACGCTGCTTTTAAAGAAAAACATAAATGCAAGAATTTACTCACGGTTACCACTTTAAAAACTGCAAAACTGTACTTACCTAAAAAAAGAAAGAAAAAATAATTCAGTATTATTATAATTGCATATGGAGGAAAAACTGAAGTAATTATAAAATTCAGAGATGAATAACTATAAAAAGTTTTACAATATGTCAGAATTCATTATATCAAAATGTAATATAAAAATTATTACAGTAAAACCCCGTTATTACGCTCGTCAAGGGACCGTGACCTACAAGCGTAATAAGCGGGATAGCGCTATAAACGGGGAATGATTTATATGATGGGGAAACATTTAGACACCATTTTACAGGAAAGATACTTGATTCTGAAATAGATATAGTGCAAATGTGAGCTTATTTCCTATTAAAAAAATCTTTGATTGTGGTTTGCCGTGTGTGTATGCTACTGTTATAAATTATGACATTTTCAATGCGGTTCAAGAAACTATTAACATCAATTGATACTCCACTAGGAGCAATACAAATATATTTTCGGAGCAGATTTAGTGCACTGCCCGCTATTTCACGCGCCTTTTCTTGAATGATTGGGTCACTTAATGGCACTGGTGCATCACGGGACTGATGAATCCATTCAATTAGAATTTCCTCGGCATCTTCACATTTTCCACACTTTACTTTTTTACGTTTGCAACCATCCTTCGCTGCATTGATAATTCCATTCTTATCACTATATATTATTTCTCAAAGGTGTATTTTTGTCGGAAGGCCATATTTCCTTTAATACTTCATCAAAATCAATGATTGGGACATCATTTTGAAGATTACGTTCCCCGCTACTGACGAAAAATAAACAAATTGTTTAAAGTTAATGCTTTCGTTAAAAAACTTAATTTTAAAAACCTTTTTATAAAAATGGAGAAACGCTTTAACAGAAGCGGCTTATTTTTCGAAACCGAAACACTGCAGCGTCGTAATTCAAATATATCCTTTTTTGAATAAAAATGCATTTTAAAATGATTTTCCATCGTTTATTTAATAAGAACACATAAAAAAAAATTTTATTTTAATAAAAATTACGATTTATTAGAATAAAAAAACAAAAATTTGTCAATTTCTCATATATTATTTTTTAAAGGTTTTTTTTTTTTGTTTGTTTGTTTAGTTCCCTTAATACTTCATCAAAATCAAATGATTGAGATATCATTTTGAAGATTACGTTCACCGTTAATGACAAAAAAATAAACAAATTCTTTAAAATTGATGGTTTCGCTAAAAAACTTTATTTAAAAATCTTTTTATAAAAATGTAGAAGGCAATCTGTTCAGTAATGTATTTCTACATTACCATTCGGTGTCTGAATTATGCGAATTATTACAATATACCATGTAAATATTCCAGTATTCTAATATAGCGAATTATTTCAATATACCATACGAATTATTCGCAAGGGTCAACCTTTTTATAAAAATGGAAAAGGCGCCAGCTATTGACAATATGTTTAACTAACGTACGACAGCTGTTGGATTTGTTTATTATTTCTCAAAGGTGGTTTTTTTGGTGCGAATTATTCGCACGGGTCAACTAGTTTTTTATTATTGTTCTCAGACTGGATCAGGGAATTCTTAGATTCTGCGAAAACCTTCTGATTTAGTGTAGAATTCTCGTCGTACTTACGAAGAATTTGCAATTTTTCACTTATAGAAAGAGATTTCCGCTTCGACATTTTGCACTAACTTACTGTATCACAGACCCGCACTTCAAAGAGTTCGAAGATTCCCTCCTACCAGGGAAAGAAAAGAATCGTTACAGTGTTACATTTCTTTTCGATACAAAATTTCCGATATAAAAAAGCGCTACAAGCGGGATTTGAAGCGTTATAAGAGGGTAAAAGTATACAGAGTTATATAGAAAATTCCAGGGACCGCACGAAAGGAGCGTAAAGAACGGGATAGTGCTATAAGCGGGAGCGTAATAACGGGGTTTTACTGTATTTATAAGTTAGAGTTTTGCTCGACATTATATTCATTTACAATCTTCTAATTTCCTTTTCTTAATTAGTCTTGTTAAAAATTATTTAAAATTTGTCATCAATAATTTTGCACTGCAATGTAAATGTCAAAGTAGTAAGATAAATATCATTTATAGAATAAAGGGTATTTTTGTACCTCTATTCTATTTTTCTTTTATATTTACAGTTTTAACAAAGCTGAAGATGTAAAACATAACAAAGCAACCACATTCCTAATGCACATTACTTCAATTTAATGATAAATGAAATATAAAACTATAAAGTAAACAAACGGAACTGCTAGTGATTTAGTTTCAAAGTCACGTAAAAATTGTTGTAATATTTTAAAATAACTCGAAGGAACAACATCTTCCGTGGATTTGGCGAGATTTAGGCAATTTCTTGTAGATCGATCTGACCCGAGCTACTCAGCCAACATCGTTATTAAAACTATTCTAAATCGGATATTATTTTTTTCATGAACTTTAATATGGTTTCCGAAATCATATCATGAGATTTTACGATTTAAATTTATATGATTTTATGATGTGTTAAACTAAAAGTTCTGATTAAATATTATGTCTGATAAACAATCCTAAGTAAAAAGAAAATGTGGGTTTGCATTTTTTAAGGCACAAATCTGTTGATAGAAAACGAATGTTGCTAGTTTCAATCGAGTTTTAGACAAGCGCCTTTGAAATCACAATATTCATTCACATATCAAAATTGCTAATTTATTCAAATTTCTTATAAATCGAAAAATGTTTAAATTAAAGTTGTGTGGAACTCCTAGATGAAATCTCTTAAATTTAATTCATTATATTTCAATTTGAGTAACGAATGTTTCTTGTTTTGAAATGGACGAGAATCCGTATTTTGGTCAGATAATTCGCATTCCTCCAATATTTATTAAGTTGTAAATTAATTCTCTGTAGCTTACAAATCAGCCTGCGCCGAATCCAAAACCTAAATTAATGGAAATAACTCGCAAATAATGACGCAGCCAGGATTTCGGTTCTGAGGAGAGAACCGTGCAACTTCTAATATCCAATCCAAAAACAAATCATAAATTGATGTCGACCTAACAGCTACATCTGTACCTTGGAGGGCGACGGTTATAAATAATATAAATGGATAAAATATGGAATATGTCATGAAATGACGAATCATGGAACAAAATCTCTTCCAGCTCTATTTACCATTAGATCTCAAAAGCGGTAAAAGATGCTATTCCAAACCAAAGTGATGATAGGCTGATGGTTTATCCATCAGATTATCCGCACCTAATCTGTTTACTGTTAAAAGTTCCGCTTGCTAATCCCCACTAATCAAAAGATGTTCACTGGCTGGAAAAAGACATGGCTCCTTCACTTAAATATGAAATCTTATGCTCCACGATCTGTTATATAGAATATTTCAACTTAAAATGTAGAATAAAAAAAAAATCCTTCTTTGACGAGAATGTTGTTTTTGAGTGCTCAGTAGCTCATTCAATATTACTAATGTGAACTGCAACAAGCGAATCTTATTAATAAAGTTGATTGAATAGATGTTAATGCTATAAAAAATATTCAGTATTAAATAAATTGATCCATAGCTGCTGAATGTGCTTATTTTACGTGTTGACTATATTTAATAGAATTAATGTGTTTATTACCACGCTTTTATTAATACACACTGTCTGATTTCCGGGTCAAATCTTGAAATCAATTTTTAAGTCCCTTCCCATCGGTCAATCATCTAGAAATGTTTCACACTTGTTTATGCTTATTATACTGATGTATTAATATATTTCGTATTAATATATTCCACCAAGACAACACACGTCCTTCCTTGCGCCGTTACTACCAAAGACCAGCCACTAGGCGGCAGCATTTGTATGTGTACACATAACATATATACATAATACATATTTAAATAATTATTATGTATTTTAATCATTATATAATATAGAAAGCGTGGTTTTTTAAAAGTTTTTTAACATTAATTATTTTTGAATATCTGATGCAACTTTGGTAAAAATAACTGCTTTATTTTAAATAAAGCAATTAAATGAAAAAGAATTCACTACAACCGTTTAATTACTAGTTATTATCTATTTCTCTTGATAATGCTGAAGCCGCTGAGGCTCTGATAAACTAACTAAAAAAAAAAAAAAAAAAAGATTTTTATTCATCTCGATCAATGCAACTGAATTAGTTTTGCCTTGCTTGAACTCCTGCCGGGCTTCGACGAGTTTTGAATCTAACGAGCACAGAACACGTCATATATTACTATTTAAGGCTTAGTAAACGTCGTTCGCTTTAGTAAGCCTTAAATTTATGGAAGAAAACCCATGTTGATTTCACGGAGCATTGACCTGATGATATTTCAGGTAAATAGGTAACAAATATAAAATTTTAAAATAAAACAAATCAATTTATCAAACAAAACTTTAAAAGAAAGAATTAAGAAAAATTAAAAAGAAATTTTTGTTCGAAAAACAATGAAAATACAAGTCAGTTGTAATCAACTGTTAAATGTCTATCTAATTCTCATATAACACTAATATAAAGGTTTAAAATCCACTGGTAAATAAGAAAGTAAAAAGTAAAATTCATATACAGTAAACTCCCAATTATCCGCGGAATTGGGTGGAGCGGCAACCGCGGATAATCCGAAATAGGACGAAAAAGGACGAAAATCAACAAAAAAATGCTTTTAACAAGTTTTACTTATTAAAATGGCAATACATACGTTACAGTACATACATTATAAGCAATTATTTAATTTTAAATTATTTACTTATTTTTCAATTTTATTATTACGGGAAGGCTATCCCCTAATTTAATGTAACCTTCCGGTCTAAGCTCCGCCCACAAGGTCATTCTTTAAATTGTTTGTCTATAATTGTCTTCACTTACTTTGTTAGCCTCTTTTATTGTTTACCTTATTCTAGATTTAAACTTCTTTTTTAATTCTGTAATTTATTGTATAGTAAACAAAAAAATTGAGATTTTTTAGGAGAGGTCCGCGGATAATCCGCAAAGCGGATAACCCGCCCGCGGATAATCGGGAGTTTACTGTATTTATCATTGTACATTATAGTTTGTGATAGCTCTTTTATTTTTTATTATTATTATTTTTGTTTTGTTTTGCTCTTGATAATGTGCACTCTAGCTAAATCAATGCAATAATTGATTTAGTTATTGCATTGATTTAGCTATAACTTTAGCTTTAGCTGTATTGCAGAAATTCTGCAATAATTATTGTTCAGTTCAGAGTAGTGGTTCTAAAATACAAAACAGATGCCTTCTGAAACCCAGTGACAACATTCCACAGAGTGTTCTTCGTAACTTTAATTTCTCTAGTCTATATTATATCAAATCTTAAATTTTCTGTTTAATGTAGATCAGGAACATACTGCTGATTGCTTAATGTATTTAGATTGCAGACAGTTTCTTTTTGTCATACTTCTTTGATTTCTTTGGCGATTTGAAGAAAGGACATTGGTTATCCTTTCGGAGAGAATCACGACAAACATAAGGATGGGAAGGAGACTAGAATTCGATGAAAGTCAATGATTATGGATTTATGACGTAAAAGGATAGTTCAAGAAACATCCATCTCTTAGGCGGGGTTTAAACGAGGCCCTTGAGGTTTACCAACGAGAGTCGAGGCTTTCGTTATACGGTTACATTATGAAGGTTACGCCACAGCTCTATAAGGCTAAACGATTGGCTACAAATAAATTACACTGTACTTCAATTTCCTCCAGGATTTGGGACCAAAAAAATTTGGGAAGAAAGAAAGAGAAGATAACTTCAAATGTATAAATAACAGCAGGTCTACGAGGACGATGTCAAAAGTTCCGGGACACACTACATAAATAATGACAATTTAGAAATAATGGAAAAAAAAAATTATTGGCCTTGAATGTAATTTCCTCCCGCCGCTATACACTTCAACCAGCGGTCGTACAACGACTGATAACAATCCTGGAAGCTATTCTTTGACACCTCATGCAGTCGTCGAAGCTTCAATAACATGGTAACATCCAAATCGTTGGCCTCTCTTCGGAAAGAGGTAAAAGTCACATGGCACCAGGTCCGGTGACTAATGAGCTGTTAATATAGAAGAACCCATTTCGACAAGATAATTATTCACAGAATAACACCTGTGTGCCGGAGCGTTGTCATGGTGCAGTATCCAAGAATTTTCCCTAACATCTCAGACCTTCTGCGGTGGATAGCCTCGCGCAGTCGCCTCAAAATGGCAAGATACGCATCAGCATTTAGCTTCCCTCAGGCACGAATTCGTGATGTAGAACCCCGCCAACATCAAAGAAAATCACAATCATCACCTTCCCTTTGCTACTTCACATTTCACTTTGGTGGGTGGCATCGCCGTTCTTGGTAACCTTAAAGAGGAGCTTGCGGGTCAAAAGGTATAGAGGAAGGGAGAGAGAGACACCAACTCTCGTCCCCAATGATGATGATGTCCTTATTCAGTAAGCCTTTATCATCATCCGTAACCAAGTCCCCACAAACTGTCATTCTGAGTTCTTTCTGGTCGTCCGATGACAATGTGTAACAAATTTCGGGGCGACAGGAGATCAAGGTCCTGTTCAAATGTTACACCTATCAGCAACATCCTGACATGTCTGCTGGGGATCCTCCGCAATTGCAGACCAACAGCCTGAATAAAGTCTGGACGCCGAACCCGAAGTGTTCCTTGTCTTCGATCATCGTGCAGAGATTCTCTGCCTACTGCAAAGCATTTATACCATTCAAATGTTTTGCTTCTGCTCAGCCCGTCTTCACCATACACTCGTATTATCATTTGGTATGTTTCGGAAGTGGAAATACCCAATTTCTGACAGAACTTAATCGATGAGCTTACCTCGAAATGACTTCGACGCTACTACTAGATAATCTCCCGAACGTTATCTCGTAAACATGAGCTTGGATGAAGCATCATAAGGCAGGTGACATTCCATTGTTATATTTCAACAAACACTTTGGCGGGAAATTGGGTTTGTTACAGCTCGTCTTCAATGTATCATACTTGGTGTCATGGAAATTTTGACATCGTCCTCGTATAGTTCAGAAATTGAAAACCTTAACACGGCTTTTTGGTTCCCAATTAACTACGCTGGAAATACTAAAAAAAAAGTTATCTTAACGAACGATTTAGATTTTCCCAATAAAGGACGCTGACCTTTATCACATATCAACAATTTAGGAAGTTTCTAACATCACACCAAATTTAAATGTAAAGACTACATTTAATAAGAAAAAGCAAATTTTCGAAAAGATTACACGTCTTTTCTTTTTCAAGCCTAAAATAACAATAAGTTGAAGAACAATACTCCAAATTGTATTATTGTTATTTTAGGCTTGGAAAAGAAAAGACGTGTAATCTTTTCGAAAATTTGCTTTTTCATATTAAATGTAGTCTTTACATTTAAATTTGGTGTGATGTTAGAAATATTTAATAGTACTGTAGAAGATTTAGGAGAGGAGATCTACTAAAAAAATATGGGAACTTTACATATAAAATTTAGGAAGTTATTGCTGAAATAAAAAAATCCTATTTTTTTCCACCTAAATTCATAAATTATCTGTTGATTAAGACAGAAAGTCAAACTACAACGAAATCACATATGCTGTATCTATCAATAATACAAATCTTAACTTTAACTTTCAGTGTAGAAGTTAATGATGCTAATGCTTAATTTTTTAGCGATTTTTTTTCCTCCTAAGCAAAACAAGATACACCTCTTTAAAATCTAGGAAATTTGAACCAAGTCAAATCTTTATCCGGATTTTTATTTTAAGAGCCTATAAATGTGTTATAAACCATGCAACAGCAATAGAGGTAATGATTATGGCATTCTAATTTTTAACCGTATTTTACATGCTCGGTAACATTATATAATACATCATTGCCGAACATGTTAGTTTTGCCCAGATGGTTCAATATTACCGCCCAGTCATTTTATTTTCTTGTGACCCTTTGTAGAAAAAAATTTCGACAAAATTAAGAATAAACGAATATAGAACAAAACAAAAACCCACCATGATTTAGAAGCAGTTTTGCAGCAATGGTTGTTTAAAACCTTCCAATATTCAATATGAAAAAAAGTGTATATATATATATATATATATACTTTTTTTCTATATATATATTTAAATCTTTTAGCTTTAGTATTATTTTATTGAGTTGGGGAAGGGTGGTCGCAGATACTAGGTCACGAGATAGGTGCATGTTAATTTTTTTTCTTATTTTGCTTGTAAGCAAAAGACTAGACAAAAAATATTTTAATTTTTTATCATTACGAAATTATTTTGTTTAAATATTTATAGACCCAAATGGGGTTTTCTGTAAAGATGTGTAAAACTGCGGCTATAAACTGCATTCATTTTTTTTTTGGCAATATTTTTTAGATCAACTGCAATTATGAGGATCTGTTTTGTAATTTGTAATACACAAATAATCTTATTCATTTATTTATTTTCTTGAAAATGTCTTCAATTTTTTGAAGTCTCGCGTGACAAATTGTTTGACAACTAACAAAACTTTCTTTTTTTTGGGGTGGGGGGAGACGCGACGATTGTTTCCAGAATGAGTCAACAAAGGGACTATACTTAATGTTTAATCTCATACCCAGATAACCTGAGTAATTTCCCAGGATAACAAAGAAAAAGCAGAAGCAAACGAGACAGCTGGCAACTTCACAACCAAACAAAAAAATAGCTAATTATAAATGTGTTTTAAAGAAGAAGTAGAATTTTCTACTAGGATTGTAAAAATAAAATCTAAAGTCGCTTTTCGATTTTTTTTTTTTTTTTTTTTGAAACTGAAGCAAGAACAATAAAAGAGTAATTCAAAGCGATTTAACTGAAAAATGTCAGTAATCATCATAAAAAAAAATAATGCTTATCAGAATTAACAGAAGTAATTACATTACTTAATTTCTTAACAGATTTACTCATCTTTTAAAAGCTCATCTGAGAGTGCTATTGTAAAATTAATAAATACAGGAAGATATATAATATTAATTAATATTAATTGATCTTAAGAGATATTCAGTTTTACTAAATAAAATAATTCAATAAAACTTTGACCTTTTCAATATTGCCTTTTTTTTTCCAATGTCAAACAAAATTATTTTTATTTGTAGCTTTCTCTAGATTATAACTTTTTTTTCTTTTTTAATTTTTATTACAGAGAGATGTAGGAAAGACTTACATTTATAAATTATGTTGGATAAGAGATAAGATCAATGTCGGAGATTTTTGTACGACATGCAGTTTCTGCGAATGGTCACAGATCAGCCATTTGACCTTGAAAGGTCAGTGAAACAAAAGACACGCACATATATCACTTTCAAAATAGTGAATGTTGACACCGAACATATATCGTCGATTAAACAGTGTTCTGACATTCAATATCAACAAGCGTTACAAATATAACATTTAGTTTAAAGTAAGAAGAAATACTTCTTGTCTTTCTTGAATATTTTCAGTTTATTTTGTGTAATTGTAATCAGTAGTAACGTATTTTTTTATTTACTTGAATGCTTTAAAAAGAAAGAAAGGCTAAATTTACTCTTAGTGGTTTTTTTGTCATTTTTTCTTTTTAAGATTTAATATTACCGTAATTAACAACACTGTGTATATAAGTTTATAGATGTTGCTGTGCAAATGGAAGAAGCTATGAGAAAGCATCTGATTTCTTTGTGTATTTCAATATTCTATTAGAAATTAGTTCTGTTTATCAATACTAATGCAAGACGTAAAAATACTGCTAAGATAAAAGATAAAAAGCTTTATTGTGATAGGAACAGATAAATCTTTAGAATAAAGCAAAAAATCAAATTCATTTTACAACTGTTAATTGCACAATTGTGTATTTCTTTGATCGTACGACAACATCATCATTATACCT
The DNA here is from genome assembly GCA_023159025.1 of Thereuonema tuberculata. Lineage (NCBI taxonomy): Eukaryota > Metazoa > Arthropoda > Chilopoda > Scutigeromorpha > Scutigeridae > Thereuonema > Thereuonema tuberculata. The sequence goes on from JAFIDM010009631.1 coordinate 150,802,695, forward strand.
GCATTTAGCATTGCTCGATTTGTGTAATTGTTAATGTATTCGGATGCATAATTGAAAGAAGTATTACGTTTCGGTTTATTTGTTTTTTGTTCATTTACAAATGAAGTGGAGTTTTGAAATTCTTATTAGAACAGACGCGCCCAGTGAGTAATGAAACTCACGTAAATGTTGTGATGCAGCACCAAAGTTGTAAATCTTTTAAAAAAAAAAAAAAAGCCCTCAATGCTCTTACCCTTATTTACAGTCAGTATTATTTAATGCTTTTAATTTTTGTTTCAAATGATTTCATTACCGCATTGGATTGATAATATTAGGTAGATAGCCATCGGAATGATGAAAGAGTCAAAGTCAGGCAGAGTTGACAGAATGTGTCCGAAAGTAAATAGGCAATCATTCCAAGACACAGGAACTGGTAGATGCTAGACTAATAACTTCAAGATGAACTGTGAACTACACAACTGATATTGACCGTATATATGCCAATACTAGATACAATATGATAGTTTCTCAGTTCTTGTTTATCTGTAAAAGGATTCTCAGTACGAATGTAGAAGGTATCGAGGAAGTTTCGTGAAACAGTACGTATCAGCCAGCAACTAAAGCTCTGTATAAAAATTTATTTTGGGTGGCTACTTATTAATAAGTGATTCTCTTAAAGGTCGGGAAAAGAATGGGATCTCCAAATGAAAACTAAAAAATAAGAAATACACAATAAAATTAAAGAATAGAAATTCATGTGCCAGTCTCCGCTGGCCGCAATAAATTTTCTATGCGCATCAGTTAAGAAAAAAAGCGCCTAAAAATGCTTAAACACATTAAAAGTTAGACCTAGTGTTTATAAGTGCAAAAGTAACGTCTCCAAACAGCTGTTTCACGGTATATTGCCGATCCTCAGTGGAGAGTAGTCACTACATACAACTGATAAACACTAGGTCCACCTTTTAATGTGTTTAAGCATTTTTAGGCGCTTTTGTTTTCTTAACTGATGCGCATAGAAACTTCATTGCGGCCAGCGGAGAGTGGCACATGAATTTCTATTCTTTAATTTTATTGTGTATTTCTTGTTTTTTAGTTTTCATTTGGAGGTCCCCTTCTTTTCGCTACCTTTACTTATACCTATACTATTACTTATACCGTTATAGGACCTAGTGGTTTATAGTGAGTATAGCTTATACTCTCCACTGAGGATCAACAATGTATCGTAAAATAGCTGTTTGGAGATATCACTTTTGCACTGATAAATACTAGGTCCACCTTTTAAAGTGTTTAAGTGATTCTCTTGTAGCATACATTTGAAGAGAAGTAAACATGCGAAATCACGCTTACAATAAGGAGACTGGGGCAATTTTGGGAGGTGGAAGAGTAATGGTGTGGATAGTTACCATGATTAATTATTGAATCTATCTAGATGTAATGACACACATTTCAAGACATGTTTCCTAGAAATGCATGTAGGATTTATTTCTTGGACCCCGCGAATCCAGAATTAGTTTTCGCGGACAATAAGGCTCGTCCCATACGGCAACAATTGCTGATGAAAAGATTACAGCCAAAGAATGGATTGGCTAGTAGGGTTCCCATCTAAACCCATCGAACTTTGCCTGGAATCCTTTAAAATAGCAAGTTGCTTGGAATCAATAGTAACGCGAAATAATCAGTGAGCTGTAAACTGCCTTGACAGAGAAATGGGAATTTTTTTCTTCAATACTGAGCTGTTAAACCATCACATTGGTACTATCAGGGTTACTTGTAAGGGCTATTCAGTAACTAAAGACAACTATTGTCTATCTATCACGAGAAGGCGCTTGGCCACGCCTCTTCAAACGGAGAATACATTTCACAATAGTGTTGAGGGTTGCAAAAGAAAAATTTTAGGAAAAAATTTAATATACTTACTATTAAAGAAATAATTATTTATAAATAAATTATGAATAACATTTATAAGATCAATAGGGAAAAAATAATTAAAATTATAAAAAAATCACTAGATACAATTGGTTAAAAATCTTTCGAATCAATAAATTGAATAATAATTTTGGTCTAAGATTGGAAAACTATATAAAGTATAAATTATTCAGTCAAATTAATTGGGGAAAATATAATTCTGAAACACTAAAAAGTATTAAAAAATGTTAAAACTTTATTAATCGCTGACGTAATTGATGAGAATATTATTCTAAATTTTTAACTTTTAACTTTTGTTAAGTTTCTTTTCTTTTGTATTAGGTAATTAACAAAGTTAATTAATCTACAGTTAATAATTATATATTATTTTTCCATAATTTAAATAAATAAGAAACAGTATAAATATAACAGTTCTTAAACAGCAAATCAAATTAATCAAAATCATTAATCATTACGGTTTAATCATTGCGGTTAAAATATAAAGTAGTTATTATTATTATTATTATTATATAAGAAAAATAGATATATAATATCGTATTTTATATCATTAATTCCTCTATGTTATAACCAAGAAACGAAATCTGTGCATTTGCACTGAAAATGGAAAACGACTGACCCCTCAAATGGGTTCATAGAATCGTCGCCTACCACGTGACATAGGCGTGGCCAAGCGCCTTCTCGTGATGGACGGACAATACACAGCTTACTGATCCAAGGTAGATTCCGAAATAGTCGGATATTTAATATGTACAATATTTGTCATAATAATAATTATTTTTTGTTTTATTTTGAAGTATTTTGACGATTTAAGTAAAATTTTGCCTGCAAAATTTTCTTATTAAATTTTATTTTCCATCAAAATACTTGCATTTATGCCTTTCTTTCTTTAATTTCTTCTCTCCATTGTATGTTAACAGGTGAGTCGCAACTACAAAACATGTCTGTATAATAATATGTTAAGAATATAAAAATTGCAAGAATTTCACTTTTTTTTTTGTCTGTTTGACATGCTATTCTTCTTAAATCGCTGACCCAGTTTTGGGGTTTGATGACGAGATGCAATGCATCTGCTGAAGAAAAAGGTCTTTGATTTATTATCGTAATTACCATTATCACCGTCCTCAATAGACGTCTTTGTCGAATGGCGACTTTTAATTACAAATTTCAATGGAACAAGTAAATGAGAGAGAGTCAAGACAACGATGATCTATAGCTTTAATTCTTGTCTATTTTATTTTTTTTTCTCTGGAATTATTATAATATACATTGGAATAATTAAAATATTGGAATATCCAAAATTATTTTACATTACTTATTATTAACCCAACTACAAAATTAAAATAAAGTAAATAATGAACCAAAATAATAATTAAAAAAATGACAGAAAGACTTTAAACTGTGAGTAATCGACTGTAACAATTTTCACCAGAAGACAGTCATTGAAAAAGACGGTGTTCTACTACAAAACATAACTCGGATTCTTCAAGAAAATTAAAGGTAAAGTGTATTAACATTTATCTTAATGCAAGTTCTATAGAAGCAGAAAAAGAAAAACAAACAAACTAGACCATTTCAGGTTTTCGAATTTTCTTAGTAGTGGAGATAGCATTGTTTTCGTGGAATTTTAGAAAATGGGTAAAACTTATCGAAAGAGCCTTAATTTGGCATATCATTAATATTAATGACAACAGTAATTGCCGTAGACCACTAACCCGTAGTTTGGAACAAGTCGCTACCTACAGACTAGATGTAGACAGTGTAATTACCAGCCATCTATGACACAACGCACTAATGTCACAATCACTTTTCTCGTATGTCACACACTGAAGTTTGGCAGCAATCCAAAAAAAGCTGAAAGGGTGTGGGTTTGCCGCCTTCTTTTCTTTTTTTTTTTTTTTTAATTCTCAATTTTCTTTTTCAAATTCTTTTTTGGACACGCTTTTATTTCCGCTCTTTTTATTCAGCAATCGACTAATGGCACATGACTGCTAAAAATTACAAGCCTTGTCCAATTGGCACAGATTGGAAAAACCAATTATTGGCAAATTAATCAGTAGTAGGAGGAATTCAGATTGCACAGTTCTACTATATATATTCATAAAACCAGAAAACAATTTAAACAGCACAACAATATAAAGCATAAAAATATATTTTAAAAAAGACAAATGTTTGATCAATTAAATATAAAGGAGTGCTTATATTTCAATAATTTCATTTCTAATCATCTAAATGAAACGAATTCAGAAAAACTGTTTCCCTCAATATAACCTAAAAAAAAAGAACCATGATAGATCTGAAGAGATTTTCATCAGTTTGTAAGTAATCTTTTTATTAAAAATTAGCTAACAAAAAAAAACAAAAAAAAACAAAAAACAATTAACCAATACATTTGTCATTGTTTATTTTCAAGAGAATTATGTGCAGAAAAAAGCTAATATTGAATTCAATTTCTTGGAAAGAGAAATCATCATTACAAGTTCTTCCTTTTCTGATGAATGTATTAGTTCATGAAACGAGACTACGTCTCCAATAAATTTGGAAATCCCTGAAGCGATAACGACGCTGCGGTTACCATGGTTACCAGGTAAAAGCTGAAACTAGAGGTGTCTGGCAAACATCAATCTCCAGCCTCCGTTTCTATGACAACAAGATCATTTGATGGTGAGGAAATCTTAAGAGCAGAGTGATTATATGCCTGAAATACGATGGTTTCAATCCCTGAAGGGAACTCCAAGTTGATTTGTTGAAACTATAGCCAACGAGATTAATATTTCAATTAATGAGTTAAAAAGCTTACAGTTTGAGATTTTTTTTGGAAACTAAAAGAAGACTAATGTAAAATTTCTATCATAATTTGTTTTATTTTTAAAGTTTTTGTTGAAAAATTACAAACAATACAAAATATTCCAAAATAACACTATTAGCGATACTAATTAAGTAAAGCAAATTGGAAGGAAGAAGGACGCTATTTTTTTCATGATGTTTTATGGTAACACACGGAAACCAAAGATACATTTGATATTATTACTAATTCAGTTTTTGTAAATTGAAATAAATGTGAACTGCTATATGCGAATCTTATTAATAAAGTTGATTGAATAGATGTTAATGCTATAAAAAAAAATCCGCTATTAAATAAATTGATTCGTAGCTGTTGAATGTGTTTATTTTACGTGTTGACTGTGTTTAGTAGAATTAATGTTTTATTACCACGGCTTTATTAACTCACATTGTTTACAAACAACATAAACAACTTTTCTATAATAATGTAATATCATAAATTTTCTTTAATTTTCAGTAATAAGGTAAATACAGAATTCACAGAAACAGGTAATTATTAAGCACATTGTTTTCTATAAAAATTAATTTTCAAGAAATTCTTAAATTTTGAATATGTTTATTTATTATCAGAAAGAAAATGGCCAAAATTTGATGTCTATTTTTATGTTTTCTCTTACTTATAAGACAAGCTATTCTCCTGATAAGTGCTATCTATGACAGGAAATTTAATTACTTTTTTAATTAGTAAATTGAGAATGACAAAAGATAATCAGTAAGAGGAAATGCCCACTCAATACATTATCTTCCTAATTATCTTAAATAGATTGATTGTGATAAACATCAGCGCTTTTGTAAAACTTAGATAAAAGATATTGTATCTTCTAACAAAATAATATTTGATAAGACGCGTAGAAAAATGATTAATTCCCAATGCAGGAAAATTGATTTCTTTGATGCTATCTTGTGAGAACATGTCCGTAAATCTTCTTGTTCAAAGCTTAATAATAACATTCAAGTTAAACTTTCTTCCTTTCCTTTTCATTTTATGATAAAGCAAATTTAGCTTTTTCCTTTCAGAATTTGAAATAAAATGATGTAGACATTGACGGCAAAGAGACTTGATTGTTTATTAAGACATCGGAAGTTTAAACATATGGGGAGAAAGTTGAATTAACAATAAATCATTTTTATTCATTGGTGCTTGACTGAAAGTTTTACTTCATCTAACTGACATTCGTAGAATAATTTTTTTTTCTCTTCTGTGCAGCGTTATCGTGAACTTCTCTAATAGCGCCAATAGAGATGTGACACTAGTTCGCTTCTCGATAGAAACGAATCTTTGCAAATTAATAAAATTTGAGAGTTTCTGAAACGTTTTTTTAATTATTTATTTTTTCGACCAAGGAACACCAGATTACACTTCCAGTATTATTGTATTGATTCTTCCATCACTTAAATGTATTTACCCCCCTTTTTTTTTAAATGAAAGTTGTATAAATGTACATTTCATATCATTTAATATCATTTTGAAATCTTTGGCTTTTATTCCCAAAATTCTGAATCATTTAATTGTAAGATTTATTCGATGGTAGAAGAAGAAACTCTGATAGTATTTTTCTTGCTAAACTATGAAATGTCGAACATATTCTTAAAAAACACATCAATGCGGCAAAATTTATTTTTACAGTGACTATAGTATGAATGCCGCCGAAAATTTTCAATGAGCCAGAATTCTCGTCTAGTCAACATCCGATTCAACGGAAAGTGCTGACGAAGTTTCACAGGCGTCAAAGATCGATGACGTAACATAACTAAAAAATGTTATGCAATGCATCTTACAGCCATATCTGTGTAGATGAAAGGGTTTATGGTCAATTTAGCTGCACATTAAGATCTCAAGGATGAAAGGGCATCATATTAATCACAAGTTCGCATTTTAAGACCCCAAAATACAATACAAATAGAAAGAACTGTTTTAAAATGAAATAAAAAAAAATAATGAATAACAAAAATATACAATTTCAAATTGAAGGAGATAATAATGTGGCGTGTAAAAGCTCAGTACATTCTTCTATATTTCCTGCATTTCAATAAGAAAACCATGGTTAATTAAACATGGTCTTCTTGTTATTCTACTTCTTCTTCTTCTTCTTCTTCTATTACTACTACTACTACTACTAATAATAATAATAATTACATTTTAAAAATTCTTTTATGGATCAACGCTTAAGAATGGGTAGATCGATGAAGAGCAGCAGATAGATGAAAAGCCTATCTTCCAGTAAAGTTGTTCATCGATCTGTCAACTACAAACGCACTCAAAGGAATGCTTTCGTTCAAAAACTATTTAATAAATAAATTTCTGCTTAAAAAAAAAAAACAAAAAAAAAAAACAACCTAATAATAACTAAGAATAGTAATTATTTTATTTTCAACGCAGTAAGGTAACTTTAGCATTAATAAATATCACTATTTTATAATGCTATTTCATAGTTCTCATACAATGCATCTGTGTAATTATAAAGAATGTATTGTTATTTATAGATATATTATTATTTATTGTGTAAATAAAGGCAAGTACCTGGAAGACCAAGCTTTGCTCTGTAAAATATAACGAAAATAAAGTAACAACACTGTAGATAATCACCTGGTACTTAACTCTCTATGGACAGCTCCGCAGTGAATACACGCAACGTTGAAAGGAAAAAGTTTTAAAAATTATTATTTTATAGAAAGCAAGTTTATTTTATTAGATGTAAAAACGCACAGAACACGAATTTATTAAGAATAAAATAAAGGGAATAAAGTAAGAACACTGTAGACAATAACCTGGTATCCAGGTCCCAGGTCAATCATTTATACTCTAAATGAATTTTCCGGAAGGCGACACCTAGCTAAATCTCTTTCTCGCACCTGAAAACGGAAGATTCACCCCATTTCGTCAAAATCTTTAAGTTTATTTTCAAGATAAAATTTACAAGAATTGCTCGTTTTCTAGTATTTGATTTGATTTGATTTAATTTAATATTTTGCAAAAAATAGACTTTCAGTTCTTTGAGGAACTTTTTTATTGTTCTTAATATCTCAACCAAAAATGTCGATTATTTGAATCCATCAAAGAACTCCGACTCAGTGCCCTGTTGATAATGATTCTTTGTTTTTCAGTTGCATGATCTCATCATCACTTTTCTGAATTAATCTGAACAAAGAATGATTCATCAAAGAGTAATTCACAGGCTTCCATGAGGGGAATGGGTTAAAATGAGATTGTCCTTGAATCTAACAACAACAAAAAAAAAGAAGACGGTAATTTTATTGTTGACTTTCTTCTCTAATAACCTTGTTCTCACTAAAGGAATGTGTCTCACTGTTTAAGACAAGCTCTCAGAATGCAGTTGTACTTGTTTTCGAGGGAACTGGTGTCTTAACAGAATCCAGAAAAGCAACAGTCGTAGAAGAGAATGTAAAACGCAATAATATACTCACAGATTTCAGATACATTTAAATAAAATAACACGCCTTTCTTCATTCTATTCTTAACAGAATCCAGAAAAGCAACAGTCGTAGAAGAGTATGTAAAACGCAATAATATACTCAAAGATTTCAGATACATTTAAATAAAATAACACGCCTTTCTTCATTCTATTCTTTAACGTTAGGCCTTTGTTACAGTTGGACTAGTTTAATTTAGTAATACTTCTGAATAAATACAAAAAAAAAAAAAAATACTTATATAAATATAGAGAGCTTTTAATATTTTTTTTTTAATTTTTAAGTTCTATCGGTAAACCATCGTCTACGACCATCCATGTGGTTAACGTAGCCGATGAATATTCTACCGTTTCCCCTTCAATCACTGCTCTTTCCTCATCATCTATTAGGTTAGGTTAAAAGCATTAGCACAGCTTTCACTCAAACAACGAGAGTTCCTTCATTATTCAGAATGAATACCTCTGGAAAATACATTTTCAAGGGGCTGACAGTGGGTTTCTTAGCATTCATTTTCTAATAAAAAGTTGCATAAAATTGGGATTTTTCCAGAAGATTTTACAAATTTTTGAGTTATCTCTTTAATAAATATTAAATGTCATTTGCTGTAAACTAAATCTAAAATAATCGAAGAATCAAGAAAATCAATGGACGGCAGCAATTCTAAATTTTCATTTTTATTGGAAGAGAAGACAATTTTCGTAAGCAACATATTAAATTAAATCTGAAACAGGAGTAGGTCATGCTCACTGTTTAAAGAAAGAACGAGCAGTTCCCTTTTTCAAAAAAAGATAATGACGACATTTCAGCTCAACAATATCCTTGAGCCTTTTTCAATTGAATTTCAGAATTTACAAATGAATGTTGTAATACGATTCCAACTACAAAGAATCAAGAAGATTTGATAGGCTGGAATAAGACCACTAATTTTTGGGAATAGGAAAATTCCCATTAATTCTTAGCTACTGTAGCATAATGTGATTTTACTCAACCACAGCTAATATTGGTAAATCCTAACGATTTGTTTAAAAAACATTAATATAAAGTTTTAATTTCACAAATGTTAAATTTAAGTAGAATTTTCAAGTAGAATTTAAATTTTCATGTATTTACTAATATAAGATATAACAAAGCCTATTGAAAACTAGAAAATTGGAATTACACAAGAACAGAACTTTTTTTGTTGAAAGTGATTTTATACAGTTTCAAATTTAGAATCATTGATATAGCTTTTTGGACCCATCTGCTGTTAGAACTGGCTGCTGGCAATAGTTAAACAAATATATTTCTTTGTATTCAGAGATTAATTTATGCCAAGTCGATGAATCTACAAGGAATAAAATCCATAGAATTTTAACCAATAAATAAGTTGCTGTAATTTAAAAAATGCAAAATGCTTCTTCAATAATGAAGAACTGTTTCGTAAATTTGAAATATTGGAATGTTCTCATGAAATTCAAGTTTAATGAAATATGATCATTAAATTCATATGTTCTATTGAAAGGAAGAACTTATAAATAAACTTTCCCATAAAAGCCAAGAAAAAAAATTAAAGGGAATGGCTTGTCAAAAAGTAAATGTAGAAAGTAAATTCTGGTTAACTAACGATGGTTTACTGTTTTTATTTCAGGTTAAACTTTTCAAAAAGTAATAATTCATGATTTTTACACTTCACAGAATGTTAACAAAGCTTCTTTACAATTTCAAAATCAAAGCGAACTTTATTGAGAAATCACGATAATTAAGACATATGAAGACATTTGTATTCTTTTTCAAAAGCGTAAGATGGGTTTTCAATTTCTATGGCATTCATTTTATTACGTTTATAAATAAAGGTAATTCGATGCAACTGCAGATTTTACCTAAAACATCTAAACATCAACAGAACCAATTGTAGCCGTATTTCATTACATCATTGGATGTAATTATGATTTAAATTGAAAATACAGAGCTATCGAAATCACTGAGAAATATATTAGCTTCTTAGAAGTTGGATGCCTTTGATTCTCAATCCAATCACGTCTTGAAGTTAAATGCATGTTGACGCCAGAGACTGCGCGGAAGAGCAGGAATGTGGAAATTATCTCAAGAGATCGTAAAATGTGCTCAGAGCTATTGAGTAAATAAATTCAGACCAAAAAGTAAACAAGCGGATTTATTTACATTCGTGGTTACTTTATCGTGATGCTAATTAATTTTGTCCTTCGGGGGTGTAAAACGTTTAAAAATGTTAAATGCTGAACTGCTTCAAAGAAAGCTTTCTGAAATAAATAGTAAATCCACAGATTTATCTATCCTTTCAAAAGAATAGCTGTCATCAATTAAGATAATGTGATAATCCGGGTTGGGAAGAATGATCTATTTCTACGCCACATTCCACAAGAAGCACTGATTTATTACAAAGATAAATAATGTATTGTTGAAACACTTAATTTCTTCAGATTTCTCCACCGAAATAAAAAAGAACCAACAGCGAGCACCAAAAAGAGAGAGTTGTAAGTTAAAAAGTTCTAGACGGATAATCAAGACAAAAACAATAATACAGCAGATGAAGGGAAAATAAACGAATTAGTGTTTCACTACTAACTACAATAAAACTCTAATTAAGAAAAACTGAGAAAGTAATTTTGTCGAGTTCCGAATTAACAAATCGTAGCAATAAACTACTAAGTTAATTAGAAAGAAAACTTTCCATTATTACAAGAAAAACATTACTGTTATAATATAACTATTAAAAATATCTTCAATATCATCCAAGAGCAATATTAACACTTTAATAACGAGTTTTATAATTGGCAATGGCAAGTTTTTATATACTGTATAATTGCTACTATGTTGAAATAATTAATACGAAGTTCCTTATTTCCAAAGCGTTTTTGTCTGCTCCGCTACAGATTATTACAAATCAGAATATGGTAATCTCTTTTAAATACTTCTACAGATAATTTTCGTTTTAGAACGGGAAAAGATTCCAAGCAAAGGGAGGAGTCAGAAGGTCATAACAGCCAGTGAACAATTTCTACATCTGAATGTGATCCATTTAATTAAGGCTACAATTGACCTTACATCTGTCGGATATTAATTAAATTAAATATTTCCAGAAATCAAGATAGTAACACTGTATATTACCGATTTCCGACAATATAAAATAAACGTTCTGAAGTGAATTATACAAGGGAAGGAAAAATATAAGAACTTACCAGTGAAAACAAGCACTTCTTTTTCTAAGCAGATTAAGGTTTAAAAACAAAAACAAATCACAAATAAAACATAATTAAAATGTGTAAGCCTGCTTTACCACAGACAAACGTTCACTTACAATTAAGTGCCAACAGTAAGCAACCTTCCAGAATGGACATTTGATGCTACGTCTACATGTTGAAAGCGATGGTTGTTTCTGAATAGTTAAAAGAGTAATAATTTAAAGCTAGGTTTTGTCGGAGCTCCTAAAACTGTGACGAGAATGAAGGGGGGGCGAGAGCGGAATGTCTTACGTACAAAAAATGTTAAACTAACAGTAGGCAAACGGGAATTTTCTTGTTACTTTACAGAAAACAACTGAGCAAATGGAAATGTAAAATAATGCGGAAAATACTGCTTGTTGACAAACAATAAATAAATGAAAATCAAATAAAGTAACTTAATTACTCTCACTAATTTAAATCGAAAGCTTCTACTATCAAATTTATTGATAACAATGAGCAGCTCAAAGATCTATGTTGATCCCTTTACAACAAATTTTCGCGGCTACGAACTGATTCCTGGATTTTTGCATAATAATTTTCTTTGGGTTAGATAGCTGTAACCAGACTCTAAAGTGTTAGAGAACAGAGTATAAGCGAAACATTAACTGTGTGAACATAAATATGATTATATTAATCTACTTCTAGAGGATTCATTCGGAATTAAAACTACTAATTACTAGGTTGGCGCCGCAATCCGTTAATTTACAGAAGGTTATGAGTTCATAGTATGAAATTAGTTTTCAAGTACTTAATTGCACTTTTGCTGTTAATAGAAACAAATCCTATATTAGCTTCTTCTTTTGCGAGCATTTCTGCTTTTATTATAACCACTTTTATTATTACATTGATTCATTAGCAGATAATTAACATTATAAAATGCAATTTTAAATTTCATTAATATTTTTCTTTATTTAGATCGTTGGTAGCTATTTCTTATTTTTAGAATTAACAACAAAATATTGTTTTTCTTATTTTTATTTTTAATAAAATTGTTAGGAAATACACTGGGAACCTGATCTATAAATAATGACCGTTAAAATCGCTGAAATATAACCAAACATAGTTATAACAACTCAAATGTAAATTTAAGTGATTTACTATTATAATAATTTCATCAAATACTTTTAATACAAACAAAATTAATTTTAACTATATTTCTTTCTTAAAGCAGTGTCAGATCACTGAATAAGTCGGATTTACATTAATAAGTGTACAATTCTCAACTGGGTAAAGTCGATAAGTTCTTCTACTTGCTGAGAAAAACTTGAAAAAAAAAAGCAGTAAGTGAATTTCTGAATGTACATATAAACTTTTCCATATCTAATAAATGGCTTCCTCGATTCTGTTCTTACATTGTTGTTCGATAAAGTAGCTGCGATCAGAGATGTGTTGGCTTTCCTTTGCATTTCAGAACAATTCCATCAGATGACGCTGAGGTCTCTACAGTAAGCATTGTGAGGGAGATGTGAATATTTGATGACAAAGGCGTGGGCCTTTTGACAAGGGATCGAATCCAGCATTCAGACGTCGAGTGCAACAACCTATAACGTTGTTAAAGTTCTTTATGATAGATTTTACTCATTAAACACATAAAAAAAAAAACTACAAATGCTAAAGAAAAAAAGCTCAATCACCTACTTCCATAGTTTTTCTGAACAAAAAGTAAGTATTAGGTTAGTATTAGCCAAAAATATTGAATAGAGAAACAAAAAGACAAGAAACAAAAGAACAGCACCTGAATCAATTGGAAAATTGCCTTTCCGATTCAATTATTAGGAGAGGAGTTGGGTACGGCCGTTTCGTCTTTCTACGGACTCGTCAGCCCAATCCTGCCTCTCCCGATAAAAGACTCGGCCGTAACCAACTCCTCTC